>BSBK01005372.1:0-604170 GCA_027943335.1 Chamaecyparis obtusa | reverse complement strand
AAATCGCTTCAACGATGATTCGGTCGATAATTCAACCACTATGGACGTCAAAAATTTTGACAATGATTTTTTTCATCGTATAAGTGATGAAAAAAAGTCGATGACAATTTGGGTCGTTTGGTCGACCAATATGTATCAAAATTTTGACTAATCCTCATCGAAAAATAGGCTAAAATTTACTAGTGGGTTGTGTATAGAATGCCAATTCATTTTTAAATAATGCCTTAATCATGTTGAAATGGATCATTGTGCTTAGTTGTCATATATGTGGAACCCTAGTGTACTAGAGATGCCAATGTATAGTCTAAACTAGATACTTAGACATGATTAAAATGATAGAGTAGAAATTTTAGTTAAATATGAAATAGAGAATCCAATACATTAGTTGAAATACCTAAATCTATTATGGAATTTCTTAATCAAATTTATCTTTAATGAGAATAGTAGCATAGATAGGATCTATATGAGAGGATGCTTGGTCAAAGTTCTTCCCAAGTAGACCTATATAATCTTCATTAATTCCTCTCCTACATCATTTTCATGCTCTTTTCCTTTCTCATTCTAATTATCACATTTCTTCTACATTAAAAATAATTTTAAAAATGTAAAGAAACTTAAGTATCTTAGAATTTAAATGATTGATAGCTTCTTATCAATATTATCACTTATCATATTAAGAATTACTTGAATTTGTGTAGATATTAACACATACTATATAAATACATAAATTTCCATGATCACAAAAAGAGGCTATTTACAAACTGTTTATTTACCAAAGACATGATATGCATAAAGAAATGATTCAAAATATCTAATAACCAACATGAATAAACATTCAAGGATAGTGCACTTTAGAAGAAGATAATATTTTCCCATTTTACTAATGAATGTGTTTTAGTCATATAATTAACAAGCAATTTGATCTTAACACTCATCGACCTAAAGATGACATGGGTAAACCTAGACTAGTTTTATGGGAAAAAAGAATTAAGAAAGAACTTAGAAATACATCACATCAGGTACAAAATGGTAAATAGAGTATTGCTAATATATCTAACTCAAGAATGACATAAAATGAGGTTAGATGGGGTAGTTCATTGAGTTACTTTCTAGATTCATTATCTAAGAGTAGAGTTTGAGATTATGTATCCTAGCCTCTATGTATTCATGTGGGTTTATAGTAACCAAATACAAATATCTTGAAATCTAAACCTTCCTCATTTTGTTATAGTTTTGTTAGTCAGATCATATTCGACAAATGATAGAGAATGATACTCCTAAAAGATTTATTTTTTTATACTTAGTTTTGTTAAAGTCATATTGATTGTCAAATTCATTCGGTAAAGGAAATAAGTTAGTCAGTAAAGGAAAATACAATATCAGTAAAGGGGAATAAGGAACAAGTAGTGAGCATGACAAGGCATTGAAAGCACCGAGCAGTTACCGAGTCATAGAGTTACGAGCTGAGAGTATACATCTTAGTAGGTAGAATAAAATGTGTTACCAACTAACACATGCCAACATAATAGATACATTAAATCTGTACACCAAGCATAAAATATTTTACAGATCTCAAGAAGATTGTTTGGTAATACATTGGAGATTTAAACATGATTGATGGTGAATGATTACAAGGTAAGATCTACCATGAAATTTAAGTTTAATATATGCATTGGAGATGTAACCATTGGTAGCATCGTTTAAGGAGAAGAATCAAGAATATTTCCAATGCTTCTAGATTGAGTATAAAATAATTAGTATGTGATGAGAAGAGAGAGAGAGAGAGAGGAAGAGAGGAGAGAGAGAGAGAGAGAGAGAGAGAGAGGAGGAGAAGAGAGAGAGAGGAGGGGAGGGAGGGGAGGGAGGAGGAGGGAGGGAGGGAGAGAGAGTGAGAGAGAGAGAGAGAGAGAGAGAGAGAGAGAGAGAGAGAGGAGAGGGAGGAGAGAGAGAGAGAGGGAGGGAGGGAGGGAGGAGGGAGGGAGAGAGGGAGGGAGGGAGGGAGGGAGAGAGGGAGGGATGGGAGGAGAGACGAGAGAGAGAGAGAGAAGAGAAGAGAGAGAGAGAGAGAGAGAGAGAGGAGAGGAGAGAGAGAGAGAGAGAGGAGAGAGAGAGAGAGAGAGAGAGAGAGAGAGATGATTAGTCAAAGAAAGGTGAAGGTGATAAACAAAAAAGCTACCGAGTAATATAGTAGTTAGAACACAGTTGTGAATGTGATTCAGAGTTGAAGCTACTGAGTACGTAGTTGAATTATGAGTAGAATACAAATAGGTAAATTGATATTGAGAATATTGAGTCTAATAAGCATATGTTGATGCAACATTATAGACAATTTTTTTTACTGATTATTATGTAATCAGAATCATAAAAGTGCTTAACCGATTAGGCCCTAATAGGTATTAATTTGTAAATCCTTTAATAGGGTATATCTCTTAGATTAGAGTTATAAAATCCTTTAGCAAGGTAAACTGAATAAGTCTCTATACTCTTAGCAAGGTAAATACTCTTAACAAGGTAAGCTATAAAAAATTAGCCAATTTTGTAGCTCTAACTGAGAAAACTTTTTTACTATTGTAGTGAAGTGTTATAGGTGTCATCCCACCATAGTTTTTTTTCCTTTGACCAAGGATTTCTATGAGACCAAAAATTAAATGCTGTTATGAGTTGTGAATTATGATTTTTGATTTAAATGTTTTATGTTGATGTATGGAAAGTTTTCTATTTGGTGAATGGTTAGAAAAGTAGATACATTTTTTTTTGAGTACTAATTCACCCCTCCCCTCTTAGTACTTAAATTTCCATAGTTAATTCAAAAAATGGTATCAGAGTTGAGTCTCTTATTCAAAAATTTAACCACTTGAGAGGAAAGATCTGAAGAGATAGAAAACTATAGGCATAAAAAGGTGATTGACAACATGAACATAGAACTGAATATTGCAAATGACCAAATTGATGAACTAAGAAGAAATTGAAGCATTCACTTAACAGAGAAAGGAGATAGCTCATCAACTAAATGATACTCAAGATCAGATGAAAAACTTGAAGAAAAATTAGCGGGAAGTTTGTCTAATGAATCTGAAGCTTCCATATCAGAATTGACTTAAAAGAATAAAAACCTAATTGATCAGGTAAACACATTGAAGAGGGAACAAGAAGCTCAATCAGTAAGAATGTGAAGTCCTAGAAAAAAAGAGAAAGGTTGAAGGTGATCAAGAGTAATTGAAGATGAGAAAAAGGTAGATGAGTGCAAGATTGAATGAGAAATATGTGGAGATACAAAGGTTAACACAAAATCACTTTACATATGACAGATCAAACTAATCAGTGGCTAATTAGTAGATTGCAAGGAAGTTGAAGAGATTGGTGGACTCAAATCAGAGAATGAACATCTAAGGAATGAATTGAAATCTGAAAAGGATGCAAATGAAAATTTGAAAAGCAATGAGGAAACACTAAGAATATTGGATGAACAACTTAAAGGTCAGAGACAACTGAGAGATACCACATGACTTGGATTTACTGAAAACAACACTACAGAGAAGGGAGATTCCTCAAATCATGTAGCTAATGTAGATACTACTACTCCACCAAAGACAAAGAAGCCTACTTGTTATCACTATGGGAAATTGGGTCATACAACTAATGTGTGTAGGAGAAAAAGAGGTAAATCACTGAGCATTCCTAAATTTGATGGTTATTGTTACAATTACAACAAGTATGGTCACAAAGAATTTGAGTGTAGATCAAGGATTACTAACAATACAAGGAAGCCAAACTTCAAAGGTTACTACAATAATTGCAATAGATTTGGTCATAAGTCTGAAGAATGCAGGTCACAAAGGAAAAATGTCAAATAGGTAACTAACCAATAGAATACTACAAACAACTAACAAGGCTCAACTATACCATGGGACTACAATACAATAATTTCATGTACATCATGTGGGAGAGTTGGACATATTTCTACAAATTGTATTTTGATGCATGGAAGGAAGAATAGGTCATGGAGAAATCCTAGAATGACATGTTTTCACTATCACAAGGTTGGTCACTTAGCTAAAGATTGCAAGTACCGAGGCAAAGCTCCAATGGAGGAACAACCAAATGAAACTATTCAAGTAAATATTCAAGAGATAAGAGACCAAATGAATAGAACATGGAGAACAAAGTATCTAGATGATGGAACTGCACTTGAAACAATTGATGGCACCTCATCCTCTAGATCAGGTGCACCTATCTTCACCTAATTGGTCAAAGGTATGTGTAGGAACTTTGAACTAAAATTCAATCTTAAATTGGTTCCTAACATTTGTGCAAAGATCCATATGAGCATATTTAGATGCATTTGTATATATGTTAAGAATTTGACATTTCATGATTTGATCGATGAGGGAATGTGCTATTTTGTTTCATTCAGTGTAAGGAAGTGTATTTGTTAATATATGAGAAAGGGAGTCAGTGACATCATTAAATGCTACAATTATAGCTGTTGGAAACCCTAATCGAGAATAGGGTATAAATAGACCCTTTTTAATTTCATTTTTACCTTATGTTTTCAAGATAATTTGAGAACTTTGTAAAAATGAGTCTTTTGAGAGCATTTGAGTGATCAATTGAGAATATCTAAGTATAAGAAAGAACATTTGTGTAATTTCTGATGTTTTCTTGAGCTGTAAAAATGAAACCTGGGTTGGTATTCAAATGAAACCCTAAAATAAATATTTTATATATGTGAAGCAATGGCACCTAAAGTTCAAAACCATGTTGTCATAGAGAATATTGATCCAGTCAATCTGAAGTATAAGCTACCACCAACTATAGCCACTGAATGTGACAAGATGGGTGCCCTATCTTTGATCCCTCCAAGAGTCATTTTGATTGAAGGCATTTGTGCCTTCATCCATTATTAGATCGAGGATATTTTCTAAGCCAACATTGATACATCCTACCAAGATCTGTGTGTAAATCAGAAGTTGAAGGATGAGCATATCCACTTGGAGACCAAGGGTTTGATGCATGCACTGCATGTACCAAGTGTGTTTAAAATAGAATGGATGAGAATTTTGTTAAGACAATTTCATGACCAATTCATGTGGCTCGATGTACAAGTCAAGATTACAAAGGATGTGTTAAATATTGTGACTAGTTATCCAATCAGTGATAGACTGAAAGCACACAAGAAAACTATCAA
Organism: Chamaecyparis obtusa; assembly: GCA_027943335.1. Lineage (NCBI taxonomy): Eukaryota > Viridiplantae > Streptophyta > Pinopsida > Cupressales > Cupressaceae > Chamaecyparis > Chamaecyparis obtusa. The sequence continues at coordinate 598,982 of BSBK01005372.1, read as the reverse complement.
GAACAAATTGTGTGAGTTGACTCAATAAAAATAAATGGGAGAGGTCTCAAATTATCTACCATTGATGATCCAGAGTTGATATTTGCATGTAATGTGATATCCTACCAAATCTTTCAATCCTCTCGGGTAGATAGTGTACCATGCGAAGCTATGGATATAGCCTACAAGATAGTCAAGAAAGATATCAAGATAAATACATGTGATGAGATCCTACTGAATCAGTTTGGTGACAATATGAACACCATCAGGAAAGAAAAGACCAACACTCTAAAGTTCAGTTCAATAAATTGGTATGTATATTTTTCTACTTTCAAAACTCTTTCCCATCAATCGGTAATGTAGAATGGAGTGTGGATAAACCGATCATATATCAGATAAATGAGTTCATTCAAAGTTTAGGAGATAAATTTGATATGATAATGATTGATTAATTTTCTAATTTTCAAGCCAGAATGCACAAGAAATTTAGGATTCCACCTCAATTAGTGGAAAATACAAAGATTCTATTTGTTTTAAAGTGGACACTGACACTTGTAAAGTGAAGGTTGTGGAGCCTAGAACCCTCTGGTTATAGCCAATGGGATATGATATGGACATTGACACTACATTATAATATATTGAAGCTTTATTAGCTAAACCAGTTGATAAGAGGGCCAATTGGTATGGGACTTATGAACAAGTGAAGGACAAAATAAAGCTAGGTATATTGCTACCCAAGGCACAAAGGAAAACTAGTAGAATGATAAGGAGTTTGTCAAACTCTAGGAACTACTTTTGAGGAAGATGAAGCTGGTACTTCTGAGATCAAGGGAAAAAAAATAAGAATACATAAAAATAAACTCCAAGCCCAATCGGTACAAGACCATTGACAAGGTCTTCATCTACATTGAGAGAGAAGAAGAAAGAAGAGGTAGAGAAACACAATTATAAAATATATATGAGAGAAAAGAAGACTTCTAGTAGGTTGATAATAAAGTTGAAGCTACAAGAAGACAACGAGACTGGATCAGAAGATTTAAGAAAATTTAAAGTTGTGCAAAACCAGACCCCAAAACCAAGAAACCTGGATGAGTTTATTGAAAATCTCAAGAATTATGGAGGTTTTGCTGGAGTAAAATATGCTAAATATGAAACCAAAAGTGATGAAGAAAAATAAATTATTGAGGAGGAAATTATGTTTACTCTACAAAAATTTAGAACAATTCCAGTTGAGATAACCAATCGAATACCAGATGAACTTTACAAGAAGATGGATTCTCGATGGAAGTATGATATGACTTCAGAGAAGAAAATGAGGGAAAGATCCCTAGCCATTACTATACGTGATTTTTTGGAACAAGAGATTAAAGAAGCATTGAAAGAGTATTTTTCTAGTCAAGAGAAGAGCATTGAAGATAATGGTCGATAAACTAGAAGTACAAAATGAAACAAATGGTATATGGAGAAATATTTTCTTTCCTGACCAATCGAGACAAATCAAGGAGCAACAAGGTAAGTCATATCCTATTGACTTGACCTTAGATAAAGATGTAGTTATTATTGAAGATATAGCTAACAAAGATCCAGTAGATGAGATAAAAAATGAGGAAGATGTGATGGTGATTGGGGATAAGGATACTAAACAAATGAACACTGATGATATAGCTAAGGATAATTTAATGGATGATAAAATGGTGTTATGAGTTGTGAATTTTTATTTTTATTGAAAAAAAATTATGTTGATGTATGTAAATTTTTCTATTCGGTGAATGGTTAGAAAAGTAGATAAAAAAATTTAGAGTACCGATTCACCCCTCCCCTCTCACTATTTAACTTTCCATAGTTAATTCAATAGAGAAGTGTATAAGAGAACAATATATATATGTGTGTGTGTGTGTGTGTGTATCTACACACACACACACACACACACACACACACACACACATCTATATCTATATCTATATCTATATATATAATATTTATATGTATATATATAAAGAAAAATTAAATTTTTTTTTATATATGCATATATATGAATGTATAACAACACAAAGTGTAATACCCTACTAGGGAAACCATGAGAAGAATAACCTAACATGATACTAAGTTGACGAAATAATTTTTTTCTTAAATATTTGAACAAAAAATATAGAGAAGAAAGAAGAACATAAAATAAAACATGCAGTTATGTATATACAATTATCGTTTACAATTCTGGAAAGGGTTCCATAATGTAGTTATGTATAAATTAACTAATCTACTAACAACAACCACAAGTTAACTAACATAAAAAAATATTGCAACTAATCAACAAAATACAACTCCATATGATATAAATCAAGATACATATGATACATCATAGTGTACATATTGAACTAACTTCCACTGCACAAATCACATGGATACAATAATGAACCAAATCATACTACAATATGCAACATCTCCTAAAAAAAATGTCACAACTCATATATTGATAGGATAAAAATATACATCTCATGAAAAATAATGAGAAAGTCTCCAATAATGATCATAGAAGATAATACAAGCAACAAGGATCTTCCAAGCACATGAATAGGAATTTTGGACCTCAATGGTAAAAGAATCACTTCTACCCGACCACATGGAACCCTAAGGTCCACCCCATCAATGTTGAGGAGATAACACCAGACCCCACTTAGGAAAAGAAAAGGTACAAAACCATAATGTCAATAATACGTATGAACATGGAATCCTAGAAGCTCACTATCACAATACATTCTACACACTACTAGAGGCACTAGACACATGTAGGAAACCTAAGATGCATATAGGGAAGTGTCATCACATATGTCTAACCATTGAGTTATCCTGGTAGCCTCTAGGGACCTCGAAACCCAAGTGACCATATGTAGATCAATAATCTGCTCATATGGACAAGGATACTATTGATGTCTCATCTAGATGGGAAAGCATCTTCTTGCACTCCATTCTAGCTTCTTGAAATCTTCTTGAGCATGGAGTCTTCTCGCACTCCACTCATTGGATAGTTGTGTTATATCATGTTGTTATTTAGATGATGATGATATCTTCATATTATGATGTTATTTACATTTATGGTTTTTACTAACATATTGACCCCATATATGAATTTACATAGATTGTGTATGTTTCATATTTCTTGTTTGATGTACTTGTATGGTGAGGGATAGAGTTGTAGTCACTTTCTTGCGAGATTTACATAATGTACAAATACCCTAATTGGGAAACATATGAAAAATTCTAAAAGAAAGATCTTACTTAGAATATCCAAAACTAACTATGGATAAAACATGATTTTTAATTTATATGAAATAATGTGCAATGCAATGAATGCATGGTGCAAATGATACTAAAATGAAATGCATGTAAAATTGAATTAAGTGAAATGAACATAATGAAAAATACATTACCTTAATGAGATGTTTTATATAGTGAAGTAGATGCTTAATGAGACTAAAGGGTGATAATGCAAAAGATGTAGTTAAATAATTATTAAGGGTCAATTTTTTTATTCCACTTTTCAAGTTGTAATTGTGTGAATTTATGTCTTGTTTTTCATTGTATTAGTTCTTCTTCTAAGGACACGTGGAGCATGACATATGTGATGTGTAGATACATGGTTCATCAGATAGTCTTGAAGTTTATTAGATGTCAATGGAGGATTTAAGTAATTATATCAAGCAATGTTCCATAATTGAATAATACTTGTTTTTATTAACATTTTATAATCAAAGAATATTTTACGTTTAAAAAAATTAAATTTACATTTAGCCTAAACATTTTTTCAAAAAAAAAAAGGGGCCTACCTCGATTTCGGTCGAGTACCCCTTTAGCCCCTCTATTGCTCCAAGAACTTCACACAGTGCAAATGAGGGGCTAATGAGGTGGTCATGGCTTATATATTTTTGAATAGTACTGGTTCAAGTAGGATTCAGCTAATTCCTACCCGATCAAAAATTGGATCCCACAGGTATGCCAAGTAGGCACCATGTGGCGCCACATGGTTCTAGCCGAGTCCTACTCGACTGAGTACTACTTAGTTGAGTAGTACTCAAATGAGTATTACTCAGTCGGAGCATCAGAATTAGCCTAAAGTGTGACACATATCCATGCTTTTACCCTATAAGACCCACCAAGACATGGTACTTGGGTTAGTCCCCATACATTAGAATGCACAAGCTCTAACTTTTTACTTTTCTTTTCCTTCCAAACTCTAAGAAATCTAACCCTCTTTTTTTTTTCCATAAACGTGCAATTTTCACAATGATCCAAAACAACTTGCTTCAAATTTGGCAGTAAATTATTTGAATGAAGAAACTCCATCCCCTTCTCACTCATGTGCCAAAGTCAATTGTTCCATAGAGTTATATTTTTTCTTATAGAAGTAGGGAAATAGAATAATCAATATTACCAATACATAAATACAATGTACCTACCTCTGCCTCTTTTTCTATTATCAATGAGCCTTAGGTAACCTTCCATGAATTGTTTGTGAATATGACTGTACAACCTTCACTTCCTAGTTGTCCTACTAATGTTAAATTTCTTCTCAAATCAGGAACATGTCTCACATCTTTTATTAGTCATTAATTACCATTTGGTAATTTTATTTGTATATTTCTCTTTCCAACGATTTTGCATGTTTCATTATCAACTAATTAAACATATCCAAAATCACCTTGAACATAGGCTAGTAAAGAATTTCTATGGGGTGTGGTGTGAAAGGAAGCTTTTGAATCTAACAACCAAGAATCAGTAATATTATCCAAAGAGAGAATCAAAGTATCTTGTAATACATAACTTGCTACATTCACTTTCTTGTTATTTTCTTTTTTTTCCATCCCCTTGTTTTCCCTTTCGAGACTAACAATCTTTTTTTATTTTTCTTTTCTTTCCACAATGCTAGCACTCCACATTTACCCTAGATTTGGATCTTCCCTTTATATATTTTGTATGATTTTGGGCTCTTTCCTCTTTCCCTCTATCGTCCCCTATTCTCAATACTCAAAACATTGTACATGATATCTCACATGTGCTTTTCTATTGTATTTCCTCGCTAAGGATAACACTAACAACACCAGCACCCTCTTGTTTCTTTATCTATCAAAAACAACATCATCAAACTTTAAAGTTTTTGGACCAGAGATAGAGTTACTTATAGTCATGACCAAGCCATTCTAGCTTTTAGGAAATGAGCATAAAATAAAAAGAGCCCTAACCTCATCATCAAAATTTTCATTTATAGAACTTAGCTAACTATTAACTATGTTAAAATCATTCATGTGATCGTTAACAAACCCAGCTTCTAGCATATTTATATTAAATAAATGTTTCACAAGAAATACCTTATTTGAGATCGAGGGTTTCTGATACAGTTTATAAAATGTCTTCACTAGATCCTCTGTTGTTGTTTCTTTCGCTATATTGAAAGCCACCAAAAATGCCAGGCACAACCATATTTCTCCTAGTGCCTTCCTTTCAAGAACTTTCCATTGTTCATCAGACATAGTCGTCAACCGCTTTTATTTTTAATCCAATAGTAAGTAAAAATCCTTTTGATATAGATAATCTACCATTTGCATCTTCCATAGTTGATAGTTTTGGTCATTGAACTTATCAACCTTAAACTTCCCTTCCTTTTTCATTGATCCCATTTGAGACTAAGGTTTCTTACCAAATCACTTAGAAATACACTTCTTTGATACTCGTTCTTAGGGTTTCAACATATATGAGCAATAAATAATGTAGAAATAAGAGAAGAGAAAAATACAATAACACAGATTTAACATGGTTCACCCAATTTAGGCTACATCCACCAGACAAATAATCATCCACTTAATTTATTATCCAGTGAAGAGAAAATTAGAATATTACGATTTCACATTAAACAACCACTTATTTATAGGCCTTTTAGGTAGTATACCAATATCAATTTTCAAATGTCAATTAAAAAATTAACCAAAAACGTGCTTGACAGGTACTTGCATGATCAGTCACCACAAACCAATATTTTTTTGGTCCAATAACCTTACAGATAATTGTTAAATTCTTCATTAAATGTCTATCAATAAAGACTTCTTCTGAAACATCAATAGTGTAAATACCCATACGTTCATTTTCATCACAAAAATCTTCCTCATCTCTAAAATCTTTGTCCTATGATAAAAAAAAATCTCCATTAGTATCCTCCTCCCTTCCTTTGCAACTCTGCCATCACACCTAGATTAATTATGAACATCAAAGATATTTAGCTAGGATGTGGTTATTATGATACCTAGAGAGCTTGGTTACATTGATGTAGATTCATCATTGATATGGATGTTTATTTATTCACGTGGTTGAAAATATTAATCCTTGGTTTAGAGTATGATTGTTATTACATCATGATGTACTCTTGATTCTAGATTAGATTTTTGGCACAATATAGGTTCTCTTGAGACTGTGATATGTTCTTTAGTGCATATTATCTACCTTTTGATAGGTTATAGTTCCCTTTGGTTTTGAGTATGAATCATTTTCTCGGAGCTTCATGATTTTGCAGGGTTGCATTTGAAGTCGGCACACATTGATTGTTCATGGAAACTTGAGAGAAATGGGTAAGGCTAAGAGATCATTTATTTACAAGGATCATGTGTTGAGATGGTTAGTCCTTGATGAGGATTTTAAAAGAGAGATCGAAGAGCCTACACTTGGTTATGAATGTGAATCTATTATGGACCTAAAGAAAAGATTGTCAATTATTGGAAGATTGTCAAATTTTCACAATCTATTTGAATTCTCTTATTCATTTGTAGCTTTGATTGTGTATGGTTTTTTTAGCATCAACGTTTCAGATCACACAATGTGATCCATCATCGACATGTGAGAGAGTGCAGAATATGTAAAACCTAAGATGATGGATCAACGCAGTATGATCTCAAATGTTGATGCTAAAAAAAACATACACAATCAAAGCCCAAAATACATAAGAGAATTATTGCAAGCTTTAATTTCTTTGTGCTGTTAACCATTATTATATATACATGTATAAAAATTGTTAAGATTGTTCTTTACATATATATGCATATGAATCTTTTATATGCATATATGCATCAATTTCCTTTCTTTTTATTTTACAACCATCTACTCTAATGATAGTAGAACAATACACATTTATAATAAATAATCAAATTTATTATGCTAAGAGTGTAACTGTATGGTGGCACTACTAAAAGTGTAAAAAATGATGTTTTCTTATCCATTGTCAAAAACAAAAAAATAAGAATTTTATTTTCTTCCTTATCCATTTAGAAGTGACAATATCTCTAGATATTCTCTTAATATAATATCAAACTTATTTTCACTAATAAAGAATTTTGCTTATTGAATCCTAGCGGCATAAGGATTCTAAGCGAAAAATAGTAAACTATTTGCAAATAGTAAATTGCAGATTTTGCAGAGTTGTAATATTTCAGAATAATTACATTTCAGAACCGTTATTAAACCTGCATGAGAATGGTGGCCATAATTACTGCATGCTACATACGATTTTGGTTACGAATCATTTTCACTCTCAGCGAGCAAACTGTAATTTATTCGTCTTCTCATTCTTCATTTCAGTTTATTTTCTGTATTTCTACAAAGTGCTTTAGCATCCTGTGTTCTGCTGTTTTCCTTCTTCATGTTGATTTCTCTACTACAAGTAAGTGAACAAGGTTTAGCAGTTCGAATTTCTGTAAGCTCATTGCAAACATTAGGGGTTTGTGCCAGTTTAAAACTATTTTTCCCCTAGGAAATTCTAAATTTAAAAGGACAGCTTCAAGAAAGGCGATAGGAAATGCTGGATATTACAGAAATTTTTACAGAGAAGAATTCAAGATATTTGCATGCTTAGATGCTCAATGTGAAGGGTTTGTACACCTTGTTTTGGTAGAAATAGAAGTGTTAATTTTTTATTTTTTTTTGGCATGTAGCGTTTAAATTTATAAACTTTTAACTTAATCTGTACATCATAATTTGGATCATGTTAGAAAAGAAAGAACAAAATTTCTAGTGTATAAAGAATAAATTTAAAATAGAATTAAATATATAAAATCTTTGTTAAAAGATAAAACAAAGGAAAATCAGAAATAGAATTGGTAAAAGAAGACATATTCCTTAGATATTAAAAAACAAAGCGACAACAGTTTTGCCAAACCAGCAATGCTTATCCATAAAGTATTGATATAACAAGTCCATTAAGTGTGGAAGAAAAAGGTTAATTTACACTAGTTTACAGGTAGTTTTTTATGAGCCTTGAGTTTATCTTAAAGTCCATAATATCATTTTTCTATTAACATGAGATGTTTCTGAATTTTATTGTGCGAGTTGTTTTCGCATTGACAATTCTGAACAACCTTAATGCTCAGATAATATCATTTTTCTATTAGCATTGAGTATGTTTCAGATAAATGACATTGGAGTTTTGGCAAGGTTTGGTTAGATGTTTAGTGCCAATTGTTTTTTCATTACCGTACACTCTTCTTTCTAATTGAATCACACGTTTTAATTCTTTGATGAAAAAAAAAATGTAGATGATTACTGCATGATTATTTTCTCTTTCCTTAATTTTTTTACTTTTAACATTCTATCGTGTAGGGTCTTGTCTTAAGTTTCATTGCTGTATGTTTCTTTATAAATCAAGGTCCTTTATGTTCAGTTCTATTTAATATTGTGTCACTTGATGAGAAGAATGTGGTTAAGAGTTTTATAATTTGAAGAAATCTGATTAAGAGAATCTGGAAACGGCCCCAATCTAAAATATCAATTTTAAACATAGTTTGAAAGGAATTTACAAAAAGTGAATTCAACCAGCAAAATAAAAAAAACTACACATTAGAAAGTATTCGTAACCCAAAAAAAAACTAATTGAAACACAGATAGATAGAGGGAAGATTAATCTCCATTCCTAATTGAGTTCCTTTATGAATGTTTACAAATCAAAACCGAAGTAGAAGGTGTTGGCAGAGGCAGAAGAAAAAGAGAAACAGAGCATTCCCAGAAAAGATAAAACACTAGACATCTAATATATATTTGCATATATCAAAAACATAACATACAGAAAAATATTCCAATATGAGAGAGTTCTGTTCTGCTGCAGGGCATTCAACAGAAAATAAAAACAACAGTCTTATATTATATATTTGCATATATCTAAAACATACAGAAGAGTATCATTTCAATATTGCAGAGCTCTGTTCTGCAACACCATTCATTAGAGATTACAAAAATAAAAGAGCTGTCCAAAATATACATCGAAATGTGCCCAGAACGAGGAAACCTAAAAATATTAAATACAAGTTTAATGCCGATTGAACAGCTGACAAAAAATAAATCTACGGAGAGGATATGCAATTAAAACTAAATCAAAATATATCTTTTGCAAAGTCCAAAGGAAACAGACAGGTTGGAAGAAGTGACTTGACATGTGAGAGTGCTGGAGAGAGAGAGCTACGACGAAAGTAGTTGGGGATTAATTCCAACACTCCCCCTTAATCACAACTACTACCATCTATAATGCCTAAACGATCTCTTTGAAATATAAAATTTTCTTTTCTTAATGCCTTGGTAAAGATATCTGCACATTGATCTTCAGACTTGCAAAATTTTAAAAAGATTTCTCCATTGTTGATGAGTTCTCTAATAAAATGATATCTTGTATCTATATGTTTGCTCCTCTTGTGAAAAACTGGATTCTTGGACAATGCTATGGTTGAGTTGTTGTCACAATAGATCTTCGTTGCATTTTCTTGTTCATGTTTCAACTCTTTCAACACTCTTCTCATCCATATAGCTTGACATGATGCCCTTGTTGCTGCTACGTACTCTGCTTCAGTAGATGAAAGTGTGACAATTGGTTGTTTCTTTGAAGCCCATGATACTATACCGGTGCCAAAATGAAAAACATAACCGGATGTACTTCTTCTATCATCAATACTCCCAGTGGATGTACTTCTTCTATCATCAATACTCCCAGCACAATCACTATCAGTATAACCTATGAGCTTAAAATCATTTGAAGTTGAATATTGAATGCCATAATTTCTTGTTCCACTGACATACCTTAAATTTTTTTCCCCTGCTTTCCAATGTGATTCTTTTGGAGTCTCCATGAACCTTGAAATCAAACTTACACAAAATATTATGTCTGGCCTTGTGGTAGTTAAGTACATAAGGCTGCCAACAAGTTTTTTATATAAAGTTGGATTAATGTTTGCTCCATCATCATCCTTGCTTAGTTTCAGATCTGTGACAATTGGTGTTGGTGCTGATTTGCAATTCAGCATATTCAACCTTTTCAAAATATCACTTGCATATTTTGCCTGAGAAATGAATATTTCATTTTGATTTTGATTGACCTCAATGCCTAAGAAGTATTTCATGAGTCCCAAATCAATCATTTCAATTTTTTTTTTCATAGCTTCTTTAAATATGTCAATTGATAAGTCACCTGTGAATATCAAATCATCAACATATAAACATATAATTAGAATTTGACATTTTTCATCCATCTTTATGTACAACGTAGGTTCATTGCTGCACCTGTCAAAACCATTTTGTAAGAGATATGAATCAATTTTGTTTTACCAAGCTCTTGGAGCTTGCTTGAGACCATACAATGCCTTTTTCAGTTTGTAGAATTTATCTTCTTGACCCAAAATCTCATATCCAGGTGGCTGTTCCACATATACTTCTTCCTCAAGATAACCATTCAATAATGCTGATTTTACATCCATTTGATAAACAGTCCATTTGTTTTGAGCTGCTATAGCAAGTGTCATTCTTATGGTGTCTAATCGTGCTACAGGAGCAAATGTCTCATTGTAATCAATTCCATGTTGTTGTGAATAACTTTTAACAACTAGCCTTGCCTTATGTTTTTGCACATCACCATTTGAATTCAACTTAGTTTTGTAAACCCACTTTACTCCTATGACATCTTTTCCTTTTGGAAGACTCACTAACTCCCATGTTTGATTCTTTTCAATTGCATCAATTTCTTCATCCATTGCATTTTCCCATTTTTCATCTTTAATTGCATCTTCAAAATGAATTGGGTCATCTACTTGTGAATATAAAGCATAAAGAGAAATTGAATCAGCATTATTCTCACCTTCATTTTGCTCATAAATGTCTCTAATACTTCTGATTTTTTGTCTCCTCAAGCTTGCCAATGTAAGATTTTATATGTCACTTGATGTAGAATTGGTTGAATGTGGACTTGATGGACCAGCACCTTGATGGCCACTTGTAGATGGTGTTTGTTGTCCACTTGTGGGGGTGCTTGATTGTATACGTGACGCTGATCTTACATTTGATGATGGTGTCACTTGTGGACCACTTTGTTGAGCTTGAATGGGTGTGGAAGGAGTCACATTTGAAGGAGTATTTGCTGGTATTAAAACTTCATTTTCCTCTTGCGGTATGCTTGCTGTTATGTTGACTATTTTTTCTACACTTTCATCCCATGCTTCTTCTTCTATGAACTATACATCTCTGTTGATTATAACCTTCTTGCTGATTGGATTGTATAATTTGTATATTTTTGATTTTTCACTATATCCCACAAATATACATTTTTCTCCCTTGTTGTCCAATTTCCTTCTCAATTCATCTGGCACATGTGCATATGCCTCACATCCAAAAACTCTCATATGAGAAACACTATGTTTTCTTCCACTCCATGCTTCTTCCGGAATCACATTCTTGACACTTTTTGTTAGACATCTATTTATTATGTAAGTTGCATATGAAACAGCTTCAACCCAATATTCATTTGACAAATGCTTTGCTTTTAACATGCTTCTAGCCATTTCCATGATTGTTTTATTTTTTCTTTCAACTACCCCATTTTGTTGAGGTGTGTATCTAGTTGTGAATTGTTTGTGAATTTCATGGTCTTTGCAAAATCTTAGAAAATCATTTGAGATGTATTCACCACCTCTATCTGTTCTCAATACTTTGATATAATGACCACTCTATTTTTTAGCAAGAGCTTTGAATTGACAAAAATATTCAAATACCTCACTCTTATGCTTTAGAAAATAAACCCATGTTTTCCTTGAGTAGTCATCAATGAATGTTAAAAAATAAAATCTTCCACCAATTGAGGATGTTTGCATTGGGCCACACAAATCTGAATGAACAATTTCTAAATGTGCTTTTGCCCTCATTGACTTATTTGCCGGAAATGATTCTCTATGTTGCTTTCCCAAGATGCACCCTTCACATACTCTTTCTGATTTTTCTATTAAAGACAATCCTTTCACCATGCTTTTCCTATGAAGCAAATTTAGGCCTCCAAAGTTTAAATGCCCAAATCTTAGATGCCAAAGCCAATTTTCATCTTTTATTTTTGCTTGAAATACAGTTTGAGTGACAATAGCAAGTTTTTTTTTACCCTCTTGTGGGTTCATTGTAGAATATGCTTGAGCAAAATCTACATTTAAATCTGGCCTAATCTTTAAGGGAAACATTCTATTATTTTTCATTTGAACCTTGGCAATAAGCTGATTGCTTGAAAGTTTATCTAAAATTGTGCACTCTCCATTTTTTAAAGATACTCTAAACCCCTTTTGAACAAGCTGACCAATACTCATCAAATTATACTTTAAACTGGGAATAAAATAAATAGCAGAAATATATTTCTTCTCCCCCTTCTTAGTTAGAATGTTGATGTCTCCTTTTCCTTTGACTGCCACCTTATCATCATTCCCTAAAGTGACATTAGATTTTATATTTTCATCCAAGCTTGAAAACATTTCTAAATTTCCTGTCATGTGGTTGCTATAGCCTGAGTCTAAAAACCATACATCTTTTTCATTTTCTTGTGCTACATTGCAAGCCAAAAACATTGTATTTTGTTCTGATTTTTGATTTTGATTTTCTTTTGTAAAATTTGCATTTTGCTTATTAAAATCATATTGCTTCTTCCTACATTCATTTGAATAATGCCCATACTTTTTGAAATAATGACATTGGATTTGAGACTTGTCATACCTTTGGCCTTGAGGCTGATTTTGAGTTTCATTATGACTTGGGTATTGGCTGCTACCTCTTCCACTTGAGCTTGATGGGTTGTTTATTCCACCTCTATATGAATTTCTTCCTCTACCTCTAAAATTTGTTCTTCCTCTGCCTCTTTCATGACTGATTGAAGCTTGTGTCTTGAATGCATGCTCCAATGATGAACTTGTTGACCTACTAAGCCTATGCTCATGAGAAATAAGAGATGCATTGAGCTCATCAACTGAAAATTGTGAGAGATTCTTTGTCTCCTCTATGGCCACAACTATGGATTCAAACCTTGTAGGTAAACTCCTCAAAATCTTTTCAACAATTCTTCTATCTTCCAGTGTCTCACCATGAGATCTAATTTGATTGACTATACCCATCACTTGTGTGAAGAAAGAGTCTATTGAGTCTGATTCCTTTATGAAAATTGGTTCAAAATCTCTTCTTAGCATTTGTAGTTTTGTTGTTTTAACCTTTGCCATTCCTTGGTATGCTGTTTGGAGTATATCCCATGCTTGCTTGGACTTAGTTGCTGCTGCAATCTTTGAAAAAATACTCTCATGCACTGCTTGAAAAATGTAGAATAGAGCTTTTGAATCCTTCTTCCTATTATCTCTCAATGTATCCTTCTCTGCTTGGGTTAGAGCATTGTATGTTGCTGCATCAACTGGTTTTGGGTAACCATTCTCTACTAGATCCCAAATATCTTGAGAACAAAATAGTGCTTTCATTGTTATGGACCAATAATCATAATTTTTCCCATTGAACTTTGGGATTTGAAGATTTGTTAAACTTGTGCTTGTCATTGACTCACTTGGTTGAATACCTTTGCTGGAACTTTTAGGTGCTGCTAAATCTTTTCTTCAACAATTTCTTTTGAGAAACCTTAGGCTCTGATACCACTTGTTGGTAGAGGCAGAAGAAAAAGAGAAACAAAGCATTCCCAGAAAAGATAAAACACCAAACATCTAATATATATTTGCATATATCAAAAACATAACATACAGAAAAATATTCCAATATGAGAGAGTTCTGTTCTGCTAGAGGGCATTCAACAGAAAATAAAAACAACAGTCTTATATTATATATTTGCATATATCTAAAACACACAGAGGAGTATCATTTCAATATTGCAGAGCTCTATTTTGCAACACCATTCATTAGAGATTACAAAAATAAAAGAGCTGTCCAAAATATATATCGAAATGTGCCCAGAACGAGGAAACCTAAAAATATTAAATACAAGTTTAATGCCGAACAGCTGACAAAAAATAAATCTACAGAGAGGATATGCAATTAAAACTAAATCAAAATATATCTTTTGCAAAGTCCAAAAGAAACGGACAAGTTGGAAGAAGTGTCTTGACAAGTGAGAAAGAGAGTTACGGCGAAAGTAGTTGGAGATTAATTCCAACAGAAGGGCTCTTTAGCCAGCTGAAACAAAATCTGCCACTCCTCTTTTTCTCCTTTTCACTTTCCTGTATTCAAGTTCCTCCTTGGTATTGAATGAGGTAACCGTTTTGTCCATCCTCTGTTTGCTGAAATTGACTAGTTCTGTAAGCTTTTTGTTCACTTCATTTTAATTGGTTGGTTTTCTTCATATAATCTGAAGAGTTATATGGATGTTTAATAATTAATTTTATGTAATCTATATTATTTGTATTTTAATTTTCTAAACTTTGTGTTTTAGGAATTTGTTATGTGTGGTAATGCTTGTTTGTTATGGATTTCATTGTTGATTGTTTCTGAATGATCTTTATTATTATGATCTACTTTAAAATTTGAAATTTTATATCACATTGTTGCTAGGTTCTAAGGTTTTGTTATCAATGCTCTTGCTTGCAGGATGTTTACATTTAGCTGCCCAAATTTGCATTTGCATTTGTGACAGAAAAAGTGTCCTTTGGGTTTTATGGGTTTATCGATTATGGAAAAGACACAGGATGGTTTTTGGTTTTGTTATCCATGACAATGCTCGTAGGTTTTCAGTTTTAAGTGATTTTGACTATAGAAATATGATTTAAGTTTTGAGAGTTTGTTACTTATGCTGATGCTGATAATGTTCTTGATTATTGCGTTGTTTTTTGTCTTCATGTTTTCCATCTCTCTAACTTCCTTGAGACGAGGAGTGATATATAATAGAAGCTGTTGTGTGTTTAAACATGGCTCCATACTTTTAATTTTCGTATCAACAAAGCAACCATTTTGGCTGAATATTAGCAGAAGATCTATAAATTTATTTATTTTTCAATAGGAGTTAGGATTTAGTTCTTTTTATTGGCAGCAGAGGTATATTGCTAGGTTTTTTTATATTCATCATTGTTAGGTTTTTCATATTTACCATTTTCTAGCATTAGTCTGTCATTTGAAGAACTCTTCATTAGTTTCCTATATAAAAGTTGACAAGATTCCATTAACTTTTGACTGTTTTAAAAATTTTCATCAATGGCACACTGATCACAATGATAGAAATTTTTCATTTGTTTCAATTTTTTTGCACTCTAACTCCCCATTCTCCTTTGTAAACTATTCATGTTATGATTACAATAAGTTCTTTTGGAGTTCAAAGTTCAAATAGTTGAAAGTTTACCACTTTGCTTTCTTCCTCTGTATTTTCATGTATGCATCTAAATTAATAATTTAGATGTAATAATTTAATAATTAAAAAAATAACATATTAATAATCTAATTTAATAGGGTTTATAAAAGAGCTTATAAAATAAAAATGTAAATAATCTAATAACATATTAATAATCTAATTTTATAAAATACTAGAGAATTTATTTGAGAATTGTAAAAGAGCTTTGACTAGATGTTGGAATTTTTTAAGCTGTTTGACTTTAAAATTTAATTTTATACTTGTTTAATATATTTTATTTTTAACATTCTTTGATTATTAATCATTTTTTATCCTTCTTTTAATAAAAAATAATAATCTAACTAAATAACAATTTTATAATTTACTAATTATACCACATAAATAAATTAAAATTATTTATTTAAATTTATAATATAAAATTTAATATACAAAAGTTCTAGATTATAATCAAGAGATAATATGTAATTAATAAAATGAAAATGTAAAAAATTAATAATGAATTATATTGTAGATTTTACTTTTTAAAGTAATTTTAAAAAATGTTTTTACTAACCTAATATTAATTAGTTAAACATTAATAAATTATAATTTTTTTAATGAATAAATTAAATAAATTAATTACTTTAATAATTTAATGAATCAATAATGTAATATTAGTATATATAACAATTTGACTTTAGTAAACTTATTAATCCAATGAATTAATTATGTTAATAAATATTTAATAAATTAATAATTTTAATAATTTATTCTTAGTAAGTTTAAAGTACTATAATTGTTGCTTTCTATCTTGAATTTTATTGGTTGATAGTTTTTTTCTATCTATTAATATGACATCTTGAATTAGAACAAAAGATTCATTACTATTAATTATAAGAAAAATGTTTTATATTTATATATGTATCTAAAATTTATGATCAAGATATATATTTTATGTGGTATTTATTTTGATAATATTATAATAATTAATATATTTGGACATATGAATCATTGTGAAGTTTTACTAAAAGATAAAGAATTTTGGTTAAAAGATTGCATTAGAGGATGAAGTCTTATGTAATGAATAATGACTATGCACATAAAATAAAATTAGAATTTCAAAAGTAACATTTATATTTTTTTTCACTTTATAACTTAAAATTTAAAAAACAAATTAAAGAATTACTGAAATATTGAATAGTGTCTTTTTAAAAAGTACAATTTATATTTATATTAAAAGAAATTTCTTTAAATAAAAATAAAATAAATAGTATAGTAAAAATAACTCTTAGCTAGATGGTGAACATATATTTATTAACAATGTTGGGAACATTATTAATATAATCATTTATATCAAGGTTTACTTTATTTACATTGTAAATGTAAATAATCAGCTTGCTTTATTGGAAGAATAATATTTAGCATTTTTAGTTGGAAGGATAATATTTAGCTTATGCCAAGTGAATCTCTGAATTTGATTGTGTATGTGTTTTTAGCTTGTTTTGTTAGAACGATAATTTTGAATTCATCCTCAAGTCAGCCTCAAGTCAGTGGGAAATAGTAGAACCTACAACAGATGGAACAATTAAATGCTGCTGAAGTTATACATACTGACCAACATATATCTTTATTAGTTGAAATCTATTTTATATTTAATTCTAACTTCTGAAATTAATTCCATTTGATATTTAATTCTGATTTCTTTCTGAGACAAAATAATGTTACAGAATTTATCTTCAAATGCTGTAAGTTTCTCATAGAAAGTAGTTGCATAGTATAAATTACATTTATATACATATCCAACATTTTTCACATTTATTAAGTTCCTCGAAGAAGGTATGTTCAGTATTAGAGTCGAGTGCTAAATTTCAACAATTATATAATTAAAATTGTGAGTCTAATATTATTTTTTTGGGTGGATATGTCTGACACTTGACTTGTACATTTTTATTGGAGATCAGATGAATCATTTATCCTTATTATGCTTTTGAAAGATAACAAGCAAATCAGCCAAGTTTCATGCTCTCATTCTCCAGTCAAAATGTAAGATTATATTGACAGAAAATGTAAGATTAGATTTGCAGAATATGTTTTTCAAGTATCACGGATTTCTCGATGATTTGAGTTGTTTTGTGCATTGGAAATACATTTTAGTTATATCTTTCCCAGTTTTAGACCAGTTCTCAGATTGCAAAATCATCTTTTTCCAACAGTTGTAAAGAGTGTTAAATTTTGTAAGATTCTTGTCATTCCAGCTTTGTATGTACTTGCTCAACATTTTATTCAGATGGCATTGAATGTTTTGAATACCTCTACAGCTCCGAATCCTTGCACATTAAGAATATTAAGCCTGCGGCAGACTATCCACTCGAAAAGTTGCCTGTATTTTACTTTCATTCAGCTAGTCAGAACCAGTTTCAACGTTATGAATGGCAAAGATTTCTAAATTATCTCCACAGTACGAACATGTTGACCATCTTATTGCTTTTCTATTTTACTGTTTGTATTTAATTTTCATCACATGAAGTTATTATTTTCTCAGGAGCAACTTTCACATGGAAAGTCTCGGTGCTTCAAAAATGTTGATGTAAAACTAAATGCATTTGCATATGAAACCTATGTTCCTGCATTTAGCTGCTGCAATCAGATTTGCCCTTAAATATTTAAAAGATGATCTGAACATCATTTTCATGTATGCATTTGTATGAAATAAAACCTAACTTCCTTCATTTATGTTGTTTAATACAGGTTGCAATTTGCGAATATGGAGACTATGAGTTCCTGATAACACCTCGTGTTGCTGTTGCTTATCGTTTCAAGCCCCCACATAATTTGATTCCTCAAATTTTTCTTCCATTTCGTTTCAGTTACAATGCGAAAGGATACTATTTGGGTGCTCTTGCGGAGCTGGTTGATAACGCCAGGGACGCTGGTGCTTCAAAGTAAGCCTGGGATAAATTTTTGAGCTTCAAATCTAATTAATTGTCAAATAAGGTTCTTGTTGTGCAGTTTTTAATGAGATAATAAAATCATATAATGAGTGAATTATGTTTAACAGGGTGGATATATCGGTTGCAAATGAATTTAACTCTAGTACTGGTAGAAACATACCTATTCTTTCTGTCATTGATAATGGTCGGGGAATTTCACATTCGGATATCGTAAGGATGTTGAGTCTGGGCAATGAACGCCCCACAGACAACAGGGATCATATTGGAAGATTTGGACAGGGATTCATGGTAATCAACCATTTTTTAACATGCTGGCTGGATTGTTCAATGACTGCTTTTAAATACATGACAAATAAGACTAGATTTCTATCATCAGGGATAACAAAATATATGTTGCGAGAAGGCACGCCCTTCTTTCACAATTGGAAGTTTGGTCTATTTTGCATTGAAAAAAGTAACTTTTATAGAAGAAAATGTTACAGCCCTTCAAAGCTAAGAGCTAGCCTTCCCCTTGCCATTCCTGAAATTTGGGCAAATGTTTGTCATTTTTGAAGTCGTGTTTCTATGTCCTATTCTGGAATCTTGGAAAAATATGTATAAACAGAAGAATCAGAAATAAAAGAAAACCAATAGGAAATTTTATATATACATCATAGTGAAAAAGCTTCAGATCAGTTATAATGAAAACCTTTTTTAAACACAAATTTGTAACTGCTTCATATATCATTGCATTTGACAGACTTACAGTTTACAACTTTGCAAAGCTGGATAAAAATTGTAAAGTCAAAAATTATATAGAAAATTCATCATTACAGAGGAGTGCAGGAATTGCATAAAATAATATTTTTGAACTACCCACTACAGTGAGAACACTACAAATGGGATAGTGACAAGTTTGCGGAGTACATTCAAATCTTAAGGAAGATCTGTTTACAAGACTTGTCTTCATGTGAGAGATAGACTTCAGATATGGAAGATATAAACATGATAGGAAGGACAGCAAGTAATTGGGATTATAATTTCCAACACTCTCCTTTAATTACACTGGCAGATCTAATTTTATTTTTTAATTCATTCATTGATGCTTTGGCATCTAAAATCTTCTAGATCTAGAGATTGAACTTAGCAAATCTCTTTTTCTATTGCGATGGTCTAACTATGAGCTCTAGCACACTTTGTCACCAGTCCATCATAGGTTCATGTGTGATACATTTGTTTTTTCAACACCTCCCCTAAAACTATACCGTTGGTGTCTGGAGATTGTAGCTTTAGTGGGCTCTGTGTAAATTTAAAACAAGAAGAGAAACAAAATAAAAACAAGACAAAAGACAAAATTTATAATGGTTCAGAAATTGCTTTGATACCAATTGTTGGAATGTGAAACCCAACGGTCATGTGACCATTGAACTTCACATCCCAACAATCTCCCTGTGAAGTCCAATCAGCACAGCCATGCACTGTAGCATCCCTGCTTCCAGCACACTCTGAATGAGTCTTCTCTAAGTCAGATCAGAATAAAAAACATAAAAAACATTTCTACTCCAACTTTACCAGGCACAAGTTCACCATGACCAGGAACAGAACTTCCTGCAGGTGCAAAAAACATTCTTGCTTCATCTCCATTGTGTCGTGTATCAACAATTGGCTTTACCCCTCTCCTCGCTACCTAGAACCAAGCATAGTTTTCTCGTAGCACGTTGAACGCGCTTCCTTTTTCACAGCATATCAGAAACCTCACAGAGTCTAGAATATGTTCTAGCATTTCTGTTTGCATCCACATCTTTATAGAGTTTGGATTTTCCTTCACACCCTATTCCTCATCTGGACTGGTCAATTGACACACTTCTACCCAGACATCTTCATTCTTTGGGCACTTCTCATACTCCTCGTTTGACTTCAAAAGCAGCATGTCCTCCTTGATATCAAAAATCTCTTCATCGTTGGTTATCTTCATACTTTTCAAATGGGTCAAATACCCTTTTGGATCATACAACCTATCAATCTTAAGACTCAGAACGGTTTCCCTCCCCAGTTCAATAGCCATTTGATCAATCACATGTGTCTTCGACCATGGCGTCTTGGTTCTACCTGTGGCTCTACTCTTGGGGTCTACCGCAGTGACATGTTCCTGTCGTGCCGTCTCCAGCAAGGTATCCCCGATTTTTGGCATACTCTCGTATTCTTTACTGGAAGGAGTACGCAATTTGCTCTTTAAAAGTGTAGCCTCACCCTTAGTATTCCAAACTGAGCCAGAATTTTGGGAAGACTTTTAACTTCTCGAGTCATAATCATATGCTCCCCATCGTTACATATGAATTTGATGTCTGATTTGAGCAAGAACACCCTCTGATCTCCATCACAAACATTATTTTCCCTTGCTAAAATTATTGAAAGTTCTCGATGCAGTTCCTCAAATCTATTGTCTTCGACGTTCGTGTTAGAGCATGAATCCAACTCTTTTGTTTTCTCCAAATTTGTATGCCCATCTCTATCTTTTGTTTTTTTGTTTGGCCACCCACGAAAAGGAGGATGTGATAGAAAAATTTCAGAAGAGCTTGGAGAAAACATATTTCAAACTCCTCCAGTTGGGCAAAGCTCCTAGCTGAATCTCTTATCTTTAAAGATTCTTTCAACTTTGAGTAATTCTCAAATTCTTGCGGCCGACAACATTCAAGGAAATCAATGAATTGCTCATTAATCAGTCTTGAGTAATCAACATTAGATTTTTGTCTAGCCACCCAATTTGTCACTTATGCTATCCAATTTGTCTTCAAATTCATCCATCTCTACAACCTGATTGTTACCTAGCCACCCAATCGCCTTTTCCATGGCTGATTCTATCTTCTTCTTATCTGTCGATTCTAACTTCCTAGAGAATTTTTTTCCAGGACGTTGTTCCTCATATTGTAGGCATATTTTTTGAAGAATTATTGGCCTCAAATTTTTTCTTCAGCTCCTCATCCTTGGCAAAGTCCTCAACCTCTGGAGCCGGCTACTTTCTGAGCAAAAACTCATAGTCCCAGCATTGCCTCTGAGCAAAAGTGGCCTCTGATTGTCACAAAGCATCTTTAATATCTGCGTGCCTGAAGTTAAGCTTGACGCTAGTTTGTAGAACTTGGCATGCCTCGTTGTAACATTTGAGGCTATGCTGAGAGCGACCTTCTAGGAAAATGGTCTCCATCGTCAATTTTGTTAGCGAATTCTCTTCCCCTTCGTCTGCCCCTTCATCTTCTTTCACAGCGAACTTCTCGTATCTCACAGACTTTCATTCCCCAGGTGTAGGTGCTTCTTTGTTAGAATTGAGCTCTGCATAGTAACCCATCTGCATCATCGTATGAACTCTAGAAGCAAAAGTATTTGGATCATCGTGGCTGAAGTCAAAAGTAAGAGAAGTCATTTCATAAATGACCAATACCAGATCTTTAACAGACTTGCCAATCTTGTCTACCTCTGCCCTCTTTCATAACTCTTCCATGATGGCTTTTCTATGTTGCACATCAATTTTCAAGAAATTCGTTGATGACATAATCAACTTCATCTTCTTCCATTTCTGTTCAACCTCACCTTGGCTCTAATATCAATTGTAAATTTAAAATAAGTAGAGAAACAAAAAAAAAACAACAAAAATAAGAACAAGACAAGAGACACAATTTATAGTGATTCGACAATTGTCTACATCAACTCTCAAGAAAGAAATCACTTTGTTAATCCAATCTACAATATACATCAATACATAGACCGCATACATTCATTTATACAAAGCTTTTCGAATATGAAGAAATAGGAGAAAACCAACAGACATATGACCGTTGAACTTCACATCTCAACACTCTACTAGCTTCAATCATTTCTTAAACAAATACAAAATGTTTCTACATTCAACCACAATGTTTTTTAAAACCTACTGATAACTTCACTTGTATTTTCACAACCTCAATCAATTGATATCCTTCTCTAATCTTCTCATCTCCTTTATCAACTGCTCTTTCTTAATTTGGTCTTATCTCCTTTATCAACTGCTCTTTCTTTATTTGTTCTGCAAACTTTTCCTTAGAATCATGGATTTGTTAAGAGCTGCGGCTCTTTCCATGTTAGTCACAACATTTTACTTTGTTTGCGTATATATATGTTAGAATCATAGAGCTCGATTATCAGTCACAGGATGTATGTTGAAAGCCAAATGCACATGCAAAATCTACAGATGAAATAAAAATCCGCATCTTTAATAATATACATTTGTCAAATATAGAATGGAAAAGACGTAAATCATAGAGGTGGAAAATAAATTTGTTTTGAATGTTCTCTCTTCTTCTCTTTCACAAGTTGATTTACTATTTTGAGCACTTTGTAAAGAAAATCAGTTCATTATAACACACCTATCGGAGATTTAAATGTCTAAAATACTTAACGATTGGAGATCTAAAGTACTTGCTATAGTGAAAGCTCTTCAGGGTTGTTCATTTAAAGTACATTGATTAATGTATATAAACATGCTTCAAGTTATAATTTTAGTTACTAACTATGCATCTTTTGTTAGGCAATATAATATCTGTCAATATCATATAAGTTTTGAAGAGTTGAACATTTGCACAATTCAATCATATGATTAAAAAAGTTAAAGATCATATAAACAGAGCAAACTTTTATTTGTTCAAAAGTAATAGATAGATGAACAGAATATAGTTTAATATTACATGGTTTGGCTATGGCTATCGTCGTAAACCTTTTGACATAACTAACTGGGATTTCTTCCATAATTGATCTTGATAGAGCCCTATTTGAGGGTGTCATGAATGTGCATCGTAAATGTATCGTGTTGATAAAATGTTTGAGCACACATTTTTAGAATCCATATGATATTTGTTGATCATGTGCAGAGAGGAGCCATGCAACTTGGAAATGATGCAGTCGTCTTTACTCAATGCAGTGAAACTCGGTCGATAGCATATTTTCATCTCCATACAGTGACAAAGAGAATGTGAGATTTCTCTATTTGTGATTTTGCCATAATGATTTAATTCAATGTTTTTGCTCTGCATTTGATTCCTTGTCTTTAAGCCTGAGTGTTATCCGCAGGTACATAATCCAATTATAACTTATCCAAAGGAGGAAGGATGGATAATTTTTTCTGCTGAAGCAGAGACTCGCTTGAAATCCATTCAGAAGGACTCACCATTTGGTATGTATACCATTCGAGATAACTTTGCAAGGTTTCCAGGGAATGGCACCGGAACACAAATTTATATCTATAATCTAGCCCGAGACCCATCGAGTTCAGATTACCTTTTAGATTGGAATGGAAAATGGGATTGGGATCCAAAATATGACGGGGAGACAAATTCTAGAATGAAACGAGATATCTGGGTAAGATCAAGGAGCGTGAGGGGGCGACAGGGTCAACTTAGTCGGCAGGTTAGCAAATAAGCCTATTAAATGGTTTTATTTATCGTCATCAGCTTTCTTTTATGAAAAATGTTACAAACAAAGCAATATATTTCTTTTGTATAGCTCTTTTCCATTTTTCTTTTTCATTTTTATTTTTATTTTTATTTTTGATGAATATATATTTCAGTTTGTTCAACTTTGGAATTTTGTATGAATTAGAAAAAAATTATCTTCCAATTCTTCCTATACTCAAAGCTTTGTTTCTGAAATCTTTTAATATTGTGTTCAAAATTTTCCTTTGATAGTTCTATAGTATATTCAAAAGACACACATGTCAATAGAAATAGATCTTATGCCTTTCTGTGTTTGCACACTTATCTTTTGGCACCGAAAACCCTGGATGTTTTCGACCTCGCGCTTCTTCCCTTTTGTCGCCACTCCTTGTTCATCGGTCTTATGTGCGCAAGTGCGATCGGTTGGTGGGCCCGGCTCCCTGACAGGTTTCTCATCTAACGGTGGGCGTAAGAGCTTATGTGATGTGTCAGAGGCATGTGAATATGAGACCAGCTGTAGATCTTGCTCTGTCTACTTTTCCCGGCTGGTGGTCCCATTTGTCAGAGAATAAAGTGATGTGCTGTGTTTTGGTTGGTCCACGTGGTCTGAGGTGGCAAGATGGCAGATGGGCCCGGTTCTTTTGGAAAGATTCTTGATCCTGTGGTTGTTGTATGATCGCATGGAATCTTTCCAACCCATGCGATCATGCGACCACCATTCGATCTTCCCAAAAGGTAAAGCTTCTCTCGTCTGTGGGCCCGTTGTCTTGTGTTGCCGGTAGTGCACATTTTTCATTGGTAGGGAGCGGTGATGTGGCGGTGACTTGGCAGTTTGTCAGTGGGGTGAATGTTAATGGTTTGTCGCATGTTCGCATGAGCCAGTTTCATGCTATGCGATCATGCGACAAACCCTTTGGGCAAACAGTGGTGGCGAATATTTGGTCGGCGTGGCGGTGATGGTGGTAAGTGTAAGCGGTTTGTCACATGTTTGCATAGCCCTTTTCCTGGCTATGCGATCATGCGACAACCATTAAGAATGTCATCGTTGCGGAGTAAAAGTGGGTCTTGCCGACGTGCTTGTATCTAGTTGGCTGCTTGCTGGTAAAGTGACCAAGGATCTTTCAAGGGGTTTGTGATTGTTGACCGCGTGACTTTGTGACACTGGCACCATAAACATGACCGTTTGTTTTCAAATTCAAAATTCTTTGAGGGGTTTTCGCGACATGAAGTACCCGAATTTATGGTTTTAGCGGTTGATCTTGACCGGTTTGGTGGCGCTGGATGTTGTTGACTAATCCGAGGGTCTTAGTGGTCAATAGCAATGATGTTTTTGTACCTGGTGGTGAGTGGTGGAGGTGTGTTGCATGTTCACATAGCCCTTTTCCTGGCTATGCGATCATGCGACAACCATTGTTTTGCAGGGTCTTCAAGCAGTTAGCTGTTTGCGATGAAAGTGGTAGCCGATTACTATTGTCTACAATTTCTAGCACTCTGCTATGAACATTGGGCCTGCAGAAATGGGCTTTAAACTGATGATAATTCTATTAATATTTGCTTAATATTTGCTTTTACATATAAATATAAAAACCTCAGCTTCGGCCCTTCATCGATCAAAAAAATATATATATACTCTAAAAAAATTAGATCTATATTAAGACTGCACACAAATTATTGGTCTGCTTTCAAAGTTTCATTTGATTCTCTTCGAGTTTTCAAAACAAATTATGGAGTGGAATGATTATTTCAATCAGAAGTTAATTTTTTGTTTTTGACCTTGTTGCTGGAAAGATCCCACTAATGTGAAGGAAGAGGTAGAGGAAACTAAAGACAAAAACATTGAGCAGATTACACACAAATCAAACAGAAAGTGACTTTTATTTGTATATTTTAGACTCATACAAAGACATTAAATATGACTCAAACACATGAGGCTTCTTCCCTTTCCTTGAGCTCAGAATAAACTTAGAACAGTCCCCTGCATTTGTTAGCTGCAACAAAATATTTTTTTATACTTTTAATGCCCTATTTCTTTGTCTCATATATGTATTCTGGCTGCTCTTGTTGTTTCTACCTTAGTACAAGACTTCTGTCCTTTTTGTCTTACTTTCATTCTACGTGTATGCACACAAAACATTAACTGTCACTACCTTAGTACAAGACTTCTGTCCTTTTTTTCTTACTTTCATTCTATGTGTATGCACACATAACATTAACTGTCACCTATAATGCATTTAATTCATATATAAATCAATTATAAAAAAATCAGATCTTTATAATCCAAAATTTGTCTTCCTTTCCATAGTTTCTTATTCCACTACCATATTTCAAAATTCTTTTTCTTTCTCAATGAGAAACTTTTGGAGACTCCATGAACCTTGAGATGAGATTAACGATATACATTATGATTGGCCTTGTCATAGTATTAAATACATGAGACTACCAAAAAGTTATCTTTATAAAGTTGTGTCAAATTTAAATCCTTTGTCATCTTTGCTCAATTTCAAACTTGTCACAATAGGTGTTGGGGCTTCTTTGCAATTTATCATGTTAAACCTCTTCAAGATATCATCTTTGTGAAATGAATATACCTTTTTCATTCTAATTTACTTTGATGCCAAAAAAGTACTTCATTAAACCCAAATTGGTCATCTCAAATTCCCTTTTTATGGCTCCTTTGAACATGTCAATTGACAAATCACCTATGAACATCAAGCCATCAACATATAAACAAACAATTATTATCTCACCTTGCTCATTCATGATGGTGTACAAATAAGGTTCACTACTGCACCTTTTGAAGCCATTTTGCAAAAGATAACTATCAATTCTACTATACAAAACTCTTGGGACTTGTTTGAGCTTGTAGAGTGCCTTCTTGAGTTTGTAAACTTTTTTTTGGCCCAAAATCTCATTTCCAATTGACTACTCCACATAGATGTTTTCTTCTAAGAAACCATTTAAAAATGTTGATATCATATCAATTTTCTATACTGCCCACTTGCTTTTGAGCTGCTATGGCTAATATTGTCCTCATGGTGCTTAAACAAACCACTATTGCACATGTCCCATTATAGTCTAATCTAGTTTATCTACATTTGTAGTCTACTCAAGGTTTGTATGAATAACCTTTTGCTACAAGCCATGCCTTATGATTTTGCACATCACCATTTGCATTCAATTTAGTTTTGTAAACTCACTTCACCCCTAGCACTTTTCCTTATGGAAGACTCACAACCTCCCAAGTATGATTATTTTCTATAGCATTTATTTTTCATCCACTACATTTACCCATTTTTAATCTTTAAAAGCTTCTTCAAAATGATTCGGATCATCTACATGTGAATATAAAGTGAAAAGAGAAGTCAAATCTGCATTATTTTAACCTTTATTTTTTTCATAAATCTCTCTTAAACTTCTAATGTTTTGTCTCCTTAAGGTTGCTAGCGTCAGGTTTGACATGTCACTTGAACTTGTAGAACATGAACTCGATGGTCCAGCACCAAAAGTACCAATCAAAGATAGTTTTTTTCACACATTTGATGGAGTGTTTGCCCGAGTGCATGTGGCTATCCTTATACTTGATGATGGTGTCATTTGACCACTTGGTTAAGCTCTAAAAATTGAACATCTTTC
Source organism: Chamaecyparis obtusa (assembly GCA_027943335.1). Taxonomy (NCBI): domain Eukaryota; kingdom Viridiplantae; phylum Streptophyta; class Pinopsida; order Cupressales; family Cupressaceae; genus Chamaecyparis; species Chamaecyparis obtusa. The sequence continues at coordinate 571,353 of BSBK01005372.1, read as the reverse complement.
CTAATTAAAACCTTTTTTCTGACTAGAGTGTATAACCTGTATGTCTTGGATTCATCACAATATTTAACAAATATACATTTTTCTTCTTTTTTTTCTAACTTTCTTCTCAATTCATCCAGCACATGTACATATGCCACACATCCAAACACTCTCTTATGGGAAATATTATGCTTTCTTCTACTCTGTGCCTTTTACAGAATCATACCGATGACAATCTTAGTAGGAAATCTATTCAATATGTATGTTGCATGCACATGCTACAATTTCAGCCTAATACTCATTTGACAAGTGTTTTTCTTTCAACTTGCTTCTTCCCATTTCTATGATGGTTATACTTTTCTTTTAGGTACACCATTTTGTTGAAGGTATATTTTGTAGTGAATTGTTCAAGTGGATACCATAGTTTTTGTAAAAATTTATGAAGTTATTTGAATTATATTCACCATTTCTTTCTATTCTCAATGTTTTAGTATGATGTCCACTTCGTTAAAAAAAAATACTTGAATTGATAAAAATAATCAAACACTTCATGCTTAGGTTTAAGAAAGTAAATCGATGTTTTTCTTGTGAAATGATCAATGAACATCAAGAAGTAGTAGTATTTACTAATTGGGGTTGTTGCATTAGCCCACACAATCTCCAATAGTTTGTTTGCATGGGTGGACTTTCCTACCAAAAATGATTCCCTATGTTATGTATCAAAGATGCATCCTTCACATATTTTGATGCCCATCAAGGTAGGAGGATCCAATTAAGGATAGTCCAACCTCGCAGCTAATTAACAACACAACGGAATAACACAACAAGAAATGCTTCAAATCAAATTTTCCTTAACATGCCCGACTGCAAGGCCTTACGGGTTAGGGCCAATTACAAACAATAAGTAATTCTACAAGATCAACCAGATCCAATCCAACTCCAGCTAGTTCAGTTTTGAAAACTATCAACAACTGATGGAAACCCTAAGGAAGATCTGAACTTGCGCTTGCAAGCCTCCAAGCAATCTCCTTGTCTCCAAGTATGCAAACCACTAGCTCTACTAATACAAACTATCAAATAATAATCTGATCTACAAGATCTCATAGGATCCAAGATCTTTTCCACAACTTCACTTTCATCTGCCACTCCAGACTCCTATACTCATATCTCCTTTGACTGCCTAAACAACTACCCAAACACCCCTTAAATACTAATCTTCAACCACAAGTTGGTTGGATGACATAATTAACTCCTACAAAAAAATATTAAATGCAATACAAGCCGGTTCTCAAATAGCCTTACAATTATTTAACTCAACATGTTGGCCTCCAGATCCACATAGGAGAATGTGACATTAGCTACCAATAATAAATGCACCAAGTCACCCTCGCAAACCTCCAAGAACACCCGTTAGTAAGCCAAACTACCGAGTGCCAAGAAATATACCGAGAAAACATACCAACCGAGCTCCATAAGCATTATCAAGCACCAGAAATGCTGAGTCTCCTTCCATGACCAAGCTTCCTTCAGCGACCGAGCCCTCTAGTGACCGAGCCCTCCAGTGACTGAGTCACTTCAGTGACCGAGCAATAGACATAAACACTGAGACCCTGTCGATAATCGAGCACCAAGCAACAAAACACCAAGTCACCAAGTAACAAAACACCAAGTCACCGAGTCGCCATCATCCATCAAGATCCACCAGAACTTCCAACCAAGAATCACTACCAAGACAACTGAGATCCATCGGTGAAGCAAAACAAACTTCGACTGAGAACTATCACCAAAGACCGAGAAACTCCAATCTTCAACTGTGATCACTAGCCAATTAACTGAACATCGCTAGATAGTTACCGAGACTGGCAGAATCTTCAGGAACCGAGGATGCCCCTACATCAGATTCTATTTGGTTTTTCTATTAGTGGAAACCCCTTCACCATTCTTTTTGCATAGTGCTCTTTTGGAGTATTCAGTGAGGTTCCCTTTCCATAATTGGGTTATTAATAATTTGAATTACTGGAAATAATCTTGGGTGCATGACAAAGTCTTAGCAGTGATATTTCAAGAGTTCTTTTTTTGTTTCTTTTCCATCAAGAGGTTTTCTCAAATGCAAAATATTCACTTTGACGAAAGACTGGGGGTAATTCCATCCATAGTTGATGCAGGGGCATCCAAGGTTGATGCAGGGACAATCCTTGTCCTTGGAAAAACTACATAGGTGTTTGTATTTTGGCCGGTGTTACTCAGTTGCAGCCTTGATTGACAGCCTCAGTCATTGAAGGAAGCTCAGTCACTGAATGAACTTGGTAGTCTTTGGCACTAGGTGAAAGTGTTACTCGGTCATGTCTGTAGTGCTCGGTCGACACTGGTTCTCGGTGATGCTTGGCATGCTTGGTTATTTCACTGATGCTCGATAGTTCTGTCTTACCAACTGGAGTTCTATGTGATTTGTTGGGCCGAATTGGTGTATTTATTGTTTGTATCTTTTGTTGGATTCTCCTAAGTGGATCTAGAGGCCGACATGCTGAATTAAATGTTTGTATACAATTTGTAAGCCGACTGGTATGGCATTTAATATTTGTTAGGAAGAGTTAAGGGTTTCATCTTGCTGACTTGTGGCTGATGATTAGTATTTAAGAGGTGCTTGGGTAGATGTTTAGGGAGACATGACTTGGATAACTGTGAAGCTTGAAAGCTGAAGTTGGCGAAGTTATGGAAAAGATCTCACATGATCTTGCAGATCAGATTTCTATCTGATAGTTTGTAATAGTAGAGCTAGTGGTTGCACACTTGGGAACAAGGAGATTGCTTGGAGGCTTGTGAGCTCAAGTTTAGATCTACCTTAGGGTTTCCATCAACTTCTGATTGTCTTCAGAGCTGAACTAGCTGAAATTATATTGGATTTGTGTGTGGATCTTGCAGAATTGTTTCTGTTTGTAATTGGCCCTAACCCGGAAGGCCTTACAACCGGGCATGTTAATGAAAATTACTTGAAACAATTGTTGTGTTATCTTTTGTGTTGTGATTTCTACTGTGTAATTCTGAAGCTGCAAGGTTTGAACTGTCCTTAATTGGATCCTTCTAGCCTTAGTCCATGTCAGGTGGTATCAGAGAAGAGTTGATCTTGTGGGAGTTGAGTGAAGGTTGACCTAGCAAGGCTGATCTTTCAAAGTTGATCTTGTTGGTGAAGAGATCGTATGATCTTGATTGCAGATCTGTGGCACTAAACTTGTGAAATTGTGCCCTAGTTGTTTGCAAGATTGCAGGTTGCAATTTGACTTGTTTACAACTTGGAAATTGTCACAAGGTGGTCGGTGAGGGTTTGTTGCAGAGGGTTATTTTTGCATATCTTTAAGGATGCCTCCGAGAAGATTGGACCCTAGATTTATTTTTGATCTTTGTGATACTGTGGAATCCCGAATCACAGAGAAGGTGAAATTAGATTTTAGATCTGAGATGGAATTGATGAAGAATGACATGGTCACCGAGATCATGAGAGCTGTTACTTGTATACCTTAGAATGTTGGTACTAAGGATGGCTATGAAGAAGCTGCTGAAGAATTTGAACCTGCTGGAACTAGTGGTGATGACCAAAGGGATAGATATGGTGAAGATAGAACTGCTCAGTTACCTGGATCTAGTGCTTGGTTTAATAGTTACCAAATGAAAGTTTCTACTTTCTCTGGTACTTTGAAACCTGACAATTTGATTGATTGGATTGGTGAACTTGAAGATTTTTTTGAGCTGGAAGAAATTGAAGATCCTCTTCAGGTGAGATTAGCACAGACTAAGTTAAAAGGACATGCTGCTCTTTGGTGGAAAGAACTACAAAGAGATAGAGAAGATGAAGGTGAAATGAAGATCAATTAGTGGAGGTTGATGGTGACAAAATTGAAAGCTAAGTTCATACCGGTTGACTATGATCTTGACTTGTTTAAGAAGTTGCAGAATCTGAAACAAAAGGATTTGTCTGTTGAAAATTATATCGATTAATTCTACAAGCTTACTATTCGGTCTGGACACAGAGAACTTGGTAAGGAAAAGTAGCTCGGTATGTGAATGGTCTGAGATTCAATATTCAGGATGAGCTTGGTATGCTGAAGATTGATTTTGTTGAAGATGCTTATCAGTATGCTCTGAAGGTAGAAGATAAGTTGAAGAGGAAACAACCTGCTAACTCCCGAGGGAAGGAGAAAGTTGATCACTCGGTGAAGGATAAACCGACTGATGTAGAAGATGGACAGAAACCTGTGGAACCAAAGAAGAAGAAAGGTAGAGTTATCTTTAAGGGTACTTGCTATAACTGTGGAGAGGAAGGACACCGTTCTTTTGAATGTACACAGAAGAAGGTTGATCGACAAACTGCTGTGGTAAATGAGAACATTCAGAATGAACCTGAATCAGAGAACTTGCTGCTTTGGTGAACATTACTCGGTACAAAGGATGAACCTTGTCAGAGGAGTAACTTGTTTAGGACCCGATGCAAGTCTGAAGGTAAACTCTGTGATGTTATTGTTGATAGTGGTAGTATTGATAACCTTGTTGTTGAGGACATGGTTCAGAAACTTGGTGTGACTAGAATGAAACATCCACGTCCTTATAGGATTGGCTAGTTACAAGATGATCATGCTCTGGAAGTTAGAGAACAATGCTTCATTGATGTTCAGATTGGCCAGTATAAGGATCTTGTGTTATGTGACATTGTGAAGATGAATAGTTGTGGTATATTGCTCGGTAGACCTTGGTAATATGATTGCAGAGCTATTTATGACTGTGTAAAGAATGTGTTTACTGTTGAGAAGGATGACAGGAAGTTTTCACTGATGCCTTTGATGGATACAACACTCTGTAGGAGAAGTCTGAGTATTGGTTCCCGAGGTGAGTTGGTGGATCTAGAGAAAATGAATGATCATTTTGGAGAACCGACCTATATGTTGTCTAGAAAAGACTTGAAGAGACAGAGGAAACTAAAGTGGAAGAATATGAAAGCTGAGAAGATGGAGGACTTGTATGTGAAGAACCAGTTCGGGGGTATGTGCAAGATCATGAGGGGCCAAACTATGCCCTTAAGTGGTAATGAAAAATCAGCAAATCAGGGTTAGTCAACTTGACGTGAAAATTTCAACTAGCTATGAACCTAATATCAAAAAGTTGTAAGAATAGAATCTATAGAAATTTTAATTTTGTTTCTAAACTAATAGGCCTTTTTTGAGAAAAAGTTAGTATGATTGGTGAAAAGTATAGATTTCAATGCAGCAATACAAAAATTTCAAGAAAAAAAAAAGTAGGTGTATGTCTGACCACCTTAATCATAATCAAATGATAATATTTTATTACAAGATTTTATATATAAGTAGTAGACTCATGCCTGGATGTGACACATATTTTGTTGTAATTTTATTCCAAAAAAATAATTAATTATGAATTTTTTTCTACAATGTTTTCAGAATTAAAAAACTCTTGTGTCTGACCACCTTAACTCATTCAAAACTTTACAAAATTCAATTTTATTTTTTTTTCCTTATAGTAGGCGAAGCATAGAATGTGACACATTTTTTAGATTTCAAAAATGTTATACCATTTGAAAGTTATAGTCATTTTTCAATCAATATATAAATCAACAATTTAGAGGTAGCTCAATTAGAAAATAACTAATAATTACTTACCGAATTCAAAATTTGATAGCAATTACATCAATAGAAAGCTGATAATCTCCTTAAGATACCCTTTTCATTTTATCAAATTTGGGTGAAAAAAAAGTCGTCAGCTACATTGTCAAAGTTTTGAACTGACATCGCCATTTTTTGGCCCCTCATGATCTTGCACATACCCTCGGGGTTTATGTGCTGAACCCTGGAAGATGTTCTTCTCACATATGAACATCTTTTGGAACCTAGGGTGTCTGATGCAGGGGCATCCAAGGTTGATGCAGGGACAATCCTTGTCCTCGGTGAAATTGCATAGGTGTTTGTATTTTGGTCAGTGTTACTCGGTTGCAACCTTGACCGATGGTCTCGGTCATCAAAGGAAGCTCGGTCATTGAAGGAACTTGGTAGTCTTTGGCGCTCAGTGAAAGTGTTACTCAATCATACCTGCAGTGCTCAGTCGACACTGGTGCTCAGTGATGCTTGGTGTGCTCGGTTATTTCATTGATGCTCAATAGTTCTAGCTTACCGACTGGAGTTCTGTGTGATTTGTTGGGCTGACTTGGTGCATTTATTGTTTGTATCTTTTGTTGGATTCTCCTAAGTGGATCTGGAGGCCGACATGCTAAATTAAATGTTTGTATACAATTTGTAAGCCGACTTCTATGACATTTAATATTTGTTAGGAAGAGTTAAGGGTTTCATCTTGCCGACTTGTGGCTGATGATTAGTATTTAAGAGGTGCTTGGGTAGATGTTTAGGGAGACATGACTTGGATAACTATGAATCTTGAAAGCTGAAGTTGGCAAAGTTGTGGAAAAGATCTCGCATGGTCTTGCAGATCAGATTTCTATCTGATAGTTTGTAATAGCAGAGCTAGTGGTTGCACACTTGGGAACAAAGAGATTGCTTGGAGGCTTGTGAGCTCAAGTTTAGATCCGCCTTAGGGTTTCCATCAGCTTCTGATTGTCTTCAAAGCTGAACTAGCTAAAAGTGTATTGGATCTGTGTGTGGATTTTGCAGAATTGTTTATGTTTGTAATTGGCCCTAACCCGGAAGGCCTTACTGTAATACCCCAAAAATGGGCTATAAGTTCATTAACCTCCTACATCGACAAATTCGAACGAAATCGACATCAAAGTCCTAATCTAAGGCACATCTAAACATCATCGAATCATAATTGATTATCTTAAATTTTGCATCGAGGAATATTCCTAGTAATATTCCTAATTATCTTAATTATCTTTAATTTTATAATTATTTGGCAATAAATCACATTTATCCTAAAATTTGATTAATTGAATATTTTCATATTTAATTAATTAGATTTAATATTTGCCACTTAATTATGTAATTAAATTTAATTCTATCTATTATTAATTGTATTATTTAATTTTGACAATAAATCAAAATTCTTATCTTTAATTGATTAAATTCTTATTTAATTAATTAAAGCATGTTGTCATTATTTAATAATATAATTTTTAATAAAAGTTTGGTAAAATAGTTAATTAACCCATAAATTAATTATTTATTTTCAAAAATCAGTTGAGTTGAGGATAAATCACTTTATTTATTTATTTAATTCTTAATTATTATGCATATTCAAAAGAAACAGTTAAACTCCAAATCAGAAAATCAATGCAAGTTATTGACTTTTTGGAACTCAACATCCTTTTGGAGTTCAAAAAGCTGATCTAAACTCTAATTTGAGTTAAAAAGCTGTTTTTGCATGTTTTTGCATGATTTTGAGAATTAACTATCTTTTATGATCAGATAACTCAAAAATCAAGATGAGTTAATTTGAGTGATTTATGGCTTTTTCCCATGCACCTCCAAAGCCCTGGATTTCTATAAATTAAAGCTTTAGCTCTTCACAAATCATCTCATATTTTGCACAATCACGCTGGAGAATTGGAATTGAAGAATCAAAGCTCTTGTGAATCGACATCTTTGTGAGATCAATCTTATTTTTGCATTCATAGTTTTCATATCATTGTTAGAATCTTCATTGTTAGATCATTTAGCATTCATTTCATATCAAGTTTTTCATATTAGCATAGATTCATATCAAGTTTTCATTCTTATTGCATAGAAAATATCAAAAATATAAATTAATTGCATTCAATTTCATATCCATCTTTTGCATTCAAATCCTTCATTTAAGTGTCGTCTAGGTCACTGATCTCGATTACAATCTGAGAACATTAATCTCGCACCTATTAGAAGGCAGTAAATCGCTTGGTTAGATAGCTTTCAATTTTGCACGATTTTGATTATAGCTAACCTCTAATGTTTTACTGAGTGTTGTGTCTACAGATCAGGTATAATTTTCACACACACATTTCTGGCGCCCACCGTGGGGCAACCCACCTTTGCATGCTGGTTTTGATTTTTTTGGGAGCTAAAACCCCAAAGTTTCAAAGATTTAATTTTATCTCCCAAACGGCTCAGAATTTTGGTCTGAAATTTTGTTTGCAGGTTGGTGACATGTCATGGAAGCTACAGTAAAAAATTTAGAATTTTCTGAAGTGTTTTGAATTTTTAATAATTTTTTCTTGAAATTCCGGAAAAAATTAATATCTGACGCCAATCAGCATATTTTTCGAAAATTTTTATATTTTCGGAAAGATCTTTAAATTCTACAGGGGATCCATTTTTTGTGTTTTAAATTTGGACATGATATCATAGCTCAAATAGTCAATTTACAAAAACTGGTCTATTTTGATAAAATGGGTCTCTAGGGCACAAATGAAGAGGTTTTTCTAAAATTTTTGCATTTTTGGAAATCTGTCTATTTTTTAGCAGGGGTCTCTATTCTGAATTTCTATTTTTGTGTCCAAAATCATATCAAAAAAATTAAATCTTGTTGACTAGGTCAAATGCAGCAAAAAAAAATATAAAGTTTTGTGATGGGTATGCACTTATTTTTTTACATGGTTCAATGAATGATATGAGTTGTCATTTGGGTTAATTGCTGGTTATTATTACTGATAATAATTGATTTTTAGAGCTAACCTTATAGTTTTCATAAATTGAATATATTTTGCATATCTTGTTTGCTTGTTTGCTTGTTGGAGAGTTCATCACTTGCTTGCATGGAAAAGCTCAGCAAAAATTGCTAAAAATCAAGTAAAATCTACTAAGCACGTTGCAAGGATCCCAGGTATTCTCCTTCATCTAATAATATTTTGATTTGGGACTTAAAATAAATCTCTTATGTGTCAAGCTTGTGTGCATCTTTTCATGCTTTTGATCTATTTCTACACACTTGCATAATTGATACTAGGTTGTGAACCCTTAAGGATTCATTAAGTAGTCTTAGAATACTTGTGATTGATCTTGATTGCTATCTTGGGTTATTGGACTCGCTAATCCGCCGGCCCCTCATTTCCGCCCCGTGGTTGCAATCTCAGCGCCATAAAGGGGAGGGGTCAACAGGACAGAAGCGTTAAATGTTCCACTTGGCAACCCTTTTGTGCTTTTAGGAACTCCCTTGTTTTCTAAGTTGTGGACTTGTTTTTAGCTTGTGTGAGGTGTTAAGTGTTCCACCTTGTGGACTCATCTCATATTCTCTTTAAACGTTAAGTGTTCCTCTTTCTACTTTTTGGATGCTTTTGGTAGATTTGCTTTCGGAACATACATCTATGCTCACATAGTAATTAGGCCCTATGAACACTATTTGTGATTCTTGAGAGATTGGATTCCTAGCAAAATCCTTCTTGACGATAGAATCCTTGTAGGTAGGGAGGATACTTAGTGCGTTTCACATTCAACTTAGTTAGTGAGTCTTCTCTTATTGATTGACACATTCTCTCTCCGGAGAGGTTGATAGATCACGTGGGGTTGATATCACGAGCTTTGGTGAATCAAAATTGGTTAGTGCGTCTTCTCTTATTGATTGATACATTCTCTCCCCGGAGAGGTTGATAGATCATGTGGAGTTGATATCACAGACCTTGGTGGAACAAAACTTTGTCTTAGCGTGTCGGATTAATTTGCTTGCTTTGTTTGGGTTAAAAGTGAAGAGGTGTCAAAACCTTGAATCTGGAGCCAAGTCCCCTTGTGGTATACTATTGTGAGTCATCTTTAGAGAGGGTTAACCGTAGCGGACAATCCCTTCACAGGGAAAACGGCGTTGACGGAACCTCAAGCGGTAATAGCCATTTTTGCCATGGTAGTGACAGCCGCTATATAAATGTCCTTGTGGAAGAAATCTCCACGGGTATGGTTCATTGTTGGGTTGTCAGATCTCCCTAGCAGCTCTTGAAGATTAAGTTCTCGGACTGTGTCAAAACCCTGGTGCGCCGGGATTGGAGTTCACCCCTTTGAATCATAAAAGTTGCAGAGTCAAACCATTACTAAAAACCCTAGAGAGACCAATTTTTCATTCTCAGGTATATGTGTGTTATTACAAAACTTTTCAGAACATACACAATTAGTACTCTCAGGGATTAGCACAATTTGGTCACTTGATTGTTCATGCGCAAGGTTGCTTTTGCCCTTGTTCATTATTTTCAGACGTGCTTGGAATCACTTGCTTGCTATTCTGCGTGCTTATTTATCTACTTGGCTATTAAAAACGATCAAATCTGGTATAACCTTCAAAATCTGGACAATACAATTTGCAAACAATCCAAAACTGAAGACCTTACATTTTGCAAAAATTGACGTAAAATCTTTTCTGGAGTCAAAAGTCATTTCAGGAAGTCAAAAGTCGTACGAGTTTTGTCAAGTGTCGTTTCAGTATTGCCCATCTGTCATATGATTGAGAACCCAGTGTCGTGTGAGTCTGCAGGGTGTCGTTTGGAAAAATTTGAGAGAGTTGTCAGAAATTGTCAAATTGCAAGATATCCAATGTTTCCAGCCTAGTTCCAGAATCTGTCAAAAATATCATTGTGTCAAGAACAGATCAGTAGCTATTGAGAATTAGTACACATGTCTCAAAGAATCAATAAACAAGAGGAAGAAGCTCTGATCGCCACTATAATGAAACAGATACATGCTATGCAAGTCCAGCTTGACAAACTTGGGAAAGAAAAGGAACCTCTATACTCTTTTCCATTTGATAAAGACTTGTACATGTCACCATGCCCCCGAAAAAAAATTGAGCAATATGATACCTCTTCCACGGAGAGTGACACATCTAGCTTTGAAGACTATGATGACTATGATGATAGAAAATGTAATGATACCTATGACACCTCTGTTCCTAAGAGTCCTCCTCATCGTTCATTCCTGCTTACTACAAATGGGCCATCACATTGGATAGATCGTGATGGTGATCCATATGATTCTGATTTTGAAAGAGATTTTGATGGCTTTTGTGGACAATACCTTGATGATGATCCATCTACTACTGCTAAGGACTATAAAATACATCGTGCTAGCTTGAAACGTCAATATTATAAGGATCTCTCCTCTAAGAACTCTCAGACTGAAAATAAAGATTACACTCTCAAGCAAGATCATGTTAATGTTGGACCTTTGTCTTGTGATGGTTCCCTTCCATCCCCTACTTCCTCCAATACTCATACATTTCCTAAAGCTTCTGAGTCTTTCAAATCTTTCACAGAACCTTCATCCGACACAAGCCCTGATACTTTTCATGTGGTTCCCTATAGTTATCCTCCAGGGCTACCTCTTAAAGAAACTCAAGCTAACCTTCACTTGGCTGCAAATACTTTCAATAATGATAAACCTAAAGAGCCTAAGCCTTCATATGCTATAATGCCTACTTCAGCTAGTCCTCCACCATCTCTTCCAAAGTCTTCCATACAATCCCAACATGCTTCCTTGTCCTTAGAAGTGGCTCCATGTCAAGAGGACTCTAAAAATGATGAAGAAAAGAACATAAAGAAAGATCAAGATCAAGAACCCTCCATGTCATCCACTCCTTTTCACGATGTCTCTTATCCACCTCAGGGTTCTTTTGATCTTGTACCCCCTTTTTCATACATTCCACCATGTCTTAAGTCTTCGCCTAAGCAAGATCAAGCTACTACTTACACTGTTGAGCTTATTGACAATCAAAATAACCTTACTACACTTGCGCTTTCCAAAGATGATACTTCCATTAAGGTTGGTAAAAATGGTGTTCCTTCCAATGTTAAGCCTATTGAAAAACAAGAGAAAAATTATGCGCTTGTGCTATCCAAAGATCCTTGTCAAGATCAAAGTCTTCCATCTTCTTATTCTACCACTCCATGTTCACTTCCACTTTCTACTCTTCCTAAGTCTTTGCAAGCTTTGAACAATCCTATCAAAGAAGGTGCTCATATTCAAGATGTCCATGATTCTATTGAAGATCCTAATGCTCACTCTAAAGATGCTGATATCCTTGGTTGTCATATAGATGCTGATGAACTTATTGATTATCTTTTTGTGTCTTCCACTTCCATCCTTGGACCTCTTCCACCACTACAAAGATCTTCACGCCTTCCTTCCATCTTGGGTCCTTATGTCCCTTCACTTTCCCCTCCTAACTCTCCTAATTTTCCATCCATCTTGGGTCCTTACATACCTCCATCTCCCATCTTTCCTCAAGATCAACATAGATGCATACCCTTGAATCCTTTTTATCCACCCACCCATCTAAACCAGTCGTATCCTCCCTCTTCCACAAATCCCAAGTCTTTTAGAAGTAACTTGAATGTTCAATACAAGAAAAAGAAGCAATACAAGAACCCATCAAAAAAAGAATATCACCATGTCTCCTCTCATAGACATGGAAGCATAAAGTCAAAAGAAATATCTAAGAAAAAAACTACAAGACAAGTATGGGTTCCAAAATCCATCATTCAAGATATTCTCTCTAGATCATCAAAAGGAAATAAAAATCCTAAGGCTATATGGATTCCAAAGTCTCTCTTGAAAGAGTCTGGTGTTGAGCAAAAAGTGAAGTTGACATTCAAGCTTCCAAAGGCTTCCACTTCATCTCCCTCCAAAAATATTCTTCCATTCCATGTGCCTAAACCACAACCTCTGCTATCCATTCACCATATTCCTTAACGTATTCCCTCATTCACATTTCCTCCACCCTCTCGCCACCCTTCAAGGTATGTGTTGATGTTGAGCTTGCCTTCCTTTCCATCTACCCTTTCACAATCTTTCCATGCATTATCCTTCTACCTTCTATCATTTTTCCTCATTTGCCTATTCCTCCTATCTTCCATCCTCACTCGCTTTACATAAAACCCTATCCTCCATTTTCCTCCTCCATATTCCTTTCCCTATCAGCATCTTTGAGCATATCATTTTGAATCTTTGGCATATCATGGTTTATCCTTTCAAGGAGCATTACATAAAAAGCTTGCCTTCTTCCAAAAAAAAAAAAGAAATGAAAAATAAAATTAAATTAAAAATGTGCCTTGGTGAAAACCTGGAAACAGGCACCTTGGTAGCAAAAGTAAAGAGAAATAAATTCATCCTATGGTGAAAACCACTCCCTTGTGGCACCTTGGATAAGTACCATGATGAAAACCTGGCAATCAGGCATCATGCATAGTTCTTCTACATATTTCATCCATTCCATCTTCTCTCTTTGATCTTGACAATGTTGATCTATACACGAATATTTGGCTATTTTATGAGCTATCTTATGGTGATCTTGCTTTCATTCCTTCCATGTTTAGCCTTCATATCCATCTTCCTCCATTCATTTTTGCCTATCGCTATCCTTTTCCCCTTTGGTCTTGATCTAATAAAAAAAGAAAGAAAGAATAAAACACAGTGCTATGAAGCCTCTTGACATGTCTACTCTTTTGGATTGCATCCGTTCCTGCTCTTGCATTATGATTTTTCGACTTATCCTATGCTAGCCTTTCATTTTTTATCCAAATGTGCTTGGGTATTCTTGAGGAGTTTGCCCTTGAGGATTTCTTCCCTTCATTTTCCTTCATTCTCTTATCTTCCATCTCTTCCACCAGCTTGCTAATCCCTCTTGTTCTCCACCTTGCTAGACATTGGGACTGCATGATATGATCTTGCTTGGGAGTTTGAAAATGGAAAAATATGCTATCAGGCATACCAATTATCAGAACAAGTATCAAAACTAGTATCAAAACAAGTATCAGAACCAGTATCAGAATAATTATCAGAATTAGTATCAGAATCAGTATCAGAATCAGTATCAGAACCAGTATCAGAACCAGTATCAGAACAATTATCAGAACAAGCATCAGAACCAGTATCAGAATAATTATCAGAATTAGTATCAGAATCAGTATCAGAACTAGTATCAGAATAATTATCAGAACAAGCATCAGAACCAGTATCAGAATAATTATCAGAATTAGTATCAGAATCAGTATCAGAACTAGTATCAGAACAATTATCAGAATCAGTATCAGAATCAGTATCAGAACTAGTATCAGAACAATTATCAGAATTAGTATCAGAACCAGTATCAGAACCAGTATCAGAACAAGTATCAGAATGGGCCTACAAAACAAGTATCAGAACACCTATTGGGGCTACACCTTTCACTTTAGTTTATGGGTCTGAAGCGGTATTGCCTATTGAGGTTGAAATCCCATCACTCAGAATCAAAATGAATGGACTTGTCACTGATGAAGACTACAGAGTGTCGAGGTTACAAGAACTTGAACTACTAGATGAGCGCAGACAAGCAGCGTATGATCATCTCAGAGTGTATCAGAAAAGAATGTCTAGAGGCTACAACAAGAAAGTCAGACATAGAGAATTTCAGGTTGGCGATCTAGTGTTGAGAGAAAATCTTAAAAATCAATCACATCGAGAACACAAGGGGAAGTTCGAACCCAACTGGCTGGGTCCCTTTGTAATCACTGCTACTTTTGGCTCTGGTGCCTATCAACTCTCAACGACTGAAGGAGAACAGCTCCAAGAACCAATTAACGTTCTCCATCTGAAGAAATTCTATGCCTAAGGCATTCAATCTATGGTAAAATGTCTTGAAAAAAATCTTAAAAATCAGAAAAAGTCCTGAAAAAATGAACATCTTGGTGAAAACCTAGCAATAGGTGCCTTGATGATTCGCCAAAAAAATCAAAAAATATCAAAAGTACAAAAAAATTGAAAAAATGAAAAAAAGAAAAAAGAAAAAAAAAAGTGCCTTGGTGAAAACCTGGAAACAGGCACCTCGGTAGCAAAAATAGAATCTCTACCAAGATGGTGAAAACTCGGCAAACGGGTGCCACTTGTTCCAAAATGCTCCATCTATCAGCACAATCTTCGTCTTTCCCAGCTTTCAGTCTTGCTTTAGTTTGTACATATCTCCCGATTTGTTCCTGCATTTCCAGTTTTCAATAAGTCGGCCTGTACACCAACCAGCTCAAGCGTTTGCATTCTATCAATGTTCACACTTGGGGGCAATCAATGTCATATCCTATGGCCTCCAATGTATCTTAGACATGTCATATCTAGCCAGAGTCCTTTGAAGCTTCATGTGAGTGAGTCAGTCAGTCTTGTCTCCAGAAAGGATTTTACATCTATAACAACGCAATCAAACTGAAAACTGAAACAATCTGTGCTTTTCATGCTTTTATCTCCTTGTAGGCTTACTGATTCGCATTGAGATTTTTGCATATTGTGTCCCTTCGAGCTCTTCGATGATGTCTTTTATAGGATTTAGAGAGTGATGACTGGGGGCATAATCTTTTCTTTGTCTTCCGCTTGTATGTGAAAATCTAACATCTTTGGAACTTCTTGATTGAAATGGTGTCCGACTGTAAGAGCCTCTATCTCGAATTGGATGGCCATGCGTACCTCGACCATTGATACCCAGACAATTCAAGGAAGTTTGATCTAACTATTATCTTTTTGAGTAAGTTCTTTCTCCTACTGTGGAATGCAATCTTGCCTAAGGATGTGAACGATAAAGGGTCACTACGGGTAATTCACATTGGATTTAGAATGATCTCTTGACTGTTTGATGTGTTTGCAATGCAAGGCGTATTCAGGTCATCACGACGTTTATGTTTTGATGCTTGTACAAATTGCTATATCAAAATGGACATGATATTCAGGTCATCCTGGCATTTGTGCCTTGATGCTTATATTTAATCCAACATTTTGAAAATAAAGTCAATATTCATATATCCATGGTTGTATAACCAGTGGGTGTTGTATTGATTCTTGCACATACAAATCAATATTCATATGTCTATGGTTTCATGGCTAGTGGGCATTGTATTGATTTATTCGGTTACCTAAAAGTTCAATGATGATAACAAATCGACACATGATCAGTGACTAGGTCCTAGGTCTTAGGTTGCATTTCATTTTGCATGTCTCATTGCATTTTGCATGTTTACATGATCTCACAATGATTAAACGAACTTCAATGCTTAAATGATTCTTCAAATCGCATCTTCAAGTCTAACAAGAGCTGAATCTCACATGAAGGTTCCTCCAATGAAATAGCAAGTAGAATCCTTTTTCGGGATCAAAATTCAAATCTGAGATCATTCATATTATTAACTACTTGCATATTCGACCTTCAATCATCACAGAAATCTAGTATTCAACTTAACTGATTATCTTACATCAAACTATCAAAATTTCAACTTGGTCAACCATGGTCAACTCATGGTCAAACCTAGTCAAACTTGGTCTTTTAGGACCTTCCAACGATGCAGAATGCGTTCTCGGATGTAAATAACCACTTCTCAGATCAATTAACATGCTTCTAAACTATCAACGCTGACTTTTCTTGTCAGATTTCAATTTTAATCCCAAAGGGGGCATGGTATTGCACATCATTCAAAGTCTGTAAATCAAATTCTATCGATCAAGTCTATCAATATCTTTCATCAGTGATCAAGACAAGCAATCACGTCTAGTTACTGATTCATCAAAAGTCCTCATCGCTCGGGGCAAATCTATCATCACTTGGGGCATATCAGATTCATCAAGATCCATATCAATCTGATATTTTCTTAATCTTGTAAACTGTATCAATTTTTGCAACCATCAGATCATAGTGTTCTTTCCTTGGTTCTTCGGCAACTGAAGGATTCGGATGTGATACTTGCTAGTTCTGCTAAGACA
This sequence comes from Chamaecyparis obtusa, assembly GCA_027943335.1. NCBI lineage: Eukaryota > Viridiplantae > Streptophyta > Pinopsida > Cupressales > Cupressaceae > Chamaecyparis > Chamaecyparis obtusa. Next base: position 554,698 of record BSBK01005372.1, on the reverse strand, counting down.
ATCGAGTCTAGAACGGGTCACTCACTTCTTATCAATCCTAAGGTTCAGAATCAGGCATTTTGACACTTTTTCGCAATCATAGGTTCATCGCTGCTACAGTGAACATTATCTTTGGTCATTCAAGACCTATTATCTCCATCTCAATTCAATATCAATCTGCTTCTATCTCATATCAATTATCAATCTCAAACATCAGTTTCATATCTCTATCAAACACAGACTATCTTTGAACCACTGCGCTTCGCACAGTAATTCAAAGAGGGGCAAAATGTAATACCCCAAAAATGGGCTATAAGTTCATTAACCTCCTACATCGACAAATTCGAACGAAATCGACATCAAAGTCCTAATCTAAGGCACATCTAAACATCATCGAATCATAATTGATTATCTTAAATTTTGCATCGGGGAATATTCCTAGTAATATTCCTAATTATCTTAATTATCTTTAATTTTATAATTATTTGGCAATAAATCACATTTATCCTAAAATTTGATTAATTGAATATTTTCATATTTAATTAATTAGATTTAATATTTGCCACTTAATTATGTAATTAAATTTAATTCTATCTATTATTAATTGTATTATTTAATTTTGACAATAAATCAAAATTCTTATCTTTAATTGATTAAATTCTTATTTAATTAATTAAAGCATGTTGTCATTATTTAATAATATAATTTTTAATAAAAGTTTGGTAAAATAGTTAATTAACCCATAAATTAATTATTTATTTTCAAAAATCAGTTGAGTTGAGGATAAATCACTTTATTTATTTATTTAATTCTTAATTATTATGCATATTCAAAAGAAACAGTTAAACTCCAAATCAGAAAATCAATGCAAGTTATTGACTTTTTGGAACTCAACATCCTTTTGGAGTTCAAAAAGCTGATCTAAACTCTAATTTGAGTTAAAAAGCTATTTTTGCATGTTTTTGCATGATTTTGAGAATTAACTATCTTTTATGATCAGATAACTCAAAAATCAAGATGAGTTAATTTGAGTGATTTATGGCTTTTTCCCATGCACCTCCAAAGCCCTGGATTTCTATAAATTAAGGCTTTAGCTCTTCACAAATCATCTCATATTTTGCACAATCACGCTGGAGAATTGGAATTGAAGAATCAAAGCTCTTGTGAATCGACATCTTTGTGAGATCAATCTTATTTTTGCATTCATAGTTTTCATATCATTGTTAGAATCTTCATTGTTAGATCATTTAGCATTCATTTCATATCAAGTTTTTCATATTAGCATAGATTCATATCAAGTTTTCATTCTTATTGCATAGAAAATATCAAAAATATAGATTAATTGCATTCAATTTCATATCCATCTTTTGCATTCAAATCCTTCATTTAGGTGTCGTCTAGGTCATTGATCTCGATTACAATCTGAGAACATTAATCTCGCACCTATTAGAAGGCAGTAAATCGCTTGGTTAGATAGCTTTCAATTTTGCACGATTTTGATTATAGCTAACCTCTAATGTTTTACTGAGTGTTGTGTCTACAGATCAGGTATAATTTTCACACACACACTTACAGCCAGGCATGTTAATGCAAATTAATTGAAACAATTGTTGTGTTATCTGTTGTGTTGTGATTTCCATTGTGTAATTCTGATGCTGCAAGGTCTGAAATGTCCTTAATTGGATCCTTCTATCCTTGGTCTGTGTCAATAGTAGCACAATATTTATATGGGAATGTAGAATTGAATTCAAATACATAGTTTTAAAACAATTTTATGATGGGAAGAACTCTATAAATTCAAAAATGTAAATAAAAATATCATAGAATGAAAAGCTAAAATTATTAGTGCATGCAAAGGTTAAATCCTATATCGTGAATATAAACCTGTAATTATTCGATTAAAAACTACCAAAAACCTCCATTTTTTATCAAATAAAACATGTTCTAAATGTACCCTTTTAAAAGGGGTGTATGTTTTTGGGGCAAGTTGAGTTTTCTTGGACCTGCAATAAATGACCATTTTATTTCAATTAATGGTGCATAAATTCTAGTTCTACTGTGGTTTGATTATCATGATTGCCAATATAAAAGTATGTATTTTTTTAAGGAGCTTCTATATCTATAAAGTCATGTTAGCTATTTAATATGGCGGCACGAGTCTTAGGTTGTACCTCTTTGACTAAGAGCCAAGGAATTAGGGGTGTCTACTAGAGACATGATCCCTACCTCATCTCTTTTCTCAATGTTGGAGCCTTGTACTTTGAGGGATTTGATTTATGGTGGACTAATTAAAAACCTTTCAACTTCATCAATAAACCAAAGATCCATTGAAAATTTTTATTTTTTCAAATTTTACCAATTTCTAAAAATAATTTACATTGCTAATATCCTCTGAGAGAGAAACCAAGAGTAATAAACATTAAAGGATACACAAACAGTCACTGGTCCTCATGATTACCATTTTAATACTTGGACTAAACAAGTTTTCATTCTTTGATCTAATTTTTTTATGTAACAGATCACTAGTCTTTCTTTCTTTTTGAAAGACATGCCTAAAAAATGATTCACTCTTTGTTTCTATTTTTTTAAAATGCTACAGGTACCTCTTGATTATTATAGATTTGATATTATGAAAATTTACGAAGGGTTGTAAGTTTGAGTCACATAAACCTATTCTTTGGGTTTTCATGGTGTTAAAATATGATATCATCAATAAGAGAAATATATATAAATGAGAATACATGATACATACATGCATATATATTAATGTAAATATAATAATATTGATTACTATTATACATTAATATATATATATATATATATATATATATATATATATATATATATATATATATATATATATATTGATTCATAATGATAAATATTCTCATCAACATATAACTATCTATTATCATTTATGAATCGATGAATGTCGATTGACAGACAATATACATATTGTTAACAGCCGATTAGTATTGGTTTAATATATACCAAAATACTATCGGCTTACACTACTGTGTAATATCAATAGTATTATCGGTACATATGTTATGTGGTGCCGATTCATATCAGTTTAATTATTGTTAACAATGATCACCATATTTGTTATAAAGAGTCACATCAATGATAAGACGTGACTCATTAATGAGTCACAGATTATCATTTACATGACTCATAACATTTGATCAATATATATATATATATATATATATATATATATATATATATATATATATATATATATATATATATATATATATATATATATATATGCAAAGTAATTGTTGGCTGAAACATATTGAAATTGAACACAATGTATTCAACAATCTACATACAAAAGAATTTAATTAGAAGTTTGTACATTCACAATATATTCATAAAGTAATACAAGGGATACAAAAGCTATAATTTATCATTTGAATAGAAGTTTGAATTGCATTTACATGGTATCAGAGCCAGGTTAAAGAAGATCCAAGAATCTTTCAAACTTAAGACATCTAAATATAATTTATAGCACAATATCACATTTCCATGGCAAGCATTATCAGATTTGAGGATATGCTTGAAGGAGGGAATAACTTTTCATCATGGAAGTTTAGAATACTAATGATACTAAAAGAAAATAAGGTTAAGTCATTCATAAAAGAAGACAAGATAGAACCAGAGAATGATCCAGAGAAAACTACATGGATTGAAGGAAATGATAAGGCCATAAAAATCGTAATCGATGGAGTCAGAGATCATATTGTACCACTCTTGACAAAATATGAAATGACATATCACATGTTTAAAACACTTGTAAACACTTATGAAATAAGTAGTGCTAGCAAGACCTTAGGCCTGAAGAGAGAGATTAACCATATAAGTATGAACAAAGGAGAATCAATCAACTCATGCTTTATGAGAATCTCAGCTCTAAGAGATCAACTGTCAACACTTGGGTACAAGATACAATGTAAGGAATTATCATTAATTGCCTTAGATGGTCTACTTGACTCTTGGGAGGCATTTGTTTTAGGCATCAGTGCTAGGTCTATAAATTTCCAAAATTTGACCGGCTAAGATGAGATTGTCTCCAAGAAGAATCAAGACTAGAAAAGAAAGGAATCAAGAGGAAAACTATTGACGAAGATCTTCATGTATTAAATGTAAATTCCAACAAGAAAGAAAAGAAGAAACATTTCAAGAAAAGGAAAAAAAATGTTTCAGATGTGATTAGTATGGACACTATGTAGTAAATTGTCCATACAGAAAGAATCAAGCCTCATTTGCCAAGGTTAAGAAGACTAAGGAAGAGCATGAATTCGAGAAGCTTGTATTCTACTATGCACTTTCAAATCATGTCTCTAATAAAAGTACTTGGGTCATAGACAGTGGTTCCTCAAGACATATTACTGGATTCAAAGAACTATTAGATTCCATAGTGGAAGAAATTAATGAGGAAGTAGCTATTGGAGATGAATTTGCACATTGAGTAAAAGGTGTTGGAACTTGCACCATTAGACTGAAGTCAAGCATCTCTATTCAACTCACCGGGGTATTGCTTGTTCCAGGTATCAAAAGAAATTTAGTCTCAATATCTACACTTGAAGAAAATGGATACAGGGTAACTTTCATGGATGGTAAAGTATTGGCATAGCCAAAGAACTCTATTATTAAGTTGATCAAAATATATAAACTTCTCTTTGGGCAGAAGCATCTAATACTATAGTATACATACAAAAAATATGTCCACACTCTCATCTTGATAATAAAACTCTTGAAGAGGTTTTCACCAATACAAAACTAGACATCAGTCACTTAAGTATATCTAGTTGTCCTATATACATACATGTGCCCAAAGAGAAAAGAAAAAAACTAGAACCTTCAAGAAGAAAGGGTATTTTTGTAGGTTACAGTGAAACCTCAAATATTACTGAGTATATGTGCCTAGTCAGAAAAAGATTGAACTAAGAAGAGATGTAATTTTTGAGGAGGATGTAGCAATCACAAGAGCTAGAAACTCAGTTGAGCCAGAAATCCAAACTTCTGCCTTAGAACCAGAAAAGGAAACTGCTCCTGAGATTCAAAGGGAGTATAATGAGGAATAAGAAAATGAAGAACCAAGCACATCCTTGAAAAATCTTAAGAAGAGAACTCTCTAGGCAACTAAGATAATTGAAGAAGCAAAGTCCTACGAAGCTCCTTCAGGAACTTTTAGAGAGAGTAAAAGATCCACAAGATTATCTAATTACGTAGCCCTAATGAGTGAGTTCTCAATGTCAGAACCTATGAATATTTTCGAAGCTCTTCAACACCAATTATGGAAAGATGCCATGCCAGAGGAGTATCAGTCCATCCTAAAGAATGATGTATGGGAAATTGTATCTAGACCTAAAGAGAAATTAGTGGTCTCCTCTAAATGGTTGTTCAAGATCAAGCATGTTGCAGATGATAGTATAGAAAAGTACAAAGCAATGTTTGTAGCCAAAGATTTCTCGTATAAAGAAGGAATTAATTATGAAGAAACTTTTTCTCCAGTTGCCCGATATACTTCAGTCAGAGATGTTCTAGCCATTACAGCTGCCAAAGGATAGAAAGTACACCAGATGGATGTTGAGACTATATTCTTGAATGGAACTATTGAAGAAGAGGTATACTTAGAGCAACTTGAAGGATTTGACATCCATAATTCAAGAACACATGTGTGTCAATTAAAGAAATCTCTTTATGGACTTAAGTAGGTTCCCAGAGCCTGGAATGAGAGAATTGGTCATTACCTCATGAGATTAGGTTTCTCAAAAAATGATGCAGACCCAAATCTCTACTTCAAGAAAAGAAAAGGTGATATGTTAATATTAATATTATATGTTGATGATCTGTTGATTACAGGAGAGGATCACCTCATTAATCAATCAGTGCAAGAAGGAACTAGCCTCAGAATTTGACATGAAGGACTTAGGACTATTGTACTACTTCCTTGGCTTAGAAGTCTGGTAGAAATTAGAAATCATTATTCTAAACCAAGAGAAGTACACCATTGATATATTGAAGATATTTGGCATGATGAACTATAGACCAATGTCATCACCCATTGAGACAAATCTTCACAAGTTGAAGTAAGCAGAAATAGATTCTCAGTCAGTTGATCCCACTCTCTACAGACAGATGATTGGATCATTGATGTAATTTTTCAACACTAGACCAAATATATGTTATGCAGTGAATGCTTTGAGCCAATTCATGTGTGAGCCTAAGGAATACATCTTGTGGTTGTGAAGCATATAATGAGGTACCTTCAAGGAACTCTAAATTATGGACTCAAATATGAAAAGGTTTCCTTAGATCTTCATGGATTCACCGACTCAAATTGGGCTAGAAGTGTGACTGACCGAAAGAGAACCTCAAGGTGTTGCTTCAGTTCAGGATCAACTATGATATCGTGGATTAGCAAAAAATAGTCGTCAGTAGCACAAAGCTCTACAAAGGCTGAATATATCGCAGCTTCAAAGGCTGCTAGAGTAGTATGGCTCAGAAAACTAATTGTAGGATTATTCGGTGAACCACTAAAACCGACTATCATCCACTGTGATAACCAGAGTTGCATCAAGCTATCAGTGAATCCAGTATTTCATGACAGATCTAAGCATATAGAGATTCCTTACCACTATGTGAGAGACATGGTAGAAAGGAATTTGATCTAGTTGGAATATATTAGTAAGAGATCAAACAACAAATATCCTTACAAACCACTCCCCAAGGTGAAAGTTGATCACTTCAAGAAAAATCTTGGTATGGTTGAAATGTAAAATTTTGATTTGTACTAATATAATAAAGATGTTTAATGTGTAAACTTCTTTTGTCATATGTGTGACTTTATGACTTTATGGGCCCACCCATCCTTATGCGTATTTCTAAAAGGCGATGAATTTTTAGTTAATGAACACTTATAGTTAACATTATAAGGTGACGATCTTGTAATGTTGATATCATGTTGACTTGATATCATCCTGATTTATGGATGTGCCATGTTTCGTTATGGTAGACATTATGTGATGTAATGTCAATGCACATACCATAATAGGGGTATATAAGGAGAATGTAATGTTCTTGAGCATATTATATCCTTCATATCACAAGTTAGGTGATATGTAAAACTTGGTATCACGTGTTAAGTGATTCCTCATATCACATGTTAGGTTATATGTAAAACTTGGTATCACGTGTTAGGTGATTCCTCATATCATATGCTAGGTGATATGTAAATATGTGTATCATACATAATATATATGTTCACAAGTAAGGTGATATATACACATATATCATTATGAGAAATGTGATGCACTATAAATATTGATATTATCTTCATTATGCTTTATCTTCCCTAGCTAAGAGGGAGTGTTAAAATATGATAGCATCGATAAGATAAATATATATATATATATATATATATATATATATATATATATATATATATATATATATATATGATAATGCATGATACATACATGCATATATATTAATGTACATATAATAATATTGATTATTATTATACATTAATATATATTCATTCATAATGATAAATATTCTCATCAACATATAACTATCGATTATCATTTATGAATCGATGAATATCAATTGACAAACAATATGTATTGTTAACAGTCGATTAGTATCAGTTTAATATATACCGAAATACTATTGGCTTACACTGTTGTGTAATATCGATAGTATTATCGGTACATATGTTATGCGGTGTCAATTCATATCGGTTTAATTATTGTTAACAATGATCACTGTATTTGTTATAAAGAGTCATGTCAATGATCAGATGTGACTCATTAATGAGTCACGACTTATCATTTACGTGACTCATAACATTTGATCAATTTATATATACGCAAAGCAATCATTGGCTGAAACATATTGAAATTGAACATAGTGTATTCATCAATCTGCATACAAAGAATTTAATTAGAAGTTTGTACATTCACAATATATTCATAAAGTAATACAAGGGATACAAAAGCTATAATTTATCATTTGAATAGAAGTTTGAATTGCATTTACACATGGCTTACCCTAATTGATACAAATCTAAAATAGTTTCAAGCTCACTGCAAACTATGCACTCAAGTGGTTTTGTCTAACCACAAACCTCACAAATGATTTTAAGATCACCATAAATTTTGCACTCAAGTGGTTTTGACTTACCAAAAACATCACATACAAGTGGTTTTGGATGACCACTAACCTCTTAGCAAGTAATTTTGGACTACCACAAACTAAGCACACACTGATTCAATGACCAAAACCCTTCATGATGAGGAAACCATCATCACTCTGGGCTTTTCTCCTTGTAAACCTGCATCAAAATTGATTATTGAGCCCATATAAAAAGAAATCAATCGACCAAGATACATGGGTACCTAGGCATTGTACTCTCTAGTTATATAGGAATCATTTTCAGATACATAGTTTATCAATATGTTACACCAAAAACCTTTGGAGTGTCGAGTACAACCAATAATGCACCTCTTACAACAAATCAAGGACAATACATACTTTAGTTTTTCATTTTAAAAAATGTGACCCACACTTGAACATTTGCCCAAAATAGACAGGCCATTAAAAATGTAAAAATTTCTTGAAGTTTCATGATTGCACATTGTTTGGGACTGACCTCTTTTCAATAGCCATCCAAATACTATCAATAACCTCACAAAATTAAAATAGCAAAATTTTGAGGGATATCTCAACAACCTTATTCAAATCAAGTAACCCAATGAGCACATTCCACCAATTCAACACTAGCACACTCTTCTTGATAAACTTGAATCAACTAAACTTTCAACAAACTTTAGCATGCAATCTCACCTACAATCCAAACTATTTGCAATAAAAAAAATCAATGCTAATATCTATAACCATAGAAACACATAATTTATTTAAAATCAAGTCTATATGCCTCACCTAGACACAAATACATAACCCAAAAAATATGTAACACAATATTGTTATCACTAAATTCTCCTTTGAGAAGGTGATCTTCATTCAGCTTCAACACATGATCTTTCTTTCCAACTGCGATTTAATCTAATAAATAGTCTACTTTCTTGACACAACAAATATGATAAAGAACTTTTCCAAATTGACTAGTTATCCAAATACCACGATTTCAATCTTCATACCATGATAGCACAAGATAAGTGGAAGCATCCTCTTTCCATAAAATATAATAAAAATAAAAGATGGAACATGGTCATAATAAGACCATACCCTTCAAAAATAAAATCCCAAATCAAAGAGATCTCCACAAAATCAAAACCTAAAGAAGATTGCCCCCTTCCAATAACAAAACATTTTTCCTTTACTGTGACATACCCATCTTACCATAGCCAGTTGCGCCATGCTATTGACCTTTTCTTGATTTTATCTCCCTTACTAGTGAAATAATTTATATTCATTATATAAGTAGCTCGCAACCTAGTGATCTGGTAGTTTTTCTTTGTAGATCCAATGACACCAATTCTAATATAGGGCAGCTCGCCAATGCCATCGCCTATAAACAAGGAAGTACTCAGCTATGATGTCTCGGCCTTAGCAACAAAAAAACCCCCACACATCATTATTATCACAAGCACTATTGCAAACAAAAATGGATCTACTTCCTTTGGCTCTGATACCAAGTTGAAACACATGATATAGAGGAGAAACTCATCCAGATGAGCTCTGCAAAACACAGGCCCAATCCATTCATTTATAGATTGATATACATTAAATGTTATTTCCACTGTAGATCAAGGATAGCTATAGCATTAATTTTGGGCAAGTGAAAACATGTGAAGAACATGGGTTTGTGCAGCTCTTGGCGGTGCATGGTCGGCAACTTAGTCTGTGCCAAAATTTCTAGGCATGTGATAATTAATTTAACTATTTTAACAATTATTAGATTAAAAACTGCCAAAAAAAAATCTACAATTTTTTTATCCAATAAAACATGTTTTAAATATAATCTTTTAAGAGAGTGTTTTTTGTTGGGCAAGCTGAGTTTTCTTGGACCTGCAATAAATGATCATTTTCTTGTAATTAATGGTGTGTAAATTTCAATTTTACAATGGTTTGATCATTGTGATTGTTAAAATAAAAATATGTATTTTCTTTTTTGTTTTGATGGAGGTTTTACATCTACAAAATCATTTTAGCTATTTGCTATGGGAGCATGAGTCTTAGGTTGCACCTCTTTGGCTAAGAGTCAAGGGTTGAAGGGTATCTACTAGGGTCACGATCCCTACCTCATCCCTTTTTTCAATGTTAAAGCTTTGTACTCAGCAAATTGATCTCTAATAGACTAATTAAGAACCTTTCAACTAGAAGTGGTAGATGGCTTGAATCAACACTTTATACCAAAACACAAACATGTATATTCAAGAATAAACATACATAAATTATAAATGTGTTGTGCATAAACCCATTTTAATTGCTTGCCAAAAGAATGTTTACACGAGCCTCTTATATGGAGGTGTTTAGAATATACCAGAATTCTACAGTCATACAACAGTTGCAATGTGCAGTCAAACAACATGTGAAGAATATGGTCGGCAAGAAACATCTAGAGCAGGTGATGGGTGATGGAAGTTTCCATAATTAATGTGTTTAGGTGGTGGTAGCTGGTAAAAATTACCGGATGATTTTAACGTCAACTTCATCAATAGACTAATGTTCTATTGACATATTTTGTTATTTCAAATTTTGCCAATTTCAAAAAAATATAACATTGCTAATGTCCTCCGAGAGAAACAAACATAATAAACATTAAAGAATACACAAAAAGTAACTGATCATCATGAATGCCATTTACATACTTGGACTAAACAAGTTTTCATTCTTTGATCTGATTTTTTATGTAATAGATTACTAGTCTTTCTCTCTATTTTTTAAAGAGATGCCAAGAAATGATTCACTCTCTGTTTCTGTTTTTTTCCAAAAATGCTACAGGTACCTCTTGATTATTCTCTCCATTCCTACTTCAAAGTTTTATACCTTAATCCTCGAATGGAAATATACGTACAAGGGTCAATGGTATTTTCCTCACCTCTAGTTTTCCTTTAGAGAGCCATTTCAGTTTGAAAATATGCTACGATAATCCCAATTTACATATTGCACGGTTATTATATATTTGATATTATGATAATTTACAGGTTAGGACACATCAGCTTGTTGAGTCACTCAAGAGGACGAAGGTTGTAAGGGATGTACTTGTGGGCAAAAATGTTGAGCTCTTGTGGGCAAAAATGTTGAGCTAGCTTTAGGACTAAGTGAAAAGGAAAGAGAGCGAGGAAATTGTGGGATATTTTTATATTGGCATGGTCGATTAATTGAGGTAATATTATTATTAAGGGTCTGAATATTTCATAAATTGTGATTAAAAATTATATTTTTTAATAATTATCATTTAGTTATTAAGAGTTTGAAGATTACATCCAGAGCTATATATATTATTTTGCATTAAGGATGCATGATGTTTCTTAGAAGAAAGAATGAATTCAGAGATTATGTTATTTCAATAATTTCCAAATGCTTTGGAGTATACCAACATTTTTAGATCTTTTGCCAAGAGGATTTTGATTCAGACTATTTCCCTGATTTTGTTTCTATAAAGGCATACATAAGAGTAGGAGGAATGGTTCAAAGTGCAGATATGGGTCGTGGAGTTATTGGTGTTATGGATGTCACCGATCTTATGAGTGTTATGGTGTGTCACTGATCTTATGGATGTCACTTTTTATTTACAAATAGCTGCCTGAGTTCTTGTCCCTCCAGTTTCGCTTGGATTTTTATTTTGTAATGGAGGTTCTACTGGCAAATGACATAGAGTAAACTAAGACTCTTTCATTAGTTAGTTCTCCTATATTCTTGTTTAGTTCAGAAAAGAGCATAGTTGTGACATTTGTACAACATATACTTACATTCTTATGGCCATTGGATGATGCAGACAGCTTGGGGTAGATTTATGATTAAACGTAACAAGCAGGGCTTCGAGCCATGTGAAGATTTCACCACACTGACGGAATGGTTAGGATGCAAGGCTGATGAATATTGGGATACAGAATGGGTAATTTCTCGCATATGCTATAATAGACTGTTGGTTATGGTTTATGAAAATCTATTATTTGTTTTTGGTAGCTCTCATGGTATAAATGATCAATATTGTATTCATTTAGATGTAGTGTAGTATGCTAGATAAAAGTGAAATATAGTGGACGAAGCTACGCACTTAGGTTTAGGTGACTTGTAAGTTGCTAATTATAATTTGATGGGGTGGATGGAGATTTGAACAAACAAAAATTTAGAAATAAATACATTCAAATATATGTTTAAGTGCTTTTGTATATAGTCTTTCGTTAATCTATTGTTAAAATAATATAGTAAATGAGAATGTTGTTGCAGTCATCATTCTTAATCAGTTGAAACTTTCTTGATGTTAAATCTTCTACAATTGTCTTATTATATAGAGGTCTTTAGAAGTTACATAGATAATTCTAGAGATTACATAGACCTTTCTAAATCTTACACTGATCTTAATAAATATTTAATGTTTTTTTAATTTCATCATTATCTCTTCACCATTCTAGAATATTTCTACTCTTATTTAGAAACTCATTTATTTTTTGTCATTTTCCATTTAATATTTGTAGAAGAAATTACATATCCCAATAGTCTACCTTAATTTTGAAACCACACATGCTGTTGCATTAACAAATTCATTTTCTTTTGATTGTTGTCTTTCTTTTGTCTCATTTATAGTGGTTGCAATCAAGCATTTAGACTTATTTTAAACCTTTTCTTTTGTATAATATCTGTCACAATGTCTTCATATCTTCATATCTTTTTTGAATGGTGATGAATTTCTCTTGGCTTCATCTAATTGTTGTGGCTGTCTCTTGAACCTTTAAAACTTTAATCTTAAACTTCTTGCAAACTTACTGTAGACATCTCGCTAGACAATATTTTCATTTAACTAAAGCATTTGTTATCCTTCTTAAACATTCAAACCTTGCTCAAGATTGTTCTTAACTTTCACATATGAATATTTATACTTAGCAACTTTTTTACTATACTTATAATCTTTTGCCAACTTGATTCATGGCTCCGTCTACAATCCACTTGTATGCAACATGTGATAAATTTCTTTTTTGACTCTTTGTTCCAACATGTTTTTTCAAAATGATTCTTAAAACCACAAATATATAAGGATGTAAATCCCAACACTTGTTCTTTGTCATGTCCTTTCCTATTGCAATATGAGCATTGTACACTCTGTGTTCCTTGAACTAATCTTCTTGAATATGAATATCTATAACACTTGTATTCATCTTTCCTTTACATGTAACATACCCAAGACCTTCACGTATTTTGGTCTTCTTGTTGGTTTGATAGTCTTTCTCTTTTCATTTTCATGGTTTCCTAGTTCTTAACCATTATAACTTATTTGTTCTCATGATTTTCAAATCAAGATTCTTTTCATTATCATTACATCCAACAAGATTTGCAAACTTATTAACATGTTCATCTCCATCACAAATAACTTTAGCAAAATCACACTTACCAAATGATGATCACAAATCTTGTGTACTACATGAAGCATCACAAACCGATTTCTTTGACTTTTAACATTTATTGTATACTATTAATTTTTCCTTCAATTTTGATATCTCTTTCTTCTATAAACTATTTGTTTTTTCTAATCTCTTTAGCTTTTCCTCCAGATTTTTATTCATTTTCTTAACCTCATCAAACAATTTTAACTTTTTCTCCAGCTCTTCATTTTTCTCTTAAATTTTGTTCATTTCTCTGAATAGAACACAAATTTCATCTAAAAGTTTATATTTTTCTACTTGCCTTTCTTTTAATATTACTATTATTTCTAACTTAAATTTATTCATTTCCATTAAATTTTTAAAAAAAAAACCACCTCAACAATTAAATTTGCATTTTCTTTCAACTTTTTAACCTAGCTTTCAATAGACTCTATGTTATTCTGGCTAACTTCACAAATGCAAGTGAACTACTTTTTCTCACACCAATCTTCAGATATCTGCAGGATTGTTCAATAAATTTAACAAATACTAGGCTGATTCGTTTGGTAGTGACAATCAGCAACTTGACCAAATACAATGAGCTTTAATTGGCTGATATCCTTCCTTCAAGGAGGATTTCAATTGTTCACGTTGGTTTCTTTTAAGCATTCTTCCTGACTTTAACTTGATGGTTACAAAACACAACGTAGGTGACTCCTTTCAACTGCAAATTAGGCAGAGATTTCTTTTACTCAATTTTCTCAAACTTAATCAGTCCCTGTATCTTCTGCTCTGATAGCAACTGTAAATTCTGAAAACATCGACAATAAAAGAAAATTACAACACTATAAAAATAGACAAATAGAAAAAACTCTTCTATTACAAATTTTTTAAATGATTACATTTTTACAGATTATGTTTTGAATAAAATAATAAAACCATTTTGTAGAGGTTGTAGCCTCAAGAGACAACTCGTTGACTCTAACACAACAGCTATGGCATCAATTATGCATTAAAGAACTCTTTTGAACTACAGATAAATTTGACAAAGAACTACTAACTAAGTCAAACTGGGTGCTCAAACATGTAAAACTATACATGGCAAACAATTGAATGGTAATGACATGGTAGAAGTGTAGTGAGGCTCATGTGTCACTTCTCAACACTTTCTAAACTTTAGACCAACCTGAACAAAATATATAATGTTTTTCTTCATTTCATCTTTATCTTTTCATATTCTAGAATAATTCTATCATTATTTAGAAACTCATTTAATTTGTGTCCTTTTCCATTTACTATATTTTTTTAAGCATTCTATTAAAGATAAATCAATACTTTATTCCAACTATAACTGATAGATTATAAGGATTAAGGATTAGGAAGATAAGTAGGGGGAAATGTTGAAATCCTTTTAAATATAAATTTGACCATCTCTTGAAGACGGCAGTCATCATGTACTCCATGACATAATCTGCTGCATATAATGTGTACATCATATTATTTTGGTGATGATGAACTTAAAGCCATATGCATATAATGTGTACCTCACATATTATATTTGTGATGATGAACTTTAAGCCATATGCAGTAAATGTCTCTGTTATTTTAACGAGTAAACAAATGAATCTTATATTATTATTTTTGAACATGGAATGCGCTATGATTTGCGTGGAAGTGATAATGGTCTAACCTTTTGTGTATATGTTTTTCATCAGAAGGATGTACTGCACTGGGGAAGTGCCTCAGGTCACTGTAAGATTGGGGAAAAAAGAAGGAAGTAGAACAACGATAATGATTCTCAGAAGACTGCAGACATTAAGGGTAAAACGAAGAGGAGTCCCTTAATTCCTTATGAAAAACTAGAATTTCATCAAATGAGCTTCTTCTTGCATAGGTGATGTTGTTTCCTATTTGTTGTCTAACGATAGTTTGTTGTTTCCTTTGTCTCACTATTAAGATAATGGCTTGCATGCCAATTTCTCTGACCTACATGCCTTTTTGAGCTTGAACTGGGTCTTTAGGACTCTCTTGTTTCCTTTGGTCTATTTTCATGATGTATTGAATTTTGGGATCAGACTCTTTTAAATCCCGTCTTCAAAAATATAAATTAAAATTAATTTTTTATATTTCATATTTTCTGATTTTATATTATAAATTAAATATATTTCTTTTGTACATTAAACCATCATGTGTGTTTATATATGAGTCAATGTCATCACCATTATAGATTTGGGATAATTTACTGTTGTGTTATAAAAGAGCTAATTATCATTTTTCTAGAATAATTTTTATGGTCGTATGCACTTATTTTCTCTGTGGTTGTTTTTTGCCACGACATTCATATAGATGTGAATTATAATTTAGAAGTTTTACTGAGATCACTATGCTAAATTTGATGCCCCCTATAGATGTCATTTTCAAGTGTTTTATTTTTCTATCAAGGGAAACAAATTGTCAAATTTAGGCCCTTAATTTGCTGATGTAAGTGCATTTTGGAGATTTTTGATCTCCTCTTCAATGGCAGTTTTGAATTTGGAGGCAAACTTCAAACT
The DNA here is from genome assembly GCA_027943335.1 of Chamaecyparis obtusa. Lineage (NCBI taxonomy): Eukaryota > Viridiplantae > Streptophyta > Pinopsida > Cupressales > Cupressaceae > Chamaecyparis > Chamaecyparis obtusa. Next base: position 538,608 of record BSBK01005372.1, on the reverse strand, counting down.
GCCATCCCTCGATCAATTTGAGGCCTTTTTTGATTTGGGGTAGAATTTTGTGCTGTTCAATGCTGTGTAGGTATTTTTTGATTTTGATGGATAGATTTCTCAGAATTTGTAATTTTTGATGATTGTGCTTGTCAAATCTCGATTTCTACAACTTTAGAGGCTTCGTTCAGGCTGATACAGTCACATTTTAAGATGCCATTTTTAAAAAAAGTGCATTTTTTTTTGTCTACCTTTTAGATTCTCTATCAATTTCTAGCCATTGTTAGTGGACATAGTTCACATTTAGTATTTGGTCTATTTTGGACTATTTTGGCACTTGTAATTGATTGGATCATTGAGTGATCTTGTGCCTTTTTTGTTTGAGTCTGCTATAGCCTTATTTTGATAGTTATAATTATTGAAATCAGAAGTCTAATTTGTCTTATTTTGCAAGTGGCAATTGTACACACACTATATATAATGTGCCAAAATCATTATTTTAGGGGGTGGGGGGTTCTTTGATTGAGTGAATTTGGCGAACTGTCTTGAGTGGTTGTGTCTCTCTTTATCTTGTGATTTTTTCATTTTGCATCATGGATTCTTCTAAATTTTTATTTTTAACTCCACATAACTATGCATCATGGAAAATTCAAGCATGGAGTAAAATGATGGAAAAAGGTTTAATTCAATATGTTGATGGAACCATAGTTGCACTGGCTGATCCTAATTCTCAATTAGAATGGAATCTTAAAAATACTATGGCTCTTGGAACTTTTAGAAAGTATGTCTCAATGGACCTTATCTTCTATATTGACCAATGTAAAACAGTCAAGGAAGCATGGGATAAGTTTGCTAGTTTGTATGGTCAAATTGATGAAGGTATGAGCTACAAGCTTAAAAATGATCTCATGAATTTGGATCCTAAGGATTTTGATACAATCCAAGATTATATCACTAAGGCACATAAGCTAAGAATAATGATTAAGGGTTGTGGAATTGGCATAAAGGATATATAGTTGATCTACAATTTGTTGGATAAGCTTTCATTAGAGTATGCAGCATTTGTTTCTAGATTCAATACCCATAAGTTGACTATGGGTGCTTCATACACCATGCCTTCATTTGATACCTTCATAAAGATGCTGATGGTAGAGCAATCAAAGTTGATAAGCACGGGGATTCTCAAGTCTTCAAATCCAAAGGCTTATGCAAAAAATCAAAGGAATCAAGGAAAGGGTTCCTACAAGAAGAAGAAATAATGGGAACCAAAGACAAAACAAGGGAAAGTAAAATCAATCTCCTCATCACAAGACAATTTCATTAATAAGGGGAAATCATACAAGGAGTTTCTTACTTGTGCATATTGCAAGAATAATGGACATGATCAACACCATTGTTATAAGAAGGATATTGATGAACTCAAGAATCTCCTTAAGAAGAATCAAACAAGTCCACCTTCAAGAATGTCTACTTCAACATCTTCACAACATTTATATTTTGATAAAGAAAAGGATCACACTTGCATAAAAGATAAGGGCAATGGAAAAGATTTCATTTCTATTTTAAGTCATGATTCAAGGAGATGGATTTTAGATTTAGGGGCTTCTCTGAATATGACATCTTCATATTCCAGGTTATCTTCATTTGAGCCTTGTCACATGCCATTGATTTTGATGGAAAATCATACTTAAATGAATGTGATTGGGAAAATAACAATTGATATGGGGGAGGGAACCTTCAATGATGTGTTGTATATAACACACTTAACCCATAATATCCTTTCCATCTATCAAATCACTAATGGTGCAAAAAGGAAGAGAATAGAATTCACTCCTAATTCAGTTATTGTTAGAGACTTGGAGAGTAGAGATATTCTTGCTACTGGGGTGGTTGATCATGCATCTTGATTATACTTCTTCATAGATTTTATTCTAGATGATGATAGTGATTCTTCATATGCTCATCATACTTCTAGTGTTGATTCATATTTTGAGGAGAACTTTGGCTACTTGAACTTGGGTATTCTCACATTTGATCAAGTTCTTGAGCCATCCATTCCATATTCTCCTATTGAAATTACTTCTACTTTTTCTCCTAATGATGTTTTCATTCCTACAATAATGGATTTATTTGATTCAGTGAAGGAGGGTATACGTTGTCTTCCAGACATAGTTTCATGGGATGACTACTTGATAGAAATTGTAAGTTTGTTTATAGAGTCCTACAATGCAGATTTGGGAGGCACTATTTATGACATTCATCTTTTTTTTATGAAGATGATCCTTCTTTAGTTGTTGCGAGGGAACATACTGACCCTCTTATTCATTCTCCACTTGATCATTCTTTCGAGGTTCACATGATTTTGGATCCTTTGATACAATAGTTGAAGGTCTCTTCATCTTTAGAGGAGACACTTGAGTATTTTACACATGTTATACATTCATCCTCATTAGATCCTGGCATGTCTTTTTGAGTAGTGTGGTCTAGTACACCTAATTTGGAGGAGGCAACTTTCAACATCAACATGGGGACACTTGAGCAAGTTTGAGAGATTTCATGTTTATTTTGGGGTTTCTTCCTACAAATTGGAGAGGCTTCATACATACACCTTTGGTTTTTTTTGTTCCTAAGGAGAGGAATATTATTCAACATTCATGGATCAGTTTCTACATTGAGCCTAGAGCATCTATTATTGGTGTATTTTCTACATTGAGGGGGCTACTTGGTAGATCTCTTCTACTTCTTCTCTCCTATGGAGGATACTTGATTGTACATATATGGTGTATGGACTTCGAGGGGAGTCTTGGGTCCTCCATCCATCCATTTTTTTTTTTTTATCTCTCTCTTTCCTTTTTTTTTTGGGGGGGGGGGGGGGTGGGGGAGTATTTCCCAAGAGGTTTTCTCCTTTTCTCTACTTTATGAGAGATTACATTCCTTTTGTGCTTGCATATTGTACATAGATACCTAACATGGCCTAGTATCTAGGACCCATCTTGCATTTTCATCTACCATTGTGAGTTTAAGTGCATTCCTCTAAGTTTCACTTAAGAAGGGGGGTGTTGGTTTAATTAATTAATCTTAATTACACTTTACTTAAGCTTACTTAGGATAATGCATTACATAATATTTTTCATTGTAGACACCTAGGAGTTTGCATCATATTTTAGCACATGGTGTGGAATAAATTTTGCTTTAGGTGGTGATAGTTTTTATCTATTTCCACTTTATTTGTGAGATCAACCTCTAGTGATCTTATCACATTATTATCCTCTCATTGTTACACATACTTGATTGTACAATGTAGGATGATCCACCTTTGGTGGGTGATTGGCTACCGCTTGCATATTTACTAGTTAACATGCATTGTCTATATATTTAGGCATATCTACATTGTATAAATTCAAGCATCATTTTGATCATTATTAAGTTAAGTCAATTAATTGATCATATTATTTTGTCTCTCTTGTGCTATTCATTGGACTTCTAGAGATTAGCATATTATTTCATTTCCTTAGGAAAATTATTATAGTACGTATTTGTTTGAAAATCAAAAACATATTTTATATTACTTACAATTTATTGTTAACATCATAATTTTTTTGTAATGATATTATTTGAAAATCTCTCTAATATGTTGGCTTCTTTGTGCAAGAGTAGTTGACTAGTTTTGAAGATTTAAGTGAAATTTTGCATAACACTTTGTGAATCTATTTCGAAGACTGAAATTATCCTAAATGTTTGGTTGAGAACATTATATTTTAGTGTTGTTAATGTTTATCTCATTAAGAAACTATTTGAGTTGTGCACAAATATGGTAGAGGAATTATAGAAATTTATAGATTTTAGATTCAGGGATTTTGTATTAATATTTGCATCAACATTGAGATAATTGGATGATCTAGGATTAGAAATGGTGTGATATAGACCAAATTCATTATTAATTTGTGACTAATACCACTTTTTGAGTATTCCTTAGAGATTAAGGTGATTTTTTTAATTGGTGATTGAAATGGGATGGGTTAAATAGTGAGGGTTTTAAGAATGAAAGGTTAGTATAGGAGTTCAAGAATGCAAGGAAATAATGTGAGTGAGGGGGGGAGGGGAATTTAGAAGATGTAGACCTCATGTAGAGTTTCCCTTGTCAGTGGTATGAGAAGGATGAACAATAGATAAATTTGTAGTCCATTAGTGGATGATCATGTGATTGTTGGATCTTGGTCTAATAATTAATGGGTCACAAATTAGAGCTTGTGGAAATATTTCTTAAGGTATTTCATCTAAAGTTTCAAGGGAGAATTCATTTTGGTATACAAGGCTCATTATCATCAGACATTGATATATTTATTTTAATATAAATATATAACATCATCATCATCATCATCAAATAAGTGATTTTTATATTGATGAGGGGAGTCATCAATTTAATGGAACCATCATTTTGGATTTGTAATTGGCAAGAAGTTATTAGGAGTTGGATTAGATTAAAGACGACCAATCTTGATCTAGATTATATGGGAATGCTGAGAAGGAGAAATATCCAAGGATTATAATTAACATGATGGACTTTATGGATTTTAATTCAAAGATTGGAACATGGATAAATATTTAAGAATTGAGTTTGTGGATTGATGAAATTTATAGGAGGAAACAATTATTATTTTTATTTTATTTGATGAATTTGGTTATGGATTTCAAGGCTACATATTGAATTTAGAACCATGCTATGCTGGAAAAGGTGTTGAAAAAAGGCCTATGGAATGTTAGCCAAACCCACACATGTTAAAACACCTTGGGTCGGTCCTCCACATTGAGGATTCCAAAATTACACTACGCCATCTTAATGCATGCATCCTTATTGCTCTTAACCCTGATGTTGTATTTCTGAAAGAAGTTTCAATCAAAATTGATGAGGACAATTACTATTGGAAAATTTGTAAACTTGGGGATATTGATGATTTTTTTCATTATAAATTGAATGGGTACAATTAAAAAGATTGTCCTTCTCTATAGAATATTCAAAAGGATTTCACTATTCCATCTACTAATGGCCCCCCTCCACAGAATGATAAATTTAATAATGCCAAGAATGTTAATAAGCCTAATGGAGACAAAATGGGAATGTTAATAGTAATCCTAAAGTGGAAATTAATAAGTCTCCTGAAGGGACTCGGGATGGACTTCTAGATAAATTTGTGACTATCCCCTTTTTGAGGTAGAATTTAAAATTCAACCTGATAATCAGTATGACATCCATGAGGCCCCCAACCCATTGGGTTCTTGACCACAATATATCCATGTTTCAAGAGAAAAATTTAATGAAAATAATGCCCTCAAACAAAATGCTCAACAACTTGCATTAAAAAAATTAATGGTAATGCTAAGAAGGGTACAAACCTGGACCAACACTCCTTAGGATAGAATGAGGATTTTCTTGACTCCGTACCCAAACCATCTAAGGATTCAGTGCAAAGAAATGAAGTTCATAATATCACTAATGACCAAGACCAGATAGAGGTTGGGTTCACTGAAGTGGTTAACAAGAAAAAGAAAAAGAAAAATTATGAGAGGAGTAATAGTACTAAGAATAGTGAAAGGAGCAGCAAAATTAAGAACATTGAAATTCCAAATTTTTTTAATAGATTGTACAAAAACTAAAATCCCCCAATATGTTAACTATGAATCTTTACATCCATAACTGGAATATTAGAGGCCTTGATATAACCGATAGAAAATACATTGTCAGATCCTGGTGTAATAATTTGCATGATAAGGATATTATTTGTCTTCAAGAAATCAAAGTTATAGTATACCATGCATTCAATACTCTTAAGTTTTTATGGGACAAGGCTATGTGTTTATATTCAGGCCATGAAGGGGAAAAAGTGGTGTGGCAATTTTGATTGGACCAAGATGGATTGATAGATCACAATATTTCCCCTTGTCAAAGAGCCATTTGGTCAACATTTAACTATAATGCCAAGACCTTGGGTATTTTTAACATCTATGCTTTAAATGAATATAGAGAAAGAGCTAGTTTATGGGATTGGCTAGCAGTTAATTTACCTGAGACTAATTGGATGTTCATTGGATATTTTAATATGATTGAAAATACTAAAGATAACGTGGGGGGATCAAGGCATGAATGGAAAGGTAATGAGCTCTTTTTATGGTCTAAAATAAAGAGAAGATTTAATGTAAAGGATCCTCTGGATAATAAAACAATTTTGATGGCATATGGTACACTTGGTGTAATAATCAGGGCAACAAGAATATGATCATTCCTCTATCTCTTCTTGTATTAATTACGTTGAGTCTACTTGTAACAAGAAACCTAATAGGAAGATCCTTTTTAAACTTAATGTCTCCCTACTGCAAGATGATGACTCTTTGGAAGCCATTAAAACTATCTCTATTCTTTCCAAGTTTTGCAGTGATAATCTTTCTACTAGATGTAAATGAGACTATATGGTTGAGACATGGAAAAGTATATTTCAAATTATTGGGACCAAGGAAGCTAAGGATAGGAGACAAAAAGAAAAAATTTATCAGAAAAAGTTAAATGATGTCAAAAGGGCTCTTCAAGATAAAGGTAATGATAAAGAGCTTGAGTAAGAGTGGGTGAACATTTTGTTTAAAGACTCCTATACTGTAATTGAAGTCAATGGTGAGTTTTTAGACCCCATCCCCCTTGGAAAATCTATTAGGCAGGGTTTCCCCTTTGCCACTGCACTATTTTTACTAGCCTTTGATGCTTTGTTTTATACTCTCAAGGCCACTAAGTTGGGTCCTCTTGTCAGACGTATTGCTCTACCTAATAAAGATGAACTCATTCTAGAATAATTTTTAGATGACACCTCACTATTTTTTGAACTCTCTTAACCCAATTTTGATAATGTTTTAAACAAACTTCATTTTTCTTACTCTTCTTTGGGAGCAAAAATTGCCCCTAAGAAATTCACTATTATTGGCTGGTCTGAATCCCCCCTATGTGGATTAAAGACAAGAATTCATAATGGGATGGCCCCCATAATATTGTGAGGTATCTAGGGATACCTTTTTCTATTGATCCCTCTATGAAGGAAATGTGGACCTGGATCTACAATAAAATTGAGATAAACACTTGAAATGGAAAACCCATATGCTATCCATTACTGGAAGAGCCCAAGTGGTCCAAAAAGTATTATCCTCTGATGCAGTGTATTATGCTTCTGCTTGGATGTTTTCCAACTATCAGAGTAATAAATTGGAGAAAATCCTAAGAGATTTGTTATGGTCTAATGGCATTGGAAATAGAAGAAGACATTGTTTTAAATGGGAATGGTGTTTCTCTCTAAAAGAAAACGGTGGTCTTGGGATGAGAGAGATTAAAAAATAAGCCATTGCTTTGGCTTCAAAATGGATTATCAAATCTCTAAATGCTAATGAGCCTTGGAAAGTCTTAGTTATAAATAATTTGGTGGTGTCCACTATTAAGAAAGGAAAATAGCGGAATGATGTACCTTTAACTGACATTATTTTGGGGGACTTTGAGATTAAGGTATCTAGTTCCAAGGTTTTCTTAACCTTATGGAAGGCATGGTGTCAAGTCAATCCCTTTCTCTGCTCAAGGAATGTTGTGGGTAGGAATCCTTCTTATAATGTTTTGAACAAATCTATTTGGTGGGGGTTTTACCTCAATGATAAACCTTTGGCATTAACTCAATGTTATTCTGCTAAAATATGACATAAAAAGAGCATTTCTCTTTTGTAAAATATTGTCGTGGATAACCAAATGGGTTCTTGGGATAAGATCAGAAACAAATATAATATTCCTAATTCTCAAAAGAAAACCTACACCCTTATTTTGAAAGTGGTGGGGAGATTCTTTCCTAGAAAATTTATTAATTCAATTCAATTTTTGGATCGGGTGAAGTTGATTGATGGTAAGATGCTTTTTGAATTCTCTAGAAAACAAATATATAAAATTCTTTAAAATGACATGGGAATCGTTAATAGAATCAACCAAGCCCAAGGGTTTAGTTGCTCATGTACTAGATGGTAATTTATCTTTGACTTATTCTGGCATTCACATGTTGAGCCCAAGAAAGTGTGCTTTTGATGCATTTTTACGTTAAAAAAACTTTTTGTTGGGTCATTTCAGTTTTCTTATGGTAAACAACCTATTAGGTGTTTTGTTTCTCATTTTTTTGAGTCCTTTGAGCATATTTTTATTGAGTGCATTTTTTCTTTCAAAATTTGGTCTTTATCCTTTGGTCAACCTATTAGGTTGAATTGCAAGCTGGGTCTGTCATGGCATGAAGTCCCAACAGGTTTTTTTAAGACTTTTGATTTAAAGTTGAATAAATTCTGGTTTTCTCTTACTAATGAAATTATTTGAAACATCTGGACGAAAATGAATGTAGAGGTTTTCAAAAATAGACAACGGGACCTTACTGGGTTTAATATGAAACTCACCCACTCTCACATCATGTCATAGGTCACTGCTATCATTGAAGTTCCCAAGGAAAGATTCTTGAATCTGCTCAAAGAATGTGCTATGATCATTTTCTAGAAAGATATCCAAATTTCCAACTTTGTGGAGGAGAACCAAGAGAAAAAAAGGTTGAAAGAAAGTGAACATGTTACCAAGCTAGATCAGGAGATCCCTAGCCAACTACACAAATAGAGAACCTTAGTACAAGCGGTGAACAAGAGAATCAAGGCATTTATGTTGAACAAGATAGTACAGGGAACAAAAATTAGGAAATAAATGTTAGAAATCAAGATGAAGCTTCTTTCTATGGAGATGGTTTGGACAACCCTTACTACAGAAGCAATACCAATGATGGCTAGGAGTAACCCCATCTATGGAGATGTTTCTTTTTTTTATGATTATAATGTATAAGGATGTACAGAGAACTGTGATGATTATTAAATCTTTTGGTAAATTGGCAAAAGACTATAGGTATATTACATAAAGCTATTGGTTTTGTCAGCCTCATGCTTCTATAATCAGTTTATTAACTATCTATAATAGAATAAAATGTTGCAAGATCACAAGATTTACTATCTAGTACTATTGTGTAAGTCCCAAGATAAGGAGCTAACTATATTTTACTACCCAAAATTACTCTATGGTGCAAGGGGTGAGAATGTAATAATATACACACTATGCTATATGGGCTAGGGTGAGTAACATATTGAGGCTAAGTTCTTACCAATTCATTATAGAAAAATATGATTAAATAATATTAAACTAGGCTTCTATGGGTATCCTTGACATGCCTAAAGGTGCATGTGGCCTTAGAATGCTATGAATAAGACTCCATATTCAAAAAAATTTCATGGAAAACTCCAATTCAACTTTGTCTTGTATCCTCATGGAAAGAAATTCCTTCTACAGACATTTATTCATTGAAAAGTCTAAATCGACCACTTCACTTTATCTAAGGGGTACCAAGAATGAGTTGAACATGATTCTTCTCCTTTTAAGTATAGCTTTTACCCCACTTTTTTATATCTTAATAAAATACATGTGTATACCAGAAATGGTGTAAATCAATTGAAACACTAATATACCAATGAAACTTTATCAAGAACTAATTTAGTCTCATTGTCCTCTATCCTCAAGGATCATTTTGGTCATTATGTTTGTCTCTTAGATGCACTTGTGACCTTTAAGATGACAACCTGAAGAACAATATTACGATGCTATGAAATGTATGATTTAAAATGAAAAAGATTTACAATGATATGGAGTCAGATTTGCTTATGATATCATGATAATTAAGCTAAAATGGATGATTTAAAGTGATGATCTAATAGTTATGATGCAACAAATTAACTACTATGAAGCTAATTGCTAAACTAAGAATTAACATGCTAACTAAATGTGTATGGAAATGTATGTAAATGAGACAATGAATATGAAGCTAATTAAGATGAAACATAATGCAAAATAATTGATATGAATGCAACTAATGATATCAAGGTAGATCCAAATGATCAAAATGCATCCAATTTATAGATTTTTCAAGGTTGGAACCTAGGTGGCAAGAGTCAATAGTGTAGATTCAACTTGAAGAAATGAAGGGCCAAGATATGAAGAAATGAGATGAAATATTCTCTCATAAGTCATAAGAGGCCACATGGTAGATGCATGAGAAAATCATAGATATGTGTCCAAGTTGATTTTTGATGAGAGAATATTGGAGACATGTGGCTAAGTTGTTTGTTGATGATAAATCAACAAATTAGTAATTGAGGATATTCAATTATCTTAGCCATATGCTAAGGTGGTGGTTGATGTTGAGAGATTTGGTGAGGTGGAACAAGGTGTAAACTCACTTTTCACGGACTTAGGATAAGAATAACTTAAGGGAAATGAACTATATAAATAAATTGAAGAATTTATTTATAAAGTAGATGAATAAAAAATCATTAATTAAATAACTTGTATTTTTAATTAAATTTCTCAAGTCAAATTTTAAGTGTATACATTTTTCGCCTCTTTTAAGTAATTTTAGTTCACAAGATGTTGGTTCAAAAAAAAATTGATTTTCGTCTCAGAACCTAAAATTTGATGATGGGTGCATGCCCCATCGAGAGATGAATCAAGATTTTTTTGGTTTTTTTAATATATTTTGACAATTTTTAATTTTTTTTTTAATTTTTAATTTTTATTTTAGATTTTCAATTTGATTCCCAATTGAGCTCCTCTCCAATTAGATTTTTAATTTGATTCCCAATTGAGTATTCCTTAGAGATTAAGGTGATTTTTTTAATTGGTGTTTGAAATGGGATGGGTTAAATAGTGAGGGTTTTAAGAATGAAATGTTAATATAGGAGTTCAAGAATGCAAGGAAATAATGTGAGTGAGGGGGGGGGGGGAGGAATTTAAAAGATGTAGGCCTCAGGTTAGAGTTTCCCTTGTCAATGGTATGAGAAGCATGGATAATAGATAAATTTGTAGTCCATTAGTGGATGATCATGTGATTGTTGGCTCTTGGTCTGATAATTAATGGTCGACAAATTAGAGCTTTTGGAAATATTTCTTAAGGTATTTCATCTAAAGATTCGAGGGAGAATTCATTTTGGTATACAAGACTCATTACCATCAGACATTGATATATTTATTTTAATATAAATAGATAACATCATCATCATCATCAAATAAGTGATTTTTATATTGATGAGGGGAGTCATCAATTTAATGGATCCATCATTTTGGATTTGTAATTGGCAAGAAGTTATTAGGAGTTGGATTAGATTAAAGAAGGCCAATCTTGATCTAGATTATATGGGAATGCTGAGAAGGAGCAATATCCAGGGATTATAATTAACATGATGGACTTTATGGATTTTAATTCAAAGATTGGAACATGGATAAATATTTAAGAATTGAGTTTGTGGATTGATGAAATTTATAGGAGGAAACAATTATTATTTTTATTTTATTTGATGAATTTGGTTATGGATTTCAAGGCTACATATTGAATTTACATGGTTTAATATCGAAGATAATTTGATATTTTAAATTATATTCATATTAAGGAATGGAAGTGAATAACACATATATTTGGATTTATATACTTGAAATAGATTATGATCTTAAGCTAGCTATGGTTGAAGGATGATGTTTAAAGAAAGATATTGATTACATGTTTAAGTTTGACATTAGAGATAAAAATGAGATTTAATTCTAATCTATATAAATTGGACTTATAAAGTAGAGATCACACAAAGTGGAATATAAGATTATGATTAATAAATATAGATTTAAAATGTCTTCAAATTTTTATACTTGAATATGTTGTTTTGGTCTCTCCCAAGTTGGATTGTTTACTTGAAATGTTTCATATGGAAAAGGGTTCAATATTTTTCCTATATTTCACTAAATAATACATTTAGCACATTAGCATCCCATTTTATTTAACTATATGTTTACAATGTTGCAAGATCACAATTGATATTTTTGAGAAAATCTTAGCAGTCGACAAGTGGGGTGTGTTGACATCACCCGCACTTGCTTGATTATCGTGCCATGGTTGTAGGCTACTTTGGTAGACTTTTTCCTTATTTTTTGTGTTGTCTTCGTGGTTTACTCATGGCTTTAGGGTTGTCTCATAGCATGTATTTGATTTTGTTGATAGTCTCTTTTTATTATTGTTTGTAATCCTTTATTTCTCCTCTTCGGTTAGGCCTAGGGTTTTTTTACTTGCATGGGCTTGCATGTGTGTGGTTTGATTTATTGTAGATTTTTGTCATTTTGGCTATAGCTCACTTGAGTCATGGGTCTGCATGATTGATGGCCGTATCAGGTGACAATAATAAGGAGGAGCAGGGAGATGGCATTAATTTGAATAAAGAATGTGGTGTTAATAAAATAAAGGAATCGGTTAATCCATCTTACAATGCTATTGTTGCAGAATCCCATTCTCTTGCATTGCTAGAGACTGCTAGTTTTAATGGAACATTTCTTAGGAGGGAGTTGAGAGCTAATTGAGGATGGCCTGAGTCCGATGGACATCGATGAGGAGGCAGTGGCAATGCAAAATGATGAGAACAAGGAGGGGGGGGGGTTGCGAAGGTAAGGTCCCATTGCTTGCTATGGAGACTCTCATTCTTTTATCGAATGATGACATAGTAAAGGCTATAAAATCCAAACAAACTAGATTAAAGAGCATTGCAATTTTGTTTGTTTTCATAAATATTAAATTTTTGCCTACTAGAAAATACTTGGATGATTGGTTCAATAATGTTTGGGGCAAGAAATTGGGGATTGTGATTAATTTTAGTAGAATGATTTAGAAGGGATTGTTTGTTATTTTTCTTAAGAACCATCCTATGTAGGAAAAGGTGTTGAAAAAAGGCCTCTGGAATGTCAGCCAAACCCACACATGTTAAAACACCTTGGGTCGGTCCTCCAGGTTGAGGATTCCATAATTACCCCACCCCATCTTAATGCATGCATACTTATTACTCTTAACCCTGATGTTGTATTTCCAAAAGAAGTTTCATTCAAAATTGATGAGGACAATTACTATTGGAAAATTTGTAAACTTGGGGATATTGGTGCTTTTTTTCATTACAAATTGAATGGGCACAATTAAAATTTTTATCCCTCTCTATAGAATATTCAAAAGGATTTCACTATTCCATCTGCTAATGGCCCCCCTCCGTAGAATGATGAAATTAATAATGCCAAGAATGTTAATAAGCCTAATGGAGAAAAAATGGGAATGTTAATAGTAATTCTAAAGTGGAAATTAATAAGTCTCCTGAAGGGACTTAGGATGGACCACTAGACAAATTTATGACTCTTAGTAATCCCCCTTTTGAGGCAAAATTTAAAGTTCAACTTGATAATCAATATGAAATCCCTGAGGTCCCCAACCCATTGGGTTCTTGACCACAATATATCCATGTTTCAAGAGGAAAATTTAATGAAAATAATGCCCTCAAACAAAAATCTCAACAATTTGCATTAAAAAAATTAATGGTAATGCTAAGAAGGGTATAGACTTGGACCAACACTCTGTAGGATAGAATGAGGATTGTCTTGAATCCACACCCAAACCATATAAGGATTCAGTGTAGAGAAATGAAGTTCATAATATCACTAATGACCAACTAGACTAGATAGAGGTTGGGTTCATTGAAGTGGTTAGCAAGAAAAAGAAAAGGAAAAATTATGAGAGGAGTAATAGTACTAAGAATAGTGAAAGGAGTAGCAAAATTAAGAACATTGAAATTTCAAATTGTTTTAACAGACTGTGCAAAAACTAAAATCCCCCAATATGTTAACTATGAATCTTCACATCCACAACTAGAATATTAGAGGCCTTGATATGCCCGATAGAAAATACAATATCAGAAATTGGTGTAATAAGTTGCATGATAAGGATATTATTTATCTTCAAGAAATCAAAGTTATAGTATACCATGCATTCAATACTCTTAAGTTTTTATGGGACAAGGCTATGTGTTTATATTCAGGCCATGAAGGGGAAAAGGTGGTGTGGTAATTCTGATTGGACCAAGATGGATTGATAGATCACAATATTTCCCCTTGTCATAGAGCTATTTGGTCAACATTTAACTATAATGCTAGGACCTTGGGTATTTTTAAAATCTATGCTTCAAATGAATATAGAGAAAGAGCTAGTTTGTGGGATTGGCTGGTAGTTAATTTACTTGAGGCTAATTGGATCTTCATTGGAGATTTTAATATGATTAAAAATACTAAAGATAATGTGGGGGATCAAGGCTTGAATGAAAAGGTAATGAGCTCTTTTTATGATCTAAAATCAAGAGAAGATTCAATGTAAAAGATCCTCTGGATTTTTTTTAAAAAAAAGACTTTGATCGAATATGGTACACTTGGTGTAATAATCGAGGCAACAAGAATAGGATCATTCCCCTATCTCTTCTTGTATTAATTACCTTGAGTCTACTTGTAACAAGAAACCTAAGAGGAAGAGCCTTTTTAAACTTAATGTCTCCCTACTGCAAGATGGGGATTCTTTGGAAGCCTCTTCAAGATAAAGGTAATGATAAAGAGCTTGAGAAAGAGTGGGTGAGTATTTTGTTTAAAGACTCCTCTACTGTAATTGAAGTCAATGGTGAGTTTTTAGAGCCTATCCCGCTTGAAAAATCTATTAGGCAGGGTTTACCCCTTGCCACTACACTATTTGTACTAGTCTTTGATGCTTTGTTTTATACTCTCAAGGCCACTGAGTTGGGTCCTCTTGTCAGACATATTGCTCTACCTAATAAAGATGAACTCATTGTGGAATAATTTGTAGATGATACCTCACTATTTTTTGAACTCTCTCCACCCAATTTTGATAATGTTTTAAACAAACTTCATTTTGCTTACTCTTCTTTAGGAGAAAAAATTGCCCCTAAGAAATCCATTATTATTGGCTGGTCCGAATCCCCCCTATGTGGATTAAAGAAAATAATTGGTAATGGGATGGCTCCCATAATATTGTGAGGTATCTAAGGATACCTTTTTCTATTGATCCTTCTATGAAGGAGATGTGGACCTGGATCTACAATAAAATTGAGAATAAGAATTTGAAATGGTAAACCCATATGCTATCCATTACTGGAAGACCCCAAGTGGTCCAAAAAGTATTATCCTCTCATGAAGTCTATTATGCTTCTGCTTGGATATTTGTGAACTATCAGAGTAATAAATTGGAGAAAATCCTAAGAGATTTTGTATGGTCTAATGGCATTAGAAATATAAAAAGACATTGTGTTAAATGGGAATGTTGTTTCTCTCTAAAAGAAAAGGTTGGTCTTGGGATGAGAGACATTAAAAAATAGGCTATTTTTTTTGCTTAAAAATGGATTATCAAAGCTCTGAATGCTAATGAGCCTTGTAAATTTTTGGTCAGAAATAATTTGGTGAGGTCCACTATTAAAAAAGGAAAATAGTGGAAGGATGTACCTTTAACTGACATTATTTTGGGGGACTTTGAGGTTAAGGTATTGTTGTCAATCATGAATGCACCTCTAGCTTGATTGAAAATCTAGCCTTCTTGTTGAAACATGAAAATGAACTCTTTGTGGTAAAGAGAACGAATCTCCGGGTTCTAGGCCGGTTCCTATAGATTTGAAATATCACCTAATATTAATCTTTTTAAAACTTTGAGGAAAGGGAGAAGGATAACTGAAAAGTGAATACTAAGTGGGTGATACACCAAAATGGATTCAGATCCTCAAGAAATATAAATCTACATCTATAGGACATACATCTCCAAAAATCTGCAATAACATTCACTTCACAACACCTAGGATGACCTAGAATTCACTATTAGGGTTTGTACCACTAATGGTAATGAATCAGCCAACAGACATGTAATTTATGCAAAAGGTTTATTCTTTAAAAATTTAGAATAGAAATTTGAAAATAATTCACTAATCCATGCTTGCAAGACACAAAACACTTGAATGCAGAAAAATTGGAAGGATTGATAGCAAAACTCAGAAAAGTACAGGAATAATAGAAGCCATCTTTATTATCTTCAGAATATGCAAAAATGGTTACAAAACATAAGGAAAAGGGAAAAGGAACAATATGTTCACTAAAACCTCTTTTTCCTCCAATTTTGAACCCTTACAAATGAGGTGAAAATACAATAAATAGAGTCTCAAAACCCTAACTCGGATGCATGAGAAATCCTTATGAAATAAGGAATCAAACTATCAAAAAATGCAGTCTAAGTGATCCTTGAACTCCTCCAAGCCATGCATAACTGAAGTGCCACTCAAAAATGCTTCAAATCTTTATAAAACATGCATATTTTATGGGGGTCAGATATGAATAAAAAACCCACCAAATCGGGGGAGTAACTACCAGAATCTGCAAGCAAACTACTCCAAAAGACTCCCCAACTGATAGTGACTGATAGAGAACTCAAAAGTCTCCTCCAAAGAGCTCTAAGATGCCTAAACTGACCCATCAACTAATTCAGAACTGAAAGAACTCCTCCTTATTGACACATATCCTTTCCATTATTTAAGGTTTAACAATTGGTTTATAATTGCACCAATTATTAAAAAATTAAACACAATAATATATATATGGGTATACTATAAATAATAATACAATCATAAATAATTTAAATCTTTTCTAACATATTTATGCATATTAAGTAACAATAAATATTCACTTAATAAATATAAATATAAATTTATATTTATAAGTAAATGGTTCTATTATTATTCAATATGCATAAATATAGAAGATATATTTAAATTATTTATGATTTATAATAACTTAACATATACCCATATATCTATTATTGTAAATCAAGGCATAAGTCTTAAGTCACGTGAGCATACACTTGACTTTTGGAAAAATTACAATATGCCAAAAGGAAATTGAAATTTGCTTAAGGGATAAATCAAAACCTAAAAACAAATCATTCCCTTCATTTGGCATTCTTCTTTATACTTTTGGGCTTCTTCATAATGTATCTTATTGGCCTCTCTATACTTAATTGTTGTATTAATCAGGAGCCTTATTTTCTCTTTGTGGTCTACCAGCTCTTTCTTATGAAACTCATCATGAGCTGTAAATTTTCTTTGGAAATTTTCCTCAAATTTTACACCTATAGAAAACATGACAGTTATTAATTCTTTATGACTCATCAACTCTTTCTCATGAACTTCCTTCTATGCTTCGAGCTTATTGGCAAGTTGATCATATTTCCTTTGGTTGGCATCAAACTGCTCTTTTTCTTGAGT
This sequence comes from Chamaecyparis obtusa, assembly GCA_027943335.1. NCBI lineage: Eukaryota > Viridiplantae > Streptophyta > Pinopsida > Cupressales > Cupressaceae > Chamaecyparis > Chamaecyparis obtusa. The sequence goes on along the minus strand of BSBK01005372.1, from coordinate 521,388 downwards.
CTGCATATGCTACTTTATTTTTGTTGTATCCTCAAAATACTTCATCTTTCATATTAGCATGATCATTTGAAAATTTTTGTAAGCTGAATATTCTATCTGCATATCAAATCCTTGTTTCTCTTTATTTTATTGTATCTGGCGAGCCCAACCCACCAGAAGGAGTTGTAACTCATGATATCTAAACTCATCTTTATGTGAGGGCAAAGATGGATCTCCTTTCAAATTCACATCAAGGTCAACAAGCCTTTGACCAAGAACCATAACCTGATCCCTAATTCCATTAATATCTATTTCATACAAGATGTGCATAGGAATTAAAGGCTCATAGACAGGGGGAACATGCTGATAATCTATTGTTACAAAATCATTCTAAACAAAATTGGTAGAACCCTCAAAATGATATGGCTAATTAGTAACTTCATGGACATTTCTTTCATAATACGGTGGTGAGTATTCTCACTGGCCACAATAATTTGACATTTCTATTCATATAATAAATTGGAAATCAGAATATAAAAAATGATTTGAAAAATACCAACACTTGATCTCTTGAAACCAGTAGATTTTTCCTTGTAGAGCCTCCAGGTGTTAGAAGCAATGCCTTCTTTAAGGCTAAAAACTACCGCTCACACCAAAACAACAGCTAAAATAATGCATTGAGCAAGCTTGTGAAACAAGACGTGTTCCACCAAGCGTGCCAAAAATTGTTGTCAATCAAGAATGCACCTCTAGCTTGACTGAAAAGCTAGCCTTCCTGTTGAAACATGGAAACAAATTCTTTTTGGGAAAGAGAATGAATCTCTAAGTTCTAGGCTGGTTCCTATAGATTTGGAATATCACCTAATATTAATCTTTTTAAAACTTTGAGGAAAGGGAGAAGGATAACTGAAAAGTGAATACTAAATAAGTGGGTGATACACCAAAATGGATTCAGATCCTCAAGAAATATAAATCTACATCTATAGGACATACATCTCCAAAAATCTGCAATAACATTCACTTCACAACACCTAGGATGACCTAGAATTCACTATTAGGGTTTGTACCACTAATGGTAATGAATCAGCCAACAGATAGGTAATTTATGCAAAAGGTTTATTCTTTAAAAATTTAGAATAGAAATTTGAAAATAATTCACTAATCCATGCTTGCAAGACACAAAACACTTGAATGCAGAAAAATTGGAAGGATTGATAGCAAAACTCAGAAAAGTACAGGAATAATAGAACCCAGCTTTATTATGTTCCAAATCTGCAAAAATGGTTACAAAACATAAGGAAAAGGGAAGAAGAACAATATGTTCACTAAACCTCTTTTTCCTCCAATTCTGAACCCTTACAAATGAGGTTAAAATACAATAAATAGAGTCTCAAAACCCTAACTCAGATGCATGATAAATCCTTATGAAATAAGGAGTCAAACTATCAAAAAATGTAGTCTAAGTGATCCTTGAAATCCTCCAAGCCATGCATAACTAAAGTGCCACTCAAAAATGCTTCAAATCTTTATAAAACATGCATATTTTATGGGGGTCAGATATGAAGAAAAAACCCACCAAATCAGAGGGTAGAAGCACTAGTCCCAGAATAGTAAGAGAAAATGTTTTTTCCATCCACTCTTTGATACTGCAACTCTTTCTCAATTCATGGGCTGCTATTTTCTGGTAATTTGGCCATTTGATGGTGTACTTCAAGCATTTTTTATATGATATGAAGTAACTTTATAGCTTCTTATAGCCATGCTCACATTCTAATTTCCTGAATAGTGTTGCTTCTCTTCATCTTGATTAAAGCTATTTATGATGTCGTATACTTTTTACTGATGAAGTTTTATAGATAGCCAATTTACATAGATTATGTATATGTTGGTAACTCTTATATCTTCCATGTTAGTTACATACACTTTTGTTGTTAAATTTCCAGCTTCTAAAAACTCATGAACAATCTAGATGATGTAAATGCCTTTAAACCCTTTATAAATTGATCAACATGCCACCTTGTGTCCTAGCTCCAACATATAATAATATACTTTATTTTCCATTTATTCTAAAAATACAAATACCAGAAGGGTACCAAATTATAAATACCTCTTGAAGTAATCTTGTAGCAATCATATAATATTTTTTCATGAACTAAAAAATTCCTGTAGAACCGAATGATTAATTTAGAGGCTAAAAGGTTTCATGAGAAAATGCCATGTCCCTTAAACAGCTGGTCCTCTATAACACCATGATTTGGCCAGAAGGTCCCATGCCTGAAACTTATGCATGCCCCCTTAATAGCCTCCTCTAGTCCTCCGGTCTTCATGTCTTTGCCTCTCCATAACTTCAGTCAAAAATTTTCATGCGTGTAATGTATGCATGTCCTTTCAACAACCTACTTGGTCTTCATACCTGAACTTGTACATGAAGCAAACAATGTTAAGAAATAAAGTATTTTATGTGATGTGATCATTCTTTTCAGTAGCTTCATCTATGCATTTTGATTTTCATTCTTGAATATGTATCTGTATTGTTGTCATGCTTAAAGATAGGTGTTAATTTCATAATTGCTTAGTCTTTTTAGACTAATACCCTCTCTTCCATATTTTGCAGGCACTTCTAAGATGCAGGACATCTTCAACCAGCCAACCAAAGCTACTCAACAACCTTATCCATCATTCTATCTAGACAATGATGGAATCAACCCTTATCTTTTCCTTAACTTCTGTACATATGCATGTTCTTTCTATTTCTTGCATTTTTTTTTTAAAGAGCTATCCCATGGCTTGTGTGGGACCCATTCTATATATTCCTTTGTAAATGAATAAAGAACTCTTGATTGCAAATACACTTATATCTTACTTGTAAACAATGCATTTTCACATTAAAGAAATGTTCTCTTTTCCTGTATTTCCCATTCAGCATATAGTAATTAATCATGAATGCTTCAATATTTAAATGTATCAAAAGTACCTTTCACCAATGTTGTCTAAACTTTGCCAATTTGAGCATGATGAAAAAATTGGTAATAGGTATCTGGTTCCAAGGTTTTCTTGACCTTATGGAAGGTGTGGTGTCAAGTTAAACCCTTGCTCTGGTTAAGGAATGTTGTGGGTAGGAATCCCTCTTGTAATGTTTTGAATAGATCTATTTGGTTGGGGGTTTACCTCAATGATAAACCTTTGGCATTAACTCAATGTTCTTTTGCTAAAATATCGCATAAAAAGAGCATTTCTCTTTTGCAAAATATTGTGATGGATAACCAAATGGGTTCTTGGGATGAGATCAGAAACAAATTTATAATATTCCTAATTCTCAAAAGAAAACCTAAACCTTGATTTTGAAAGCAGTGGGGAGATTCTTTCCTAGAAAATTTATTAATTCAACTCAATTTTTGGATCCGGTGAAGTTGACTGATGGTAAGATGCTTTTTGAATTCTCTAGCAGACAAATATATAAAATTCTTTAAAATGACATGGGAATCATTAATAGAATCAACTAGGCCTAGGGGTTTAGTTGGTCATGTACTAGATGGTAATTTATCTGACTTATTCTGGCAATCACATGTTGAGCCCAAGAAAGTGTGCTTTAGATGGATTTTTATGTTAAAAAACTTGTTGTTGGGTCATTTATGTCTTCTTATCCAGTAAACAACCTATCATGTGTTTTGTTTGTCATTATTTTGAGTCATTTGAGCATCTTTTTATTGAGTGCATTTTGCTTGAAAAATTTGTTCTTTATCCATTGTTCAACCTATTAGGTGGAATTGCAAGCCGGGTCTATCATGGCATGAAGTCCTAGTAGGTTTTGTTGAGACTTTTGATTTAAAGTTGAATAAATTCTGGTTTTCTCTTACTAATGAAATTCTTTGGTACATCTGAATGTAAAGGTTTTTGAAAATAGACAACGAGACCTTACTGTGTTTAATATGAAGCTCACCCACTCTCACATCATGTCACAGGTCACTACTATCATTGAAGTTCTTGGGGAAAGATTCTTGAATCTACTCAAAGAATGTACTGTGATCATTTTCTAGAAAGATATCCAAATTTCCAACTTTGTGGAGGAGAACCAAGAGAAACAAAGATTGAAAGAAAGTGAACACATTACCAAGCCAAATCAGGAGATCCCTAGCCGAAATATAGAGATAGAGAACATTAGTACAAGCAGTGAACAAGAGAATCATGACATTTATGTTGAACAAGACAGCACAAGGAACACAAATTAGGAAAGCAATGTCATAAATCAAGATGAAGCTTCTTTCTATGGAGATGGTTTGGACAACCCTTACTACAGAAGCAATACCAATGATGGCTAGGAGTAACCCCATCTATGGAGATGTTTCTTTTTTTTTATGATTATAATGTATAATGATGTATAATGAACTGTGATGATTATTAAATCTTTTGGTAAATTGGCAATAGACTATAGGTATATGACATAAAGCTATTTTAGGCTATTGGTTTTGTTAGACTCATGCTTTTGTAATCAATTGATTAACTATCTCTAATAGAAAAAAAAGTTGCAAGATCACAAGATTTACTATCTAGTACTATTGTGTAAGTCCCAAGATAAGGAGCTAACTATATTTTACTACCCAAAATTACTCTATGGTGCAAGGGGTGAGCATGTAATAATTTAGACAATATGCTATATGGGCTAGGGTGAATAATGTATGCTAGAAAGTAGTCACACTTATATGAATCATTACATCCAAGAACACTCAACAATGAGGTCTCAAATAGCGATTCATAGCTCTCTATTCGTGGAGTGCTAAAGGTTGTATTATGAGGCCCTCAGATCGACCTAGTTAAATCTATGCAAGTACACCAAGAAATGAGAGATTCAAGGATGAGAAGCAAGAATGCTAATCTCCATTGATCTCCAAGTTATTGCATGCAAATGAAACTAATCTAGATGATAGCAATGCAAATAAATAAACTATGCTATTGAAATGCAAGTTTTACTCTCCTTTATTAATTATGTGAAGATTAAGCTAAAACAATGAAGGAAACTAAGCTAAGATGCTATGAAGATTAAGCTAATGTAGATATGAAAGCTAGAATGTAATAATCTTCAAAACTCCAAAATATCGCCAAGAAAACCTGTAGCATAACAACAGTATGAAAATTCAGGATCCGAAATGAGAAGGATAGGGCTCCTTAGATAAGAAAATGTGGAAGAGAATGCATCTCCAGGAGCAATGTGGGATAAATTGAAAAAGAGGAAACAAAACTCATTTTTTAGAAAGTGTGGAGAGAAAAGGAATTTTCTTTATTTTTAATTATTTGTTTCCCTTTTTCATCACAAAAGAGCTTTAAGAGGATTATTTATTTATTTATTTAAAATAATGATTCTCTTTTAATTAAATAAGATAACATTATATATTTAAAAGGGAGATATTATTTAAACAAGATAAAATCATTTAATTAAAAGGGATTTTAATTAAATAAAATTATTTTATTTAAAAGATATTTCTTTCAATTAAATAAGGCTATTTATTTATTTAAGAGAGAATATTTCTTTTAATTAAATAAATTGATCAAACCTTAGGAAATATTGAAATGATTGAACTAATTAGGATTGATCAAAGGAATTGATTTGAACTTTGCAAAGTATTGATTCAGGAATTTGATAATTTAATAAATGGGGCCCAAAGTCTAGGCGACCATTTTAGGGTGTATACATTTGCCCCTCTTTGACTAATGTGAGGTCGATTTGAGATCACATGCAGTCAAAGAATGGAATTGAAGTGTGAGATCGACTTGGGATCACAAAACAACTCAGACGTGTGTTTGATAGATGGGAACATATCAGGACAAAGATAAGCTGATTGAAAAAGACAAGGCCAACACCCCTGTAAATAGGTAATTGTCAAGTCTCAAGCAAGGTTTGATTGATAGGTTTGATAAAGCTGAATCAAGGATTGAAGTTTGATAGGTACTACCCCCTCATGATCGAAATTGAAATGAGATAGAGGAGAAACAATAAATTGGTAAAGTTGATCAAATCAAACTAAAGATAAGGTTCTTGATGTAAGATGAAAGATATGAGGATCACAAAACCAAGGTAGATCATCAAGCATGAAAGATTATGCCCCAAGGTTGAATTAGAAGAAAAGAAGTGGGGTGAAAGCGAATGGAAGATAGAAGTTTGGAAGAGATGGAAAGAAAAGGAGAGAAAAAAGAGAATTTTCCCCACTAAAGAGGATGCCCCAAAATCAATCAACTGTTTAAGATAGGAAATTTTGATTGAGATCACGAAAGAAGATAAGAAAATGAGGATCAAAACATGATCATAGTTGATTAAAAGTCCACAAGAAAGATGAAGGAAAACCCTCTCAAACTCATAATGCAGCCTAAAAATGCAAATTAATCATGAAGTCTAACAATGCAAGCTACATGAAAATGCAAAGGTGTACATGCAATAGGGCAACTGTAACATAGGATTTTGTGTTCATCATTCATTAGAGAATGTAAAGAACTTATTTTCATCATTGGGCCATTATTAATGGACATCAGAACATCACACAATCAGCACTAGTCACAATCGCAACTATGAAGATATGAATATGGTTTATATCAGATTGGAATGTGGAAATATTCTAACATGAGCATCAAAGACATAGGGGTCAAGATGACTTCAATGTTAGTTTACCCAATTTAATGTAGCAAAAACCACTCTCGCATCAAGGCAGAGATGCTAGGCTGACCATAAGAATGGTTGTGCAAAAACTATCAAGGATGATGCCTCAAATCCCTTAAGTGTGTCAAGGGAACAACAAGAGACACTTAAGAACTTTGAGAGTGTTCCCACAAGAAGAAAGCAAACTAAAACATGCCCCATGCCCCAAGTCCTCTAGCTATGTGTCATGGAGAGACTTATTAGACAAGGACACTCAACGAAAATCAATAACAGTCAGCACACAAAGAAAAGATCATGTCATAGCTCAAGTATTAAGTGATGTGTTTAAAAATTTAAGTGTGTTCACTGATACTAAGTTCTAAGGATAAAGGTCAAATGCTTGCAAGTAGGCAAAATCACTTGAAAAAACTGGATAAGACCAAATTGATAAGTGTTGAAAAATACTCGATGTCAGGGGTTGTGTTGAAAAACACAATTCGGGTGGTGTTGAAAAACACTGTTTGTGAGGTGTCCTAAAAACTGACGCGTCCAAGAGACCAAAGCTAACATAGTTATGACCCCTAAACAAAGACAAAGACCAATTCCAAACCAAGGCAACAAGGAGAAGGCATGCTGGAGAAAGGCTAAGTGTCGAGTATGCATGCTAAGAAACAGGGGTGCAAAGGCCTCAAGTAGCACCCATTTCCAAGTTTTCACCACTTGAATTTTATTGCAATTTTTTTTTTTAGGACTTTTTATATATATATTTTTTGTATTTTTGCTACCAAGCCGCCTGTTTCCAAGTTTTCACCAAGGCACTTTTTCTATATATATATATATATATATATTTTTATATATATAATTTTATTTTTTTTAATTTTTTGATTTTTTTTAGTGAGACATCAAAGCACCTATTGGCTAGGTTTTCACTAGGATGCTCTTTTTTTAGGACATTTTCTGATTTTTAGAATTTTTTTAGCATCATATATGAATTTTTTTGCTATTTTTTCAGGATCAATAAATATGTACAAAGGATGCCCCTAGACAGAACAGGCATCATGGATAGAACTTCTTCAGGTGCAAGATATTGATAGGCTCAGGGAGCTGCTCCCCCTCTTTAGTTAATAGTAAATAAGCACCTATCCCAAAAGCTATTTTGATGATGTATGGTCCAAGCCAATTAGGTTCAAATTTTCCCTTTTGTTCTCTATGTTGTTGGTTCTTAGGATTTTCTCGTAAGACAAGATCTCCTACTTGGAATTCTCTAGGGTGAACCTTTTTGTTGAAGGCTTTGGACATCTACTTTTGATAGACCCTCATATGGTCAAATGATGCTTTACGCTCCTCATCTAGAAGTTCTAACTCTTGCAGTCTCATGGCACGGTAGTCTTCATCGGTAACTAGACCTTTGAGAGAGACTCTAAGTGAAGGAATCTCAACCTCTAAAGGTAACACTACTTTAGCACCATAAGTAAGGGAAAAAGGAGTAGCCCCTATTAGAGTACAATACTCATTCTATAAGCCCATAAGGCTGGATTTATCTATAAATGCCAATCTCTACCATTCTTATGAACTATTCGATGGAGAATTTTGAGAATGGTTTTATTTGAAGCCTTTGCTTGTCCATTTCCTTGCGGGAAGTAAATGGAGGACCAATGTTGTTTTATCTTGAATTTCTTACAAAGTTGTGTAAGACCTCCATTGTCAGTGATTATCTCAGATGGCACTCCATATCGACAGATGATATGGTTCAAGATAAACAAAGAAATTATCTTGCCCGAGGCAACATAAAGTGGAACAACTTCTACCCATTTGGTAAAGTAGTCAGTAGCAGTGATGATAAATTTATGTCCACCTGATGAGTTGGGATGAATCTACCCAACAAGATCAAAGGCCCAGCGCTGAAATGACCAATGAGATATGGAAGGAATGAGCTCCCTGCCTAGAGCATGTATCAGGTGACCATATTTTTGACATTTTTCGCATGATTTTGCAAAAGCTACTACATCCATCTGCATGGTAGGCCAATAGTACCCTGCCCTAAGAAACCTTCAAGCCATGGAAAGACCATTAGAATGTCCCCCACAGATGCCCTCGTGAATATCAACTAGCACTTGATCGGATTCCTCCTTTTCTAAGCACTTGAGAAGTGTCCCATCTAACCCCTCCTATACAAATCACCAGAGATGAGGGAATGGCGAGGGGATTTTTGGGTAAGGTTTCTTCTTTCAAATCGATTAAATGTATCAAGGATGATGCCATCACATAGGTAAGATTAAATGGCACCATATCGGGATGACTCATGAACAACAAGGGTACAGATGACATGGCTTTCTTGGGAGTCATAAATGGGATAGTGTAACTCTTCCACCAGAAATTCAAATCTAGACTCATGCTACTCTAACTGAAGAAGCGAAGCCAGTGTGACCATAGCATCAACTGCTTTATTTTCTACTATGGGGACTTGCTGAAATGTGACGAATGTGAAATACCATCTTAGTGAATCAACCATTTTCTTATAAGGTACCCGTTTCTCATCTTTGGTTTGATATTGTTCATTAACTTGGTTGACTATCAATTCTGAATCCCCATAGATGTGTAGTTCTGTGATATTCCATTCAATAGCCATCTTGAGTCCATTTGTCAAGGCTTCATATTCAGCAATGTTGTTTGTGCATGGGAACAATAGTTTGTAGGACTTAGGAATTGTGTACCCATGCGGAGAAACAAACAACACTCCAGCTCCTGAACCATTCTACATAAAAGAGCCATCAAAGAACATCTTCCATGTTCTCTCAGTCATGTACATTAGGTTCTCATCTAGAAATTCAACTTGAATAGGCATGCTATCTTGAATTGGGAAATCAGATAATTGATCTGCAATGGCTTAGCCTTTTATAGCTTTGCGCTCAACATACTCTATGTCAAATTTTGAAAGAACCATCATCCATTTAGCAAGTCTACCTATGAGGGCAGCCTTACCGAGCAAATACTTGAGAGGATCAATTTTTTCTATGAGGTGTATTATATGTGCAAGCATGTAATGTCACAACTTTTGGGAAGCAAACACCATAGCAAGGCAAACTTTCTCAATACTAGTGTAATTGACCTCATATGCAACAAGGGTACGACTGATGTAATATATGGCTCTTTCCTTCCTAGTGTCATCAAGTTGAGCTAATAATGCCCCCAAGGAAGATTTTGTTGTTGAAACATACAGTATGAGAGGTTTTCCTGGGATAGGAGGCATCAAAATTGGAGGATTTGCCAAGTATTCCTTAATCTGATCTATGCTCCTTTGATAATCCTTATTCCAGACACATTTGACCCCCTTGTGCAAGTTCTTATTGAAGGGTTGAGCTTTATCTGCCAGTTGTGAAATGAACCTCCTAATAGATTGAAGACATCCTTGCAGACTCCTCATTTGGCTAATGCTTTTGGGAGGTGGCATATCCAATATTTCTTGAACTTTCTCTAGGTCCACTTCTATTCCTTTGGTTGAAATGATAAATCCTAGAAGTTTTCCAGTGGTGACTCCAAATGCACACTTTTTAGGATTTAATCTTAACTGAAATTGCTCCATATGATCTAGAATTACTTCTAAATCATCCAAGTGTGTGTCTCTTTTTTTTGACTTAGCCAGGGTGTCATCCACATAATCTTCCATATTCGTATGCATCATGTCATGGAAGATTGTTGTCATAGCTCTTTGATATGTAGCTCCTACATTTTTCAATCCAAAAGGCATGACATTCCAACAATAGGTATCCCATGCAAAAGTGAATGCAGTCTTTTCCTGGTCCTCAGGAGCTATTTTAATCTGATTATACCTAGAAAAACCATCCATCAAGGAATATATCTCATAACCCGCCATCATGTCCACTATCATGTCTATGTTGGGTAGTGGAAAATCATCCTTTGGGCATGCTCTATTAACATCTCTAAAATCTGTGTAGATTCAAATGGATTTATCATGTTTTGAAATTGGTACAATGTTGGATATCCATTCTGCATAGTCAATAGCCCTTATAAATCCTGCACTAAGGAGTTTTTCCAGTTCTGCTTTGACTAAAAGAGCAATGTGAAGATGCATTTTTCTCAACTTTTTTTTGACTAGCTTAACACCTGGAGCTATGGACAAGTGATGCATAATTAGATTAGTGTCCAACCTTGGCATGTCTAAATAAGTCCAAGAAAAGTTGACTTTCTTTCTTTGTAGGAACTCAGTGTAGACTTCTTTCTCTTGAGATGATAAGGATTGAGCCAAATATACAATCTATGGAACCTAATCTTCTATACCCAAATTAACTAGTTGTGTAGGTTCAACAAGCACTGACGATCTGTCCTAAAAATAACTGGGGAGATGATCGAGTACCTCATTCGTAGGCACTTCTGAGAGGTTTTCACCTTTGGATATGTCATTTATTTTTACTTTTTTCAGTTCTAACACCGTCACATAGTGGTTTTCACCATCAGAACTCCTATTCTTTTTATTTTCTTTTCTCTTTATTTTTTGACTGAGGTACTTGATGTCTGGTTCAGTCGTGCTAGTAGTCAGTTCACTGGTGGAATAGACTACAGGTTCAATGACATTTAGGTAATAGGTTATCTCATAGTCATTCTGGAAAGTTAAGAGCTTAGGCTCTTGATAACGTTTGGACCAATCAATGAGATGAGGATTAGCAAGGGGCAAGTCAATGGCTAGTTCAATGTTGTGGATATGGATGGTATCATCTCTAGTGACCACAAAGTTAGAGTATGTCAAGTATTCTTCTAAGTTGCCCAAATTAGGATTTGGCCTAACAAGTGAAGAATCATCCACTAATACAACACGTAGGTTCCAATCCTCTATCCCTACATGTGACTCGTTAGCTAACTTGGGTTGAGAACTATAGGAATGGATGACATCAACACCCATGTCAACTATGGAACAATCAGAGATAGAGTCCCACTCATACTCATGTGAGTCTATTTCTGAATCCCGGCTGGGATGTTTACACCAGAAAGGCTTGGGATGCCTTGATGTAGAAGCTTTGATGTCATGAAGGGTATGTAACACCTTCTCTTGGGTTAATGTCTGATCCATCTTGTTCGATGCTTGCAACTATTGCATGAGTGGTTGGATTATTTTAATCTCCTCAAAGGAGACTAGTAGAAGGAATCCAATCATCACACATGTCTTGCTGATTTGTCAAATTTGGTATGTACTGTGATTCATCCTCTCTATCCAACTCATCAAGGATAGGAACAATATTCTTGTTATTATTAAGAAAACCTAGGCCAACTATCTTCTTAGACCTACGTCCAAAAAGAGCATGATTGAGAGGTTCGGCTCTAGCATCTAATCTATGATTGAGAGGGCCACGTCTAGGATAGCCCATTTGTTTAACCAACATATATTCTCTCCCATAAGCCTTAGGAGAAGGAGATAAATTCTCATTGTGCATATACTTCTCCTCTTTGTAGATCCAATCTTTAATAGCTACTTCTTCTTTCTCATCCTGGATAGGCACTGAAGACTCAACAAATGTGTCAATCAAAGTCATGGCCAAAGAAGAAGGTCTCATCTCTTGTGAAGGCTTACCATAAGACCTAGGGGAAATGGGCATCTTTGTAAAGGAGTTAAGTTGGTATCCCCCCATACCAAGGTCTATTGATTTGAACTTATCTTTGAAATGTGCTAGAGTTGCATTGAAATCCTCTACTTCTCTATTGAGGGGAACATGGGTCCCTGCTGAAATGGAGTTGACAGCTAAGGTTCTATCCCTAGGTATACAAACTTCTACTTCATTATAGGGGAACTTAACACACTGGTGGTAGGTGGATGGCACTACTTGCATCTCATGGATCCAAGGCCTACCAAGCAAGATATTGTATGCTAGAGGACCAACATCAACAATTTGGAACAAAATGTCTCTCTCAACAGGGCCAATCCTGACAGGAAGAACAACCAACCCCTTGGAACTCCTTTCTACCTCATCATAAGCTTTTATAGTGATCTTCTTTCTAGTATTGATCACTTCCTCAAAATAGCCCAAAGTTTTTAACAGACTCAAAGAAAAAATATTGAGCCTAGCACCCCCATCTATCAACACACACCTGACATGGGTTTTATGGATCATGACTTCGATGTGAAGGGAAAGATTATGTGGGTGGTTCAAGGATTTTTCATCATCTTCTAATAATGTAAGGTAGTGAGGACTAGTAATATGATTAACCATGCCTTGGAATTGGTCAAAATATAAATTGTTGGGAACATTGGTTGTGTGCAAAGCATCCTCAAGGACCTATTTGTGTCTTGGGGACAACTCTAAAAGCTCCAAGATTGAAATCTGAGCTACTGTTCTTTGTAACTGATCAACAAGGTTATAATTCAGCTTGGGGTTGACTGCTTGTTTTATAGTGGCATTCTTGGATACCACTAGCTTTGGTTTATTGGGCTGACCTGAATTAGGCCCTCTAATGACAACAGGGCCTTGACTTCTTATGATAGCATTAAGAGCCTGGGATGACATCCTAGAGTGAGGACCCCTCAGCACCACAACAGGATCTTCATCAAAGATAGGGGAGAGTTCACGTAGGAGTCATAACCATAGGGATCCTTGTTCCTCATCATGTTTACACTTTCCTCCACAACTTCAAGCATGTTGACCACATTTTTTGCAGCTGTGTAGGTGTAGTTGATTGCAACCTTGCCATCCTTGGTTTTAGAGGTTTCCCCCTTCTCATACTTAGGCAATGGCTCTTTAAATGCTTTGTGATCAACATTGGTGTTCAGACCATCCACCTTAAGCTTTCCATTTTCAATGAGATCTTGGATAATGTGCTTGAGTTTCCAACAATTCTCAATGGTATGTCCAATGCCATTATGAAACTTGCAAAAAGCTTTCTCATCCCACCAATGTGGTTTGACATTAGGAATATGGTGCTTTGTAGGATCTTGAGGATGTGCAAGATTGTTGGCAATAAGCATTTTGAAAACATCCTCATAGGAATCACCAAGCTTTGAAAATTGTCACCTCTCTTTCTTGGGCTTCTCTCGGTACCTTGGCCTACTCTTCTGTTGAGGAGGTGCATTGAGCTTCATAGCTTGAGCTGCACTAGACAAGTGAAGGACACCTTGATCCTTAGGTTGGGGAGAATCCACAACTCCGTCATTAACCACTTGCTTGTTTTTGTTCCAATGTGCATTCTTCCCTTTATCTTTGTTGGAATTATTTTTTTTTTGACCATTGTTGTTATTGTTGCCATGTTTGGTCAAAATTCCTTTCTCTTTTAAGACATCCTCAATTCTACATGTGGTTTCAACCATGTTATCAAAGGAATTGAAGATCATCTTTCAAACCTCATACTGCATTTTAGGCACCAAGTTGCTAACAAGGATGTCAATTTTCTCATCTTCATGAATGGTCCTAGGATAACGAGAGCACTATCACCTCCACCTTTGCAAGAATGAGACAAAGGGTTCCCCTTGGTTTTTTCTTTAGGTTGCATAGGTCCAACGTAGTGACAGATCTTGAAAGATTGTACACAAAGTGTTGAATAGATCTATGGACAAGCTCTTTGAAAGTCTTGATAGGGGGAGTTATGTTGGTAAACCATTCCATTGCTTGCCCCTTAAGACTCCTTGGGAATAACCTCATCAGATAGGAATCATCTTGGTGAAACTCAAAGCTCATAGTGTAAAATTGGTGCACATGATCATGTGGATCACCACTACCATCATATTTATCGTATTGAAGGAGTTCAACCCTTTTGGGAAAATCCTTCATGCTCACACTCTTGTCGAAAGGATTAGGACGAATCGAGTCTAGTGAGAATGAACTCTTAGGTGCCAAAATCTTCTCCATCATTTTCTTCATTTGTTTGATTTCCTCTTCTTGTGATGGATTTTCTTTCTTGATTTTGTTATCCACGTCAAAATTATAAGGGACTCTTGCACCCTTGTTGATTAGACTTTCAAGGAACTTGTATTTGTTTTGTTCCAAGTACTTTTCCACATATTGTTGGAAGAGCGGCTCTTGTTGCATTCCATGAAGTCCTGAGAATTAAGATCAAAGTTTGAGCTACTACCCCCATGTTGAGAACTATGATGAGCACGTTGTGAAGGCTACCTCGAGTGCCTAGGAGGTGTTTGTCTCCTATAGTGAGCATTTTGTGAAGTCCTTCTTCCTCTAGGACTAGGAGATCTTGAAGGGGTTTTTGAACGCCTTCTACTATGTGGTGTTTTGGAAGGAGTGGAGGAAGGAGAGTTGTTGTCACTATTGACACCCCTATTGTTAAATTGGGTATTAAGTTGTTGGACTAAAAGCCTATCTTGTTCTTCTTGAGAGGCTTTCCTTTCTAATTCTAACAAATCTTGTCTCTCCACCTCAAGTTGTCTAAACTTTTCTTGCTTTGCAGCTTGCTCATCTAAAAAGGCTTTCTTCTCCCACTCAATCCATTTGGGTCTGTCACTTGTATACCTTGAGGTTGTTTGAAGTGGTGAGTTTGGTCTTGACTATTTGAACAAGTCATTGGTATACATTGCATTGACATGAGCATCACAAGGTTCATTATCTTGGTCTTCATGTTGTGACCATTGTTCTGGGTGAGCTCGTCTCTCATGGCTTTCAATTCTTTGATGTGCATCTAAGTACCTAGTATTGATGGGGGGTGAACCAGGTTGAGCGTCATGAGAGGAATTACCAAACAAAATGTTGTCTCTATGTCTTTCATAGAGGTCATCAAGGTTTTGATCTATAGCTTCCCTCTCCTACCAAGTCATGGTATAACTCATATCCATACCTGAATGGGAAGATGCTAAGGGGCTCCTCAACTCAGTAGACTTGCTCCTAGGTTATTGGTCAAATATAGGTTCCTTTTCCTTATGCTTTTGATGAGTTTGGACTAGGGGTAATTGATTAAAGACAACTTGAGGTCATTTCCCTTGACTCACTTGATACCTTGTCGTAACTGACATGAAAGGAAAACACTCAATGATAAGATGACCCTAAGATATGTTGGTACAAAACTAGGATAGTAAAAGTATTCAATTGTCCAAAAGAGAGATGGTGAGATAGAAAATTGCAAAAGGTGTCAATCAACACTACCACAGAGGTGCCCAATCAATGGATAAGTATCCTAGCACATATGGATCAGGAGGATGATTTTACAAGAATCCCAAGTGAAAATAGGTTTCCAACAATAGGGTGAGTAGCCTGATCTGATCTGGATCAACTAAGGAGGACTGAAAATGACCAAAAATAGCTCATTGTTTTGACATACCAGGGTACAAGTTTGCACGAGGGAATGCAGTCCCATGTGAGGAAACACCAGGGGTCGCATGAGGAAATGAAATCTTGTGCGAGAAAATACCAGGCTCACGTGAGAATGTGCATAGCCAGGTGATGAAATAGGATCAAGCCGCTTAATCAGCAAGTTTGTAAACTTAGGAACTTAGTTTTTTTTGTTCGTTTTAAAAGATTAACCAAGCATATTAATAGATTTTTAGCATTTATCAAGCACATAGAACAACAACCATGGAGTTTCAGCAAGCAAATGTCTTCAAACAATGAGCAAGGGACAAAGAAACCTTGCTCATGAACATGAATATTGACTTAGTATGCTATTCCTTAAAGATACTACTTGTGTATGCTCTCCAAAATGTTTTTCCAATCACACACATAGTCCTAAAAAGAAAAATTTGGTTGCACTATGGTTTTTAATAATGGCTTGACTCTGCAACTTTTACAATTTCAAGAAGGTGAACTCCAATCTAGGTGCACTAGGGTTTTGACACATTCCAAGAACTTAATCAATCAGAGATGCTGAGGAGATCTAACAGCCCATCAAGAAACTGTACCCATGGATATTTCTTCCACAAGGACATTTGTATAGCGGTTGTTACTACCATGACAAAAGTGGCTATTATCGCTTGAGGTTCCGTCAACCTGGTTTACCCAATGAAGGGAATGTCCACTATGGTTAACCCTCTCTAAAAGGTGACTCACAACAAGGACCACATGGGGACTTGGCTTAGATCCAAGGGTCTGAGTTTCTGTTGCTACCCAAAAAGAGAGTAGAGCATAATCCTCTATCATTTTCCCTTCACCCAAACATAGAAGACAGATTCATTTCGACACACTAAGACTAAAACTATCTTGCCAAGATTTGTAATGTCAATAACTCATGATCTATCAACCTCTCTGGAGAGAGAATGCATCAATCAAAAAGTTAAAGACTACAAATCTAGTAGAACACAAAGATAGTTCTAGTAACCTCCCTACCTACAAGGGTTCTCTCGTTGAGAAGAGTTTCACTAGAAACCCACTCTCTCAAGAACCACAAATAGTGTTAATAGGGCCTACTTATCTATGTGGAACACTTATGCAAGAAATGAATCTATATTCTTTTTAAAGTCCAAAATTGAAATGTAGTTTATGAAAGCGATAAATCACTCAAGCCAAACACACAAGAGATTAATTTTATGCCCAAAACCAAGTGTTATAGAGATCAACAAATTACCTTGGGTTTCAAGCAACGTGAGGTCACTGACGTGTCATCTTAGAGAATCAGAATTCAGAACAATCTCAACAATCTAGAAAGGTCAGAAAATAGGAAACAACAAGTAAAACTAGCAACTCTGGAATTCTAGGTCTCTGTTGTCGTGGAATTCTGCACGAGACAGTACCTAGGGTCATGCGAGAAAGCACCAAACTACACATGAGAAAGCACAAGCCTGCATGAGAACATACGAAGGCTCACGCAAGAAAGTACAAGAGCTCATGTGAGAAAGAACATAGGCCCATGTGAGAAAACCCCTTTGTCACACGCAGAAATGCTAGTACCAGCAAAATAGGCAATGGAAATGTATAAAAAGAAATAAAAAATAATGTCCTGTAGAGAATACCACCCTTAACCTCAAAAATACCAGAACAGGCAACGGAAATATATAAAAAGAAGGGCAAAATAGAGTCATTCTGCCCCACGGTGGGCGCCAAACATGTGTGCTAGAAAGTAGTCACACTTCTGTGAATCATTACATCGAAGAACACTCAACAATGAGGTCTCAAATAGTGATTCACAGCTCTCTATTCATGGAGTGCAAAAGGTTGTATTATGAGGCCCTCAGATCAACCTAGTTAAATCCATGCAAGTACACCAAGAAATGAGAGATTCAAGGATAAGAAGAGAGAATGCTAATCTCCATTGATCTTCAAGTTATTGCATGTAAATGAAACTAATATAGATGATAGCAATGCAAAGAAATAAACTATGCTATTGAAATGCAAGTTTGACTCTCCTTTATTAATTAACTATGTGAAGATTAAGCTAAAACAATGAAGGAAACTAAGCTAAGATGCTATGAAGATTAAGCTAATGTAGATATGGAAGCTAGAATGTAATAATCTTCAAAACTCCAAAATATCACCAAGAAAACCTGCAGCATAACAACAGTATGAAAATTTAGGATCCAAAATGAGAAGGAGAGGGCTCCTTATATAAGAAAATGTGGAAGAGAATGCATCTCTAGGAGCAATGTGGGATAACTCAAAAAAGAGGAAACAAAGCTCATTTTTTAGAAAGTGTGGAGAGAAAAGGAATTTTCTTTATTTTTAATTATTTGTTTCCCTTTTTCATCACAAAAAAGCTTTAAGAGGATTATTTATTTATTTATTTAAAATAATGATTCTCTTTTAATTAAATACGATAACATTATATATTTAAAAGGGAGATAATATTTAAACAAGATAAAATCATTTAATTAAAAGGGATTTTAATTAAATAAAATTATTTTATTTAAAAGATATTTCTTTCAATTCAATAAGGCTATTTTATTTATTAAAGAGATAATATTTCTTTTAATTAAATAAATTGATCAAACCTTAGGAAATATTGAAATGATTGAACTAATTAGGATTGATCAAAGGAATTGATTTGAATTTTGCAAAGTATTGATTCAGGAATTTGATAATTTAATAAATGGGGCCCAAAGTCTAGGCAACCATTTTAGGGTGTATACAAATAACATATTGAGGCTAAGTTCTTACCAATTCATTATAGAAAAATATGATTAAATAATATTAAACTAGGCTTCTATTGGTATCCTTGACATTTCTAAAGGTGCATGTGGCCTTAGAATGCTATGAATAAGACTCCATCTTCAAAAAAAAATCATGGACAACTCCAATTCAACTTTGTCTTGTATCCTTATGGAAATAAATTCCTTCTACAAACATTTATTCATTGAAAAGTCTAAATCGACCACTTCACTTTATCTAAGGGGCACCAAGAATGAGTTGAACATGATTCTTCTCCTTTTAAGTATAGCTTTTACCCCACTTTTTATATCTTAATAAAATACATGTGTATACTAGAAATGGTGTAAATCAATTGAAACACTAATATACCAATGAAACTTTATCAAGAACTAATTTAGTCTCATTGTCCTCTATCCTCAAGGATCATTTTGGTCATTATGTTTGTCTCTTAGATGCACTTGTGACCTTTAAGATGACAGCTTGTAGAACAAGATTATGATGCTATGAAATGTATGATTTAAAATGAAAAAGATTTACAATGATATGGAGTGAGATGTGCTTATGATATCATGATAAGTAAGCTAAAATGGATGATTTAAAGTGATGATCTAATAGTTATGATGCAAAAAATTAACTACTATGAAGCTAATTGCTAAACTAAGAATTAACATGCTAACTAAATGTGTATGCAAATGTATGTAAATGAGACAATGAATATGAAGCTAATTAAGATGAAACATAATCAAAATAATTGATATGAATGCAACTAATGATATCAAGGCTGACCCAAATGATCAAAATACATCCAATTTATAGATTTTTCAAGGTTGGAACCTAGGTGGCAAGAGTCAATAGTGTAGATTCAACTTGAAGAAATGAAGGGCCAAGATATGAAGAAATGAGATGAAATATTCTCTCATAAGTCACAAGAGGCCACATGGTAGATGCATGAAAAAATCATAGATATGTGTCCAAGTTGATTATTGATAAGAGAATATTGGAGACATGTGGCTAAGTTGTTTGTTGATGATAAATCAACAAATTTGTAATTGAGGATATTCAATTATCTTAGCCATATGCTAAGGTGGTGGTTGATGTTGAGAGATGAGGTGAGGTGGAACAGGGTGGAAATTTACTTTTCATGGACTTCGGATAATAATAACTTAAGGGAAATGAACTATATAAATAAATTGAAGAATTTATTTATAAAGTAGAGGAATAGAAAATCATTAATTAAATAACTTGTATTTAATTAAATTTCTCAAGTCAATTTTTAAGTGTATACATTTTTCCCCTCTTTGAAGTAATGCGTTTGCAAGATGTTGCTTCAAAAAGAAATTGATTTTATTCCCAGAATCTAAAATTTGATGATGGGTGCATTCCCCCTAGAGAGATGAATCAAGATTTTTTTTGGTTTTTTAAGACATTTTTACAATTTTTAATTTTTTTTTTAGATTAGTGCATGTATTGATTTAGCGCATAGATTAGGTAAGTGCATTTATTGAGCACAGGAGTTCATACATTTTATTTAGTGCACACACAAGTTTTGTTAGTGCATAGTCTACACAAATTAGTGCATATGTTTTTCCAACACATAATCTACGCAGAGTGGTGTATTTGTATCAGAGGCTTGAACTTTTGCTCCTGTTTGATAATTGTCAATGGATTTTGATGATTGAATTACTTTTTGGATGATGAATTGATTTTTGACCTCATGATGGATGATAAATTAGTGATAGGTGCTCAATGAGATTGATTGAAATCTCAAATGAGCTGATTAGATTGATTGATAGATGATTTGATTGATTCTTGAAGTTTTGATATGTCCTGATTATAGGAGTCTATAAATGTGTTGATGTCTCAGGAGCACTACTTGAAGACCTGACATATGATACCTAGATTAGCGCAGACCAATTATGGCATCATTACTGCTTGCAGATTATCTTTTTTATTAGATATGCCCCAGTATAGGATCAATAGGGGTTTGCTGACTACTCTGATAAAGAGGTGGCATAGCGACCACAACAATTTCAACTTATGTATAGATGAGATGACCATTACTCCCAAGGGTGTATATAGAATTTTGAGGATCCTAGTCATAGGAGAGTTAGTGATATATGATCAGACAGAGCAGGGAGGTACAAAGGAACTTAGGAGGATTTTTTATGATGATGAGATTGGTGGATATGACATGCCCTAGAAGGATATGCTAGATTTTTATGAGCCACTATCATCTATTCTTCCTAGGTTTTTTGGAGGCTTCTTATGTCTCAATCGAAGGTCTCATAGATTATCTATTGGTCGGGGATGGATTTTAGAGAGTATGATTACACAAGGTCCCCTTTATTCCTAGGGATGTTGCATTCTTGCACACATATATCATGATTTATGCTAGGTAGCGTATGATGGATCCACTAATTTATCTATGGGGTCACCTTGCTACAAATATATGCCTGGAAGCACATAGTCATGACTCACCCATTGATGATCGACATCAAAAAATAGGGAGGTTATCTGTTTATGCATATGCAGGTGTGGTTGTCTAGCATAAGTTGGGAAAACTTGAGTATTAGCGATGATCTTTAGATGATTTGGATACAGTCGTATCGAGGCCTTATCTTGATTGTGAGCCTTGGGAGGAGGAAGACAGAGAGATGTGTGAAGATTTTACAAAAGAATAAATTCTGAAAAACAACTTTTATTGCAGCTCTATATATAAAATATTACAAATGGCTGAATATATAGAATTCATAGCCATAAGAAAAACATGAAATAAAACTAGATACACATGTATCTAGACAAGTTTTATTTGCAAGGAATAAAACTAAAAAAATAAAGAAAACTAAATTCTAAATATAAATATGCAAATCTTTGCACATTCCTTATTCCCATAAAAACAAATAAAACTAACTAAAAAAATCTCCAAAAAAACACTTTTTCAGCATCACTTATCCACATACTCCCCCTTGATGCTAAGAGGGATAACAATTCAATCTCTGAGTGTCAAAAACTGATCCTTTGCAACCACCTTCGTGAAGATATCTGCTATTTGTGCCTTTGTGTTGATGTATTTCAATTCAATTGCATTCTTTTATACCAAATATCTAATGAAGTGTTGTTTCAAATCAAAGTGTTTGGTCTTGCTATGATGAACCAAATTCTTGGCCAATTTAATGGAACTAATGTTGTCACAAAAAATCACAGTAGGCTGAACCTGAATCTCACCAATTTCTTCAAGAAGCTTTTTGAACCATAAAGCTTGTGTGCCTGCTGAAGTGACTGCAACATATTCCACTTCTGTAGAAGAGAGAGAAACCATACTTTGCTTCTTTGAACTCCATGTGATTAAACTAGAGCCCAAAGAAAAACAATTACCAGATGTAGATTTCTGATCATCCAAACTACCCCCCCCCCCCCCAATCAAAATCACTAAAGCCAACAAGCTCAAGTTTTTTAGAAGAATAGTGAATTCCAAAATTGAGAGTATTTTTCACATACCTCAAAATTCTCTTGGCTGCCTTCATATGTTCTTCTAATGGATTTTTCATATACCTTGAAACCAATGAAACTGAGTAAGCAATATTAGACCTTGTATGAGTTAGAAACATCAAACTACCAATAATACTTCTATATGATGTCTCATCAACAATATCAGCACCATCATCTCTACATAATACAACTCCATGAGCAATTGGAGTAGAAAGAGGTTTACAATCAGCCATATCAAATTTCTTTAGCATATCCTTTGCATACTTTGTTTGACAAACAAAAATTTCATTTTCACATTGATAAACCTCCATTCCCAAAAAATACTTCATGAGACCCAAATCTTTCATTTCAAATTCATTCATCATAGCAACTTTGAATTCCTCTTTCATCTTAGAACAACTACCCATATATAACAAATCATCAACATACAAACTCACAATGATAATATCATTACCTTCTTGCTTGTAATAAAGGGTAGGTTCACTCTTACTTCTTTGAAAGCCATTCTACTGAAAATATCCATCAATCCTTGCATACCATGCACGTGGTGCTTTCTTGAGGCCATACAAAGCCTTCTTTAGCTTATAAACATGATCTTCTTTTCCTTTAACTTCAAAACCTTGTGGCTGTCCCACATATACTTCCTCTTCTAAGTACCCATTTAGAAAGGCACTTTTCACATCCTTGTGATGAATAGTCCATTTCTTTTGAGCTACAAGTGAAATAAGAATTCTAATAGTCTCTTGTCTTGCTACTGGTGCAAAAGTTTCTTCATAATCAATACCATACCTTTGAGTGAAACCTTTAGCAACCAATCTTGCCTTGTATCTTTCCACACTCCCATCACTGTTATACTTGACCTTGTATACCCATTTTGTGCCAATCTTCTTCTTCTCATGTGGAAGCTCTACAAGATCCCATGTCTCATTCCTATCAATGAAATCCATCTCTTCATTCATTTCTTGCATCCAAACCTCATTAGTACATGCATCTTCAAAACATGATGGCTCAAAATCAGCTTTAGCAAGTAATGCAAAATTTACTATCTCACCTATTGGATCTTCTTCATGTTCTTGATTTTGACTTCTCTGATAAATATCACTTAATCTTCTTACCTTTCTTGTAGAACTTGGACTTGAGGATGGACTTCCACTTGGAATTGATGAGGGGCTACTTGATGGACTTGGAGATCCTATAATAGATTCATTAGTTGGCTGTTCATTATTATTATTATCAATAATATCATCATCCAAAATTGATTTTGGCTTTTCAACATGGCCTTTTTGATGACCATAAACTCCCCCTTCATCAAAAATGACATCTCTTGAGACAATAATCTTATTAGTAATGGGATTATACAATCTATAAGCTTTTCTCTCCTCACTATAACCCGTGCAAAAATGCATGGTTCACTTTTAGCATCTAACTTTTGTCTATTTTGATTAGGTATACCAACATAAGCCAAGCAACCAAAAACTTTAAAATGATTTACATTACGCCTTTTCTCATACCATGATTCATAGGGAGTCATCTTGTCTAGGGCACTTGTAGGACTCCTATTGAGAATATAGACTGTTGTAGCAATTGAATCAGCCCAATAAGTATTGTTCAAACCCTTGGTTTGTAACATGCTCCTTGCCATTTCTACCACAGTATGGTTCTTTCTTTTTGCCACTCCATTTTGTTGAGGTGTGTAAGCATTTGTGAGTTGTCTCTTGATCCCATTCATCTCACAAAATTTTGAAAATCTATGGAGCAATACTCTCCTCCATGATCTATTCTCAAACATTTGATTGTATTTCCTTTGTCATTCTCTACACGGGCTTTAAACTTCTTGAATTTATGAAGGGCTTCATCCTTAGTCTTCAAAAAATAAACCCACCACATGCATGAGTAATCATCAATAAAAGTGATAAAATATGATGACTTACCCAAACTTTGTGTTTGCATAGGACCACAAATATCAGAATGAATAAGATGAAGTGGGTGATGAGCCCTCCATGCATTTCCTTTTGGAAATGATTCTCTTGCATGCTTCCCTTTTGCACATCCTTCACAAATTTTGTTGTGCTCTTCAACCTTAGGCAATCCAAGAACCAGTGCATTTGATGTTAGAATTTTCAAACTATAAAAATTCAAATGACCATACCTGAGATGCCACAACCAACTTTTATCCTCATAAGCCATATTCACAAGTTGATTGTCATTTTCACCAAACTTCAAGGGAAACATCCTATTCTTTGTCATAGGAACAATTGTAATCACTTTATTTCCCTAATTCTTATCATAGATAGTACATTTCATATTTTCAAATACAACTCTATAATTCTTCTCACATAGCTGCCCAACACTCAATAAATTATGCTTCAATTTTGGAGTATAATAGATATCTTGAACACTTTTCATACCTTCTTTTGTCTAAACTTCCATGGCTCCTTTGTCTGCAACTTCCACAGTATTATTATTACCAAGAGTAATATTGGATCTATAGCCATCATCAAGCTTTGAAAAAATATCCTTGTTACCAGACATATGGTTAGAGCACCCAGAATCCAAATACCAAACATCACTCATATTATTTTTAGCTTTGCCATAACACAAGAATAAATTACCTGAGGAAGGATCCTCATCTTGTTGAGCATAATTTGCATTATTGTTACCTTATTTCATCCTACACTCTTTCTCATAGTGTCCATACCGATTGCAATGGTAACATTGAATGTTTCTTTTATCAAATCTACCTCAGCCTCTTCCTCCTTGAGCACCTCCTCTTCCTCTAGTTCCTCTTGAAAAGTTCTGATTTTGACCCCTTCCTAAACTTCTGTGGTTTTTATTGTTGCTGCTAGCACCATCAGTCTTTGAAATTTGCAATTGGGAAGCAAAAGCCTTCTCACTAATGCTTGTAGAAGTGTCCCTTATTCTATCCTTGTGTGATATGAGAGATCCAACTAGCTCATCAAACTCCAAGGTGGCTAAATTTTTACTTTCTTCAATAATAATTGCTACAATATTCCATTTTGGGGTTAGAGATCTCAATAACTTCTGTATCACATGCTCTTGGCTCATAGCTTCACCCAAAGTGGCCATTTTATGAACCACATCCTTGACTCTTACACAAAAATCTCCCACATTCTTACTTTCCTTCATCTTCAAATTCTCATATTCTCTCTTCAAGGTTTGTAGTTTCACAACCTTAATCTAGCCATTGCCATGGTAAGCATCTTTTAGAGTCTTTTAGGCCTCCTTTATTATCTGTGCATCAGCAATTCTGGGAAACAAGCTCTTCTCAAGAGCCATTTGAATGTGAAATAGAGCCATTGCATTCTTCTTCTCAGCTTCCTTCTTCAATCTCCTCTCATTAGCTGTGAGATCATCCCAATTCACAGGTTCTTCATATCTTGATTCAACGATCTCCCAAAAATCTTTTCCTATCAAAAAAGTCTTCATCTTGATTGACCAATATTGATAATCAACTCCATCAAATTCTAGAATTTGCAAATTATTTGCCATGCTGAAAGCTTCACAACCCTAATGCTCTGATACCAAATGAAGATTTTACAAAAGAATAAATTCTGAAAAACAACTTTTATTGCAGCTCTATATATAAAATATTACAAATGGCTGAATATATAGAATTCATAGCCATAACAAAAACATGAAAGAAAACTAGATATGCATGTATCTAGATAGGTTTTATTTGCAAGGAATAAAACTAAAAAAATAAAGAAAACTAAATTCTAAATATAAATATGCAAATCTTTGCACATTCTTTATTTCCATAAAAACAAATAAAACTAACTAAAAAACTCTCAAAAAAACACTTTTTCTAGCATCACTTATCCACAATGTGTTATGTGTTTATGTCTTGATATTTGATTGGCCACACTCTATTTCTCATTGAGAGGTTCATTATTTATCGGGCCTACCTACAATATGGCCATGTGTAGGGATGACATAGGGTACACCCTTGTATGCATACATGGATAGAGAAGACTAGGATTTGTCTATATCCTATGAGACAACTTGCATGGAGTACTTTTCACTCGGAGGTTAGACCTGGGACCTAAATGCCACTTTCATGTATGGAGGGATGATGATGTAGTATTTTCAATATTTTGTTGTGTATCCTTTCTTAGATTGGCTGCACTTGATGAGTGAATCCCATATTTTCATGTAGGAGGATACATGATGATGGAGGGGTGGCAGGGAAGATGGTGGCGATGGAGGAGATGGTGCTGGAGATGGTGGGGATGGTGGTGATGGTGGGGGAGGGGGTGATGGGAGGTGTATAGGGACATAGGCCCGTACCTCTTTCCATGCCTGACGTCTATTTCTTTGCTATGGCATAACAGACATGTCTCTCCTCCTTTCATTTTACTTTGTCCATTGTCATTAATTCCCACTGAATAAGCCCATATCATGGCCATGCCTTCATTATACTATATTGATTGTGCTATTTCTTTATTTTCTTTTTAATTATTTCATTCTTTTATTTGTTTTCGCCAACAACCACGGTGAGTGCATTGCCGGGGATGTGACAATAGAACAAATCAAGAAAATGTTGAGGCTTCAGTCTTGAAGGTCTGCTTAACATATCTTGATGTATTCAAGATTAGTGTTTCATATTCTTACTTGGTTCTCAAATCATAGAATAGGGGATTGATGTCTCGTATACGTTAGTGCCTACTGAATAGTATAAGTGTGTCAATATCTTTTGTGGTGCAAGTATTGATGTGTAATTATCTCTGGCTTAACAATTTTCTTTGACATTTGGAGAAGTTCGCCCCAAACCCGTGTGTCTTACAGTAATAGCTAATGTTTATAAGGAGCTAAGTAATCTATTGTATTTCTCATAAAAGAGAAAATATTGATTCCATTTGGAATCAGCTTCTCATTTGTCCCACATTTGTTACTTATCACCAGCTGCCATTTTTTTTAAAAGTTATTTTTTGAATGCCCGCGATGTTTACCAGACACAGGAGTGATGAGGAGTGAGAGAAACTAAACAAGGAACCTAGAGATTGATACCATTGTCTAAAGATTCTAATTATTTTTGGTGCTTTTTGTGTCTATTTATCTGCATTTGAGTCACTAGTCTTGACAATACCTTACTCCTCGAGTATCAATGCTAAGTCTTATATTTTGTAATATTTAAAAATGTTATTTTATTCCTACTCTTGATGACATCTAAATTTATGTAGTTTGAAATGTTAGTTTTTTTGTTGGTGCATTTTAAGAGAATTGTAGCCTTCCTAAAATAACTCTTCTAAATTTTTGCATACATATTTCAATTTTCCCAAACACTTGTACATTTCACATTTTTAGGAATTGCATAGTCTTCCAATGGTAACACTTCCTGTCTAATTTTTAGATATGTATTTCAATTTTTCCTAACAATTCCTAGTACTAATTCTTCAAAATAAACTTTGAAACACAACATACCGATGCCCATATATGTCTCTCGTACAGGCATACATCCTGTCTATAGGTAACACCATGCCATTGACATCTAAAGATTAAATTTGGTCCTATTGCCAATAAAAAGGGTAGTGAGATCTACATTCTTAAAAATTTCATAAAAATAGAAGAATAAAATCCCAACATGGATAAGTATTTAAAAGCAATCAATGAACAATCCAACCAGGATGTTAAACAACACAAATGATTGATTACCTTGAATCCAATTCCCCATATACCAATTCGATCCTCGTTGTCTTTAGGGGGCTATGCATGCCCATTGTCGAACATCCTTCGAATATCCAAATATGACATACCCCAACCATTATCAATGACAGAGAAAATAGGAATATTTTCTCTAGTACTTCTATTAAATTCCATTTCAATTGATATATCCAACCTGTTAAACTTATTTCACTCACTATATGTTTATATTATCTCATAAAAAATTACACAACAGGAACCTTATAAGATAATCAATTATATTTGAAGTTCAAAATCTTATCTCAAGCTTATTTTGAAGCATTAGCGTCCCTAGCATTGTCAATTAGCTCCGCAAGAGCACCAAAAGGCCATTCATATCTAATGAAGAAATCCAATATTCCAAGATTCACCTTGACTTGATCTGTACCTTGTTCAACTTCCCTTAATGAATAGTGGGGAGTTTCAAGTGGTGTTTGGGCTGAAGAGTTATGCAAATAGATTTGGGTTTCTTCAATAAAAGGTACACCCACAATTTAAGTGAAAGCAAAATAAAAAGGGTAAGAAACCAATAAAAGTTGGTACACCCATAATTTAAGTGAGAGCAATATTAAAATGGTTAGCAGCATAATTACCAGCATATGCTTCTCCATCCCTAAAATGATAAGCAAGTATCACCTGTGATTGCTATTAGTGTAATGCTACAGTTTGAGGTTTCAGTGTACTCTCCCCTCGAGCCAACATGGGTAACTCCTTAAAATGATCCCAATTAGCTGGGTCTCATCCATCAGGAGGTGTTGGCAAACTACAACCTATTTGATACAAAAAAACATGATGTTCAGATCATGCTTTAAATATAAATATTTATTTTTTAGCATTAGCCTTTCAGATCATATTTAGTGATCTATTATTAGGAAGAGACAGTACGACTTGAATAGTAAAATAAGATTTGTAAAATATGAGAGATTGTAAAATAATTTATTATTGAAATCTTACACTATTTCATTCTGATGATGGATCATGGAGTGTGATCTAAAATGTTATGCTAAAAACATACACAATAGAATTCAGAAATAAATATTTGCATTAAAAATAAATTATAAAAATCTAATAATATGAATCTGCCAATTTGATTGAAGTTATACATTACTTCCCTCACTCTAAGGTAACTTTTATGTTATGAAAATGAAATAAATAACATTCCTTCTCTGACAGGCTGTACAACTACAACATAGTAACTTTTATGTTATGAAAATGAAATATTTACGTGCTTTACAAACTGTAAAGTAGAAAAGAAAATAGATGTTCACCTTGTTCTCATTAAGAGATAATTAAGAAATCTTTGCCACTCATCACGTTGAAACTAATTCTGACTAGCTGAATGAAAGTAAAATTTAGGCAATTTGTCGAGTGGATGGTTGACCGCAGGAGTAATATCCTTGACTTGACATGCAAGGATTCAGGGTTGTGAAGGTAATCAAATATATAGTCAGTTGCATGAACAAATCCCTTATAACATCAAAACTAAGAACATGCAAAATTCAATGCCTTCTCAGTGAACATATTCTTAAAATCTGAGAACTGATCTTAATAATAAAAAAAGATAAAAGATGTTTCCAACATTTGGACTAAGGGAAAATTTTATTATTATTTCTAATGCAACAAACATATCAAGCAACTCATAGCGGTGGACCATGGGAGAGGATCCAAGTGGGGGAGCATGTTCAAATTTTAGGTAGAGCCATGGTAGAGCGACTGCTGGTGCTAGCTCTGGCACTGGTACTGGCATTGGTCTAGATGGGTCCTTGGATTTGGGGATGCCATCCTTGCCAATAGTGGATCTGGCATTGCTGGTGTCAGAACCTTCCTTGTTGGGTCAGGGGAATATTTCCCCATGCAGGGGAGTCACGAGAACCCCCTCAAAGGAAGTGTTTCTCAGGGCTTCACCTATGTGTGAAGTTGCGTTAGGGGAAGTTCCATGTCCTTCTCTTGTGGTTTTGAATGATGAGGCTACTTCTTCAAAGAACCCACAAGTGGGGTCAAGCGGCAACTCCAACCCTGTTGGTGCTAAAGTCAACCCTCATAGCCTAAAAAAGTGGTCAGGATTGTTGGAAGCTCAAAAGGCAAGAAACTCTCCTTCCTCTGAAGAATCGGTTAAGGTGTGCCTTCAAGAAGGAGAAGTTGCTATTTTTGTGCTAGAATCCTTGGTGGATCAATCGGTATCGGCTATGGAGTTCTCGTTGGTTGGTAAGTTCTTGGGTCCCCGTCCTAATATTGAGGTAGTTAGGTCTTTTGCTAAGAAAATATGGTTTTTGAAGGGCCATGTTGATATAGCTTCCCTTCCAAAAGGCTTTCTCTCCTTTTCTTTTTCCAATAAGGAAGATCAGGACTATGTGTTATGTGGAGGACCCTGGATGTTTGGTAGAATGGCTGTGGCTTTTCACAAATGGGTTCCTAATTGGGATTACTCTGATAATTTCTTTATGGCTACCCCTATTTGGGTTAGGTTTCCTGGGCTTCCCCTTGAGTATTGGAATGAAGGGGGCTTCAAGGGTTTAGCTTCCTTTTTTAGAGGTGAACTCATCTCGATTGATCCTATGACTGCTGCTAAGTCTAGACTTATTTTTTCTAGGATCTGTGTTAATATTGGTCAATTTGACAATCTCCCCTTAGTGATTAATATCAACTCCAAACTAGGTTTGTGGAAGTAGGAGGTAAATTTTGAATTGCTCCCATTTGCCTATTTTGTGTGTCATAAGATGGGCCACTGGGCTAAGCATTGCCCAAAGAAAATTGCTAAGGCTTCTTTTCTGTGGACTTAGATCCTAAACCTCAGAAGTCAACCACACAAGTCTGGAAGAAAGTGAAGGCATCAGAAGGTGATAATAGTAGTAAAAAGGAAGCTTTAGTTGAGAAAGTGGATTCAAATACTATCCCGGCATTGGAGGAAGGGGAACTGGTGGAACTTGCTTCCCATGTTTCAGATTCTTTGGCTACCTCCTCTATGGATGCTGCCCCTACTAAGGATAACCATGTTGCTCCAGTCTCTCATATTGTAGATTCTCCTCACAGTCCCTTCTTGGATTCGGGTGCTAGATTTTCTGCAGATGATTATGTTCCTCTGGTGGTGTTGGTTCCTATTTTGGGAAATATAAATAATGACTCTCAGAAGGGTTCTCTGGATGATAGAGTTCTTTTTGAGGAAGTTAAATCAGATGAAGATGACTCTTCTTTTACTCCTGATACTCTATCAAGAAGTAGTGATGAAGATCTTGTTCTTGGTGAAGATCCCTCAGCAGATCAAAATAAAAAACCCTAGACTATTCAAAAGGGGAAGAAACAAAAAAAGGAGAGAAAACTTGTCACACCAGGCTCCAAGGGTGTCACTACAAGAAGTAAAGCAGATTGGGGATCTAAGGGTCTAAAGACGGATGTTGGATCTCAAAAAAAAACCTAAGGTACATATACCAACAAAGAGATCAGAGAAAGAGAAAGTAAGAAGGATATTGTGGATGGTAAGCAACTTACTATCCAGGGAGTCTGTACTCTGGTCAAGAAATGAAGTTCATCTCGTGGAACATAAGAGGGCTGAATGCCCCTCATAAGAAAGACATCCTCAGGAATTTGGTAAGAGACCATAAAACTAATATTATCTTTGTTCAATAAACTAAGATGGGGAAAGATAAGGTAAAAAAAAATAGAATATTTAAAAATAATGGGGTGGTAGGCATTAGCTCTGAAGGGGCTTCGGGAGGGGTTGTTGTTTTTTGGAATAAGAATCATGTTAGGGGGACTCTAATTATGGAAAATCTAAACTGCTTAAGCATTAAATTTGTTCATGTCAATGTTAACTTTTATGAGATGAGCAGAGTGAGTGATGGTGTTAGGGTTTCAGAGGGAGAAGGGGACTCTGAGGATGGAGAGGCAGATGATGGCAATGATGTTGTATGTGCTCTGCCCCTTCTAACGACAAGATTTGTTTTGGGTAGATCTGTTCTTCCTTGTGGGTGTTGGCACCTAAGGGTTTCTTCAGGGTTGTGGATTTGGGATTGGAGCTCCTCTTCCAATTCTAGAGTTCTTCTTGTGCCTAATGCACCTTGCTCAGCTGTTCTCCCAGTGTGGAGCCAATCTGGTCTTGTTTTCACTGGGAAGGCTACTAGAGAGGCATGTGTTGTGGCCTCCTCCTCTTTAGTATGTGATGGCCTTCTTCTCTCCTACCTCGTTCCTCATCCCCCTTCCTTGGGCTCTTGCTCAGCGTGAGGAAGGTTGGTGTGGGGTTCATGGGATCAGGGCTTCATTTATCCTGCCTTGTGCCTACTTCGTTGGTGGTGATGCCCTTCTCTGGGGGGGATGGATTTGGTGGTTCCTTGGAGACTCTCTCAGTAGATTTGTCTTGTTCCCCTCTCTTCCTTTCATTTTTTGGAAGGTTTTTGGGGTCTTCTTCATTGTCCCCTATTTCTTCCTTTGAGCTTTTGCACAGGATGGTTGCCAGGGTTCAGCCTTCTTTGTTGTAAGGGGTTTTTATTCTCCTCCTCCCTATTTTAAATGAGCTCTTTGTTGTTGCCCTATGGCAAAGCTTCTTGAGGTTTGTTCTAGTTCTCGATGCCTTGGTGTGGAGAGACTTATTTTCTCTTCTTATGCCCAGGGTTGGAGGGTTGTTGTGTTGGATTTTTGGCTCTTTCATCTCTTTCCTCTCTGTGGTGCAGATCCCTATTGAGGTGGGGTTTCACTAGTGGGCCCAGTGGTAGTTGAAGGCTTCTCTTCTTCTTTCCTCTTTCCTACTTCGAACTAAGGTGGAGGCTCAGCCTATAGAGGTGGCTCTTTGCTGGATGAAAGAGGTGTGAAGGAGTGTTGTTGTTGCACTTGGCCTATGTTGGAGGGAGTTCTTTTTGCTAGAGTTCTTTGCCTATACTTTCTTTCTCCTGGTAGATTGTGGCTTGGTGGTTTGGGGAGACTTTCTTTACCCCATTTCTCTAGTTAAGGTTGGGGGAGCCTTTCAAAACCCTTATGTCTTGGCGTAGCTCAAGTTAAATTTGCTTAATATTTTAAGCTGTTATTTTTATTCTTGTCTGGTCCTGGAAGGGTGGATGGGTCTTTTTACCACCATGTTGATATTTGATCCCAAATTTAAACCTAGAATGGTTATGGGAGCCATTTCAAAACCCATATTACTGGTTTGGGGTGCCTGAAAACCCTGGTTTTCTTCTATTGGCGTAAAGCTTTGGATTCACTCTAATGGCTTCTTGTAGCTAGAGCCTTATTGTTTATCCCTCATTTGGCTAATGTTGTTCTGATGCCTTGGGGCTGCTGGTAGTTCTACTGGTAGTCTTTGTTGGGGGGGCTCTATAAATTTTACCTTCTTCTCCCAGTTGTCTCATTTTAGGTCTATGCTAATTTTTCCTATCTTTCTCTGCTATTGCATTGGGTTACAGTTCCCTTCAAAAACTAAATATATATGGTTTCAGGGCCCATTCAAAACCTATTTTACCTAATCAAAAACTTTTTTCATGTCAAGCTAGATTTTGAATGGGTTTCTACTACTATTTATACCCCCAACTCTAAAGTTGGTAGATCCTGATTCTGGAAAAAGGTTGAAAATCATAGAAATTCTTTCTAGGACCTTCCCTAGTTGATTATTGGTGACTTCAATTGTCCTTTGAAATAAAATGAGAAGTTTGGTAGGGTGGATAATCAGAGTCAACTTGATGGTAGAGTGGAGCTTATGGAATTTATCAACAATCAAGCTCTTTTTGATATGGAGCTTCAGGGGGTCAATTATACTTGGTCACATAAAAGGATTGGTCAAGACCTAATCCAAGTTAGGCTAGACCGTGCACTGATCACTGGGTGCTAGCTCAAAATCCTTGGTTGTTCCTTGTCATCCCTTTCAAAGATTGGTTCTGATCACTTCCCGATATGTTTTAGTACTGATCTGATTACTGCTAAGGGCAACCCGCCTTTGAGATTTGAAAAGATGTGGATCGATCATCCAAATCTAGAATAGAAGATTAAAGACTGGTGGAATTTCAATATTCAGGGAACCGTGATGTTTAGAGTGGTTAAAAAACTCCTTAGTGTTAAACAGAATGTCAAGTCTTGGAGCAAAGATGCTTTTGGTGACATTTTTAAATCTAAAATTCAGCTGAAAAGGGACCTTGATATTATTTAGGATACCATTCAACATTATGGGATGACTCAAGAGCTCAAGGATAAGGAGGAGAGTATCCTTTCTAGACTCATAATATTATTCCAAGGAGGAAGAGTATTGGAGACAGAGATCTAGATCAATTTGGCTTAAAGCGGGGGACAAGAATACTAGATTATTTCATATGACTGCCTCCAAACATAGAGCCTCTAATAGGATCTCCAAACTTAAAGTGGAGGCTAGGGAGGTTAGTAACGATAAGGATATTTCTAAAGCTATGATTGATTTCTTCTCCTCTCTTTTATCTAAAGATTTGAATATTCATTTGGAAAATCAAGATACTCTTCTTGATTCCATTTCTGCCATTGTTAATGATGCCACGAACAAATATTTAACTACTATCCCTTCTTTGGAAGAAGTCAAGACTGTTGTCTTTTCTTTTGAAGGTGATAAATCTCCAGGTCTGGATGGATTCCCTATGTTCTTCTTTCATAGATTCTGGCATATTATTGGTATGTACATTTGCAATGCTATTAAAGAATTCTTTGGAGCTAGATCTTTGTTAAAAGAGATCAATGCTACCTTTATTGCTCTGATTCCTAAGAAGTCTAGTGTTGATTCGATGGATTCCTTTAGACTTATTAGCCTGTGTAACTCTGTGTACAAGATTTTATCTAAATTTATAACCTCTCATTTGCTGGCTATTCTTCCTCAGCTCATCTCTCCTCAGCAAAGTGGATTTGTTCCTGGCAGGCAGATCCTTGATTCGATTATGAAGGTTCATGAGGTTATTCACTCCACTCAGGTTTCTCTTAACCCTAGCTTTCTTTTGAAACTAGATCTTTCAAAGGCTTATGATTGGGTGGACTGGGACTTGCTGATCAAGGTGCTAAGATCTTTTGGTTTTGGTGAAAATTTCCTCAAACTGATTTTCCAGCTCATTAGTACTTCTACTACTGCTATTATGGTTAATGGATCCCCCTCCATATTTTTAAAACCTTCCAAGGGGCTTTGGTAGGGAGATCCTCTGTCTCATATCCTATTTTCTATCATGGCTAAATGTTTGGGGTGTTATCTCTAGCATTTAGTCTCCACTGGCTCTTTCAAAGGTCTCTCCCCCTAATCAACTTCTAGACTTTGTTCTCATGAACAATTCATGGATGACACTATCATCATGGGATTTTCTTCCATCCAGGAAGCTAAGGTTATCAAAAAAGCTCTTACCACTTATTCATTAGGCTCTGGTCAATCTATTAATTGGGATAATAGCTCCTTATTTTTTATCAATACTCCTGAGGATAGACAGTATAGAATTGCTAGAATTATTGGGTTCAGAATCGATAGCTTTCCTGCTACCTATCTTGGCCTTCCTCTAGGACTTAAACCTCTTGATTCCTTTTGGCTTGGTATAGTTGATAGATTTAACAGAAATTTGGCTGGTTTAAAAGGTGCATTACTAAGTCAAGTAGGTAAACTTCAGCTCTTGAAGACCACTCTATAGAGCCTCCCCATTTATGCTCTTAGTCTTTTTAGAATTCCTGGTAAACATGCAGATATTATTGAAAAAATTTAGAGAAATTTTGTGGTCGGGAGTGGAAGACAAAAAGAGATTGGCTCTGGTGGCATGGGACAAGGTTTGTACTCCTAAAAAGTGGGTGGGGTTGGGCATTCACCCTCTAAGAGTAACCAATTTGGCGCTTCTAGCCAAACAGACTTGGAGGATTTTTGGGGAAAAGAGAGAATGAAATGAAATTATCCATAAAAAGTATCTCTTTTCTTTTTCCCACTTCTTTGAGTTTTGGAAAACAGATCTCAAAGTGCAAGGTTCTTCCATTTGGAATAGTATCCAGAATGCTAAGGAGGAGGCCTTTAAAGGGGCTAAGTGGTATCTTGGCAATTGCAGAAGAATCATGTTTTGGGATGATTGTTGGCTCAAAGATTATCATCTTAGCTCTTTATCTTCTTTTCAACCTTTCATTAGCCTTTGTATTCATAGATTTGGGTCTAGGGTCAGGGACTACTGGACGAATGGTTAGTGGATTGATCTCTCCCTAGTGGATGAAGTGCTTAAGCCTTTGATGCTGGATCTGATGATCTAGAAGGTTAAGTCATCTAAAGAAGATGAGTTGTTTTGGGGTATTCTTCCTTCAGGTGTCTTCACTATGGCCTCTTTCTCTGAGCTCTTATTGAAGCAATCAGATCCTCTCCCCTTTTGGGCTCAGGTGTGGGACAAAAGTTTAATTCTAAAAATTATTATTTTTTCTAGCTGGTTTTATAGAATAAAATTCTTACTATAGACAACCTCCAGAAACGTGGTATGATTTTGAGTAATAGATGTTTCCTCTGTAAGAAATTTGAAGAGTTGGTCTTCCATTTCGCCATTGATTACATATTTGCTTGGAAAGTTTGGTGTCTTTTGTTACAATGCTAGCATATTAACTAGTTTTTTCCCAACAATATGGAGAATTTATGTATGCAGTGGAGAAAAGTGGAGGTCCCCATGGATCAGAAATTGTGGAATCTTATTTCTCCCCATGTGATATGGAGGCTATGGAGAGAACGCAACAACAAAGTCTTCAAGAATAATGAACTCCCACCTATGGTGATTGTTGAAAAGATTAAGAGAAGTCTCAGGGAAAACTATAGATCATTGATTGGTATGATGTTGGACTTCAATGATGGTATTTTCAGTCCTGGGTCCATAAATAAAACCTCAACTCAAAGGGATAATTCTATCTACCTCTCTCCCCTGCCAGGATGGATTAAAATAAACTTTGATGGTGATGTGAAGGGCAACCCAGGCCCAGCGGGTTATTGTAGACTCATAAGAGATGACATGGAAAATTGTCTTGCTTCCATGGTGATGCCCATTGAGGTTCAAACCAATCACGTTGTGGAAGCCATGGCCCTTCTACAAACCCTTAAAATTATTAAGAAAGAGATGGCTCATAATGTTTGGATTGAAGGAGATTCAATGAATATATTAAGGTGCATCAATGAAATTTCAAAACCATCATGGCCCATTAAGGCAATAATCAAGGAATCCCAGATAATTATTAAGTCTTTTAAATAATTCATTATTTCTCATGCTTACCGAAAAGTGAATTGTATTGCTGATGAGCTGGCCAACTTTGTGATTAAAGCTAAGGATATCGTGATCTGGCATAGATGTAGCAATCTCACTGTTGATATGAAAGCTAAGTTGGCTTTTGACAGGTCTCAAAGAAAGAGGGTGGATCGGGCACATCTCAAGAAATTATGATGATAAGACACATTTTAGAGAAACAAGTTCATATGATTATGGAAAGTGGTGCCTTTCCTGAGATTACTAATTGGAGACATGAGTTAATCTCTTTTTATTTCAAAGTTTCCTTTTCTTTCAACATTTGGTTTTTCTCTGCTTATGCTACTGTTAATGCTATTTTTGAGATCATAGGTGGCAGGCTAAATCAAAGGGAACTAAAGGACTGTGTGAAATGGAAAAACATGCCGGAGGTTTGGGAAATTCTTAGAAAGGGAGGTCTTACTACCTATATGGAATGGTTGCATGGGACTAAAGAAAATGCTATGAAAATGTTTGTTGAGTCCTGGAAAGATGGGATGGTTACTATAGCTGGTCTCACTATGAACATAATTGAGGAACTCATGCTGAGGTGTTCAGGCTAAGCCTCAAGGGCATCAAATTTTACAGAGATAATAAAACTTTGTAAAAGGCCATCTAGTGTTTCCCCAAAAGCAAGATTGAAGTGAAGAGTTTGGTGAAAGATTCCAGTGGCTGCTATGACGTCGTTACTTTCAAGGAAATCTAGGTGACGGTTATAATGGCAATCGTGGAATATGTTACCCTTGATGGTAGGTATAAACATGCCCATTCCTACCATTTTGTGTTGCTCTGTCATTTCCATCACAAGATTAGGGTGTCTTTGCCTTACTATATCCTTCAATCCCTTTGCCTTAGTATTTCTCAGCATAGAAAGAAAGAGAAGAAACCCATTCTGCATGAAGGGCTTATTCTCCTCATTGTAGAACACATTAAGTAGACTACCATCTCTAGCCCTATCATTTCTTCACCCAAAACCTCTGGCTCAGCTAAGAAATGTATTAGGGAGATGGTTGTTAAAGAGGAGAATCCTTCTGAAAAAAATTTAAGAAAGGATAAGGATGTGGGTATGGATATTGATACCACTGCTGATAGTGCAGACGGTTATGAGGACATGACTAATTCAACTGAGGAAGGTAATGATGCTTTGACTTCGATGTCAAATACAACTTTTGGGGATTATGAGAACATAGACGAGGAGGCTACTAGTACTATGGAGGTAGGGAATACCTCTAGGATCAAGAATAACAATGATGATGACAAGAAAGAGGAGAATGTTGGCAGTCAAAAGGTCCCCATCTTGGTGGAGTATGATAGTTCTGAAGAACATGACATGCCGATTGTAATACCCCAAAAATGGGCTATAAGTTCATTAATCTCCTACATCGACAATTTAAACGAAATCGACATCAAAGTCCTAACCTAAGGCACATCTAACATCATCGAATCATAATTGATTATCTTAAATTCTGCATCGGGGAATATTCCTAGTAATATTCCTAATTATCTTAATTATCTTTAATTTAATGATTATTTGGCGATAAATCACATTTATCCTAAAAATTTGATTAATTGAATATTTTCATATTTAATTAATTAGATTTAATATTTGCCACTTAATTGTGTAATTAAATTTAATTATATCTATTATTAATTGTATTATTTAATTTTGACAATAAATCTAATATCATGTGAATAATTGATTAAATTATTATTTAATTAATTAAAGCAAGTTGTCATTATTTAATAATATAGTTTTTAATAAAATTTTGATTAAATAATTGATTAACCCATAAATCAATTGTTTTATTTTTAAAAGCAGTTAAGTTGGAAATAAATCACTTTATTATTAAATTAATTCATAAATAAAACATGCACAATCATAAAAGCAAACAACTATCAATTATCAATTAAAGCTAAACTCTATTTTGAGTTAAAACTTAGCTTTTGCATGTTTTTGTGAGTTAATTATCTTTTATTTAAAAATAACTCAAAAATCAAGTTGAGTTATTTGAGTGATTTATGGCTTTTTTCCATGCACCTCCAAAGCCCTGGATTTCTATAAATTAAAGGCTCAGCTCTTCACAAATCATCTCATATTTTGCACAATCACGCTGGAGAATTAGAATTGAAGAATCAAAGCTCTTGCGAATCGACATCTTTGTGAGATCAATCTTATTTTTGCATTCATATTACATATCATTGTTAGATTCATAGCATATCAGTTTTCAATAGCATTCATATCATATCAGTTTTTATCATTCTTATTGCATAGAAAATATCAAAAATATAGATTAATTGCATTTATTCCATATCTAGAATTGCATTCAAATCCTTCATTTAGGTGTCGTCTAGGTCACTGATCTCGATAATAATCTGAGAACATTAATCTCGCACCTATTAGAAGGCAGTAAATCGCTTGGTTAGATAGCTTTCAATTTTGCACGATTTTGATTATAGCTAACCTCTAATGTTTTACTGAAGTGTTGTGTCTACAGATCAGGTACAATTTTCACACACACATTTCTGGCGCCCACCGTGGGGCAACCCACCTTTGCATGCTGGTTTTGATTTTTTTGGGAGCTAAAACCCCAAAGTTTCAAAGATTTAATTTTATCTCCCAAACAGCTTGGAATTTTGGTCTGAAATTTTTTTTACAGGTTGGTGACATGACAAGAAAGCTACAGTAAAAAATTTAGAATTTTTTGAGATGGTTTGAATTTTTAATAATTTTTTTTTGAAATTCCGAAAAAAATTAATATCTGACGCAAATCAGCATATTTTTTGAAAATTTTTATATTTTCGGAAAGCTCTTTAAATTATACAGGGGGTCCATTCTTTGTGTTTTAAATTTGGACATGATATCATAGCTCAAATAGTCAATTTACAAAAACTGGTCTGTTTTGATAAAATGGGTCTCTAGGGCACAAATGAAGAGGTTTTTCTAAAATTTTTGCATTTTTGGAAAGCTCTCTGTTTTTTAGCAGGAGTCTCTATTCTAAATTTCTATTTTTTTAGCCAAAATCATATCAAAAAAATTAGATCTTGTTGACTAGGTCAAATGCAGCAAAAAAAATAAAGTTTTGTGATGGGTATGCACTTATTTTTTTACATGGTTCAATGAATGATATGAGTTGTCATTTGGGTTGATTTCTGGTTATTATTACTGATAATAATTAATTTTTAGAGCTAACCCTATGGTTTTCATAAGTTGAATATATTTTGCATATCTTGTTTGCTTGTTTGCTTGTTGGAGAGTTCGTCACTTGCTTGCATGGAAAAGCTCAACAAAAATTGCTAAAAATCAAGTAAAATATACTAAGCGCGTTGCAAGGATCCCAGGTATTCTTCTTCATCTAATAATATTTTGATTTGGGACTTAAAATAAATCTCTTATGTGTCAAGTTTGTGTGCATCTTTTCATGCTTTTGATCTATTTCTACACACTTGCATAATTGATACTAGGTTGTGAACCCTTAAGGATTCATTAAGTAGTCTTAGAATACTTGTGATTGATCTTGATTGCTATCTTGGGTTATTGGACTTGCTAATCCGCCGGCCCCTCATTTCCGCCCCGTGGTTGCAATCTCAGCGCCATAAAGGGGAGGGGTCAACAGGACAGAAGCGTTAAATGTTCCACTTGGCAACCCTTTTGTGCTTTTAGGAACTCCCTTGTTTTCTAAGTTGTGGACTCGTTTTTAGCTTGTGTGAGGTGTTAAGTGTTCCACCTTGTGGACTCATCTCATATTCGCTTTAAACGTTAAGTGTTCCTCTTTCTACTTTTTGGATGCTTTTGGTAGATTTGCTTTCGGAACATACATCTGTGCTCACATAGTAATTAGGCCCTATGAACACTATTTGTGATTCTTGAGAGATTGGATTCCTAGCGAAATCCTTCTTGACGATAGAATCCTTGTAGGTAGGGAGGATACTTAGTGCGTTTCACATTCAACTTAGTTAGTGAGTCTTCTCTTATTGATCGACACATTCTCTCTCCGGAGAGGTTGATAGGTCATGTGGGGTTGATATCACAAGCTTTGGTGAATCAAAATTGGTTAGTGCGTCTTCTCTTATTGATTGATACATTCTCTCCCCGGAGAGGTTGATAGATCACGTGGAGTTGATATCACAGACCTTGGTGGAACAAAACTTTGTCTTAGCGTGTCGGATTAATCTGCTTGCTTTGTTTGGGTTAAAAGTGAAGAGGTGTCAAAACCTTGAATCTGGAGCCAAGTCCCCTTGTGGTATACTATTGTGATTCATCTTTAGAGAGGGTTAACCGTAGCGGACAATCCCTTCACAGGGCAAACTGCATTGACGGAACCTCAAGCGGTAATAGCCATTTTCGCCATGGTAGTGACAACCGCTATATAAATGTCCTTGTGGAAGAAATATCCACGGGTATGGTTCATTGTTGGGTTGTCAGATCTCCCTAGCAGCTCTTGAAGATTAAGTTCTCGGACTGTGTCAAAACCCTGGTGCGCCGGGATTGGAGTTCACCCCTTTGAATCATAAAAGTTGCAGAGTCAAACCATTACTAAAAACCTTAGAGAGGCCAATTTTTCATTCTCAGGTATATGTGTGTTATTGCAAAACTTTTCAGAACATACACAATTAGTACTCTCAAGGATTAGCACAATTTGGTCACTTGATTGTTCATGTGCAAGGTTGCTTTTGCCCTTGTTCATTATTTTCAGACGTGCTTGGAATCACTTGCTTGTTGTTCTGCGTGCTTATTTATCTACTTGGCTATAAAAACGATCAAATCTGGTATAACCTTCAAAATCTGGACAATACAATTTGCAAACAATCCAAAACTAAAAACGTTAAATTTTGCAAAAATTGACGTAAAGTCATTTCAGGAAGTCAAAAGTCATACGAGTTTTGTCAAGTGTCGATTCAGTATTACCCAATTATCATATGAGTTTAGCAACTATCATTTCATAGACTACCCAGTGTCGTACGAGTCTGCAGAGTGTCATTTGGAAAAATTTGAGAGAGTTGTCAGAAATTGTCAAATTGCAAGATATCCAATGTTTCTAGCCTAGTTCCAGAATCTATCAAAAATATCATTGTGTCAGGAATAGAGCAATAGCTATTGAAAATCAGTACACATGTCTCAAAGAATCAGTAAACAAGAGGAAGAAGCTCTGATCGCCACTATAATGAAACAGATACATGCTATGCAAGTCCAGCTTGACAAACTTGGGAAAGAAAAGGAACCTCTATACTCTTTTCCATTTGATAAAGACTTGTACATGTCACCATGCCCCCGAAAAAAATTTGAGCAATATGATACCTCTTCCACAGAGAGTGACACATCTAGCTTTGGAGACTATGATGACTATGATGACAGACAATGTAATGATACCTATGACACCTCTGTTCCTAAGAGTCCTCCTCGTCGTTCGTTCCTACTTACTACAAATGGGCCATCACATTGGATAGATCGTGATGGTGATCCATATGATTCTGATTTTGAAAGAGATTTTGATGGCTTTTGTGGACAATACCTTGATGATGATCCATCTACTACTGCTGAGGACTATAAAATACATCGTGCTAGCTTGAAACGTCAATATTATAAGGATCTCTCCTCTAAGAACTCTCAGACTGAAAATAAAGATTACACTCTCAAGCAAGATCATGTTAATGTTGGACCTTTGTCTTGTGATGGTTCCCTTCCATCCCCTACTTCCTCCAATACCCATACATTTCCTAAAGCTTCCGAGTCTTTCAAATCTTTCACAGAACCTTCATCTGACACAAGCCCTGATATTTTTCATGTGGTTCCCTATAGTTATCCTCAAGGGCTACCTCTTAAAGATACTCAAGCTAACCTTCACTTGGCTACAAATACTTTCAATAATGATAAACCTAAAGAGCCTAAGCCTTCATATGCTATAATCCCTACTTCAGCTAGTCCTCCACCACCTCTTCCAAAGTCATCCATACAATCCCAACATGCTTCCTTGTCCTTAGAAGTGGCTCCATGTCAAGAGGACTCTAAAAATGATAAAGAAAAGAACATAAAGAAAGATCAAGATCAAGAACCCTCCATGTCATCCACTCCTTTTCCCGATGTCTCCTATCTGCCTCAGGGTTCTTTTGATCCTGTACCCCCTTTTTCATGCATTCCACCATGTCTTAAGTCTTCACCTAAGCAAGATCAAGCTACTACTTACACTGTTGAGCTTATTGACAATCAAAATAACCTTACTAC
The DNA here is from genome assembly GCA_027943335.1 of Chamaecyparis obtusa. Lineage (NCBI taxonomy): Eukaryota > Viridiplantae > Streptophyta > Pinopsida > Cupressales > Cupressaceae > Chamaecyparis > Chamaecyparis obtusa. Next base: position 478,146 of record BSBK01005372.1, on the reverse strand, counting down.
ACTTGCACTTTCCAAAGATGATACTTCCATTAAGGTTGGTAAAAATAGTGTTCCTTCCAATGTTAAGCCTATTGAAAATCAAAAGAAAAATTATGTGCTTGTGCTATCCAAAGATCCTTGTCAAGATCAAAGTCTTCCATCTTCTTGTTCTACCACTCCATGTTCACTTCCACTTTCTACTCTTCCTAAGTCTTCGCAAGCTTTGAATGATCCTATCAAAGAAAATGCTCTTATTCAAGATGTCCATTATTTTATTGAAAATTCTAATGCTCACTCTAAAGATGCTGATATCCTTGGTTGTCATATAGATGATGATGAACTTATTGATTATCCTTTTGCATCTTCCACTTCCATCCTTGGACCTCTTCCACCACTACAAAGATCTTCACGCATTCCTTCCATCTTGGGTCCTTATGTCCCTTCACTTTCCCCTCCTAACTCTCCTAATTTTCCATCCATCTTGGGTCCTTACATACCTCCATCTCCTATCTTTCCTCAAGATCAACATAGATGCATACCCTTGAATCCTTTTCATCCACCCACCCATCTAAACCAGTCATATCCTCCTCCTTCTTCCACAAGTCCCAAGTCCTTTGGAAGTAACTTGAATGTTCAATACAAGAAAAAGAAGCAATACAAGAATCCATCAAAAAAACAAGATCACCATGTCTCCTCTAATCGACACGGAGGCATAAAGTCAAAAGAGATATCTAAGAAAAAAATTATAAGACAAGTATGGGTTCCAAAATCCATCATTGAAGATATTATCTCTAAATCATCAAAAGGAAATAAAAAGCCTACGACTATATGGATTCCAAAGTCTCTCTTGAAAGAGTCTGGTGTTGAACAAAAAGTGAAATTGACATTCAAGCTTCCAAAGGCTTCCACTACATCTCCTTCCAAAAATATTCTTCCATTTCATGTGCCTAAACCACAACCTTTGCTATCCATTCACCATATTCCTTCACGTATTCCTTCATTCACAATTCCTCCACCCTCTCGCCACCCTTCAAGGTGTGTGTTTATGTTGATCTTGCCTTCTTTTCCATCTACCCTGTCACAATCCTTCCATTCATTAACCTTCTACCTTCTATCCTTTTTCCTCATTTGCCTATTCCTCCTATCTTCCAACCTCACTCGCTTTACATAAAACCCTATCCTCCATTTTTCTCTTCCATGTTCCTTTCCCTATCAGCATCTTTGAGCATATCATTTTGAATTCTTGGCATATCATGGTTTATCCTTTCAAGGAGCATTATCTAAAAAGCTTGCCTTCTTCCAAAAAAAATAAAAAATAAAATAAAAAATTGAAAATGTGCCTTGGTGAAAACCTGGAAACAGGTACCTTGGTAGCAAAAGTAAAGAGAAATAAATTCATCCTATGGTGAAAACCACTCCCTTGTGGCGCCTTGGATAAGTACCATGATGAAAACCTGGCAATCAGGCATTATGCGTAGTTCTTCTACATATTTCATCCATTTCATCTTCTCTCTTTGATCTTGACACTGTTGATCTATACACGAACATTTGGCTATTTTGTGAGTTGTCTGATGATGATCTTACTTTCATTCCTTTCATGTTTAGCCTTCATATCCATCTTCCTCCATTCATTTTCGCCTATCGCTATCCTTTTCCCCTTTGGTCTTGATCTAATAAAAAAAGAAAAAAAGAGAGTAAAACACGGTGCTATGAAGCCTCTTGACATGTCTACTCCTTTGGACTACATCCTATCCTGCTCTGGCATTATGATTTTGTGCTTATCCTATGCTAGCCTTTCATTGCTTGTCCAAATGCGCTTTACATGACAATTTTTCCCTAGCTTGAGTATTCTTGAGGAGTTTCCCCTTGAGGATTTCTTCCCTTCATTTTTCTTCATTCTCTTATCTTCCATCTCTTCCACCAGCTTGCTAATCCCTCTTGTTCTCCACCTTGCTAGACATTGGGACTGCACGATATGATCTTTCTTGGGAGTTTGCAATGGAAAAAGATGCTATTAAGTATATCAAGTATCAGAACAATTATCAGAATCAGTATCAGAACAATTATCAGAACAAGTATCACAACCAGTATCAAAACAAGCATCAGAACCAGTATCAACACAAGTATCAGAACAAGTATCAAAACTAGTATCAAAACAAGCATCAGAACCAGTATCAGGACAATTATCAAAATTAGTATCAGAATCAGTATCAGAACCAGTATCAGAACCAGTATCAGAACAAGTATCAGAATGGGCCTACAAAACAAGTATCAGAACACCTATTGGGGCTACACCTTTCGCTTTAGTTTATGGGTCTGAAGCGGTACTGCCTATTGAGGTTGAAATCCCATCACTCAGAATCAAAATGCATGGACTTGTCACTGATGAAGACTACAGAGTGTCGAGGTTACAAGAACTTGAACTACTAGATGAGCGTAGACAAGCAGCATATGATCATCTCAGAGTGTATCAGAAAAGAATGTCTAGAGGCTACAACAAGAAAGTCAGACATAGAGAATTTCAGGTTGGCGATCTAGTGTTGAGAGAAAATCCTAAAAATCAATCACATCGAGAACGCAAGGGGAAGTTCGAACCCAACTGGCTGGGTCCCTTTTTAATCACTGCTACTTTTGGCTCTGGTGCCTATCAATTCTCAACGACTGAAGGAGAACAGCTCCGAGAACCAATCAACGTTCTCCATCTGAAGAAATTCTACGCCTAAGGCATTCAGTGCTTGGTAAATGTCCTGAAAAAAATCTTAAAAATCAGAAAAAGTCCTGAAAAAATGAACATCTTGGTGAAAACCTAGCAATAGGCACCTTGATGATTCACAAAAAAAATCAAAAAATATCAAAAGTACAAAAAAATTGAAAAAATGAAAAATACAAAAAAAAAAAAAAAAAAAAAGTGCCTTGGTGAAAACCTGGAAACAGGCACCTCGGTAGCAAAAATAGAATCTCTACCAAGATGGTGAAAACTCGGCAAACGGGCACCACTTGTTCCAAAATGCTCCATCTATCAGCACAATCTTGGTCTTTCCCAGCTTTCAGTCTTGCTTTAGTTTGTACATATCTCCCGGTTTGTTCCTGCATTTCCAGTTTTCAATAAGTCGGCCTGTACACCAACCAGCTCAAGCGTTTGCATCCTATCAATGTTCACACTTGGGGGCAATCAATGTCATATCCTATGGTCTCCCATGTATCTTAGACGTGTCATATCCACTCAGAGTCCTTTGAAGCTTCAAGTTGAGTCAGTCAGTCAGTCTCGTCTCCAGAAAGGATTTTGTATCTACAACAATCAAACATCAAAACTCAACTGAAAACAATCTGTGCTTTTCATGCTTTTATCCCCTTGTATGCTTACTGATTCGCATTGAGATTTTTGCATATTGTGTCCCTTCGAGCTCTTCGATGATGTCTTTTATAGGATTTAGAGAGTGATGACTGGGGGCATAATCTTTTCTTTGTCTTCTGCTTGTATGTGAAAATCTAACATCTTTGGAACTTCTGGATTGAAATGGTGTCCGACTGTAAGAGCCTCTATCTCGAATTGGATGGCCATGCGTACCTCGACCATTGATACCCAAAAAATTCAAGGAAGTTTGATCTAACTATTGTCTTTTTGAGTAAGTTCTTTCTCCTACTGTGGAACGCAATCTTGCCTAAGGATGTGAACGATAAAGGGTCACTACGGGTAATTCACATTGGATTTAGAATGATCTCTTGACTGTTTGATGTGTTTGCAATGCAAGGCGTATTCAGGTCATCATGACGTTTATGTTTTGATGCTTGTACAAATTGCTATATCAAAATGGACATGATATTCAGGTCATCCTGGCATTTGTGCCTTGATGCTTATATTTAATCCAACATTTTGAAAATAAAGTCAATATTCATATATCCATGGTTGTTGTCCAGTGGGTGTTGTATTGATTCTTGCGCATACAAATCGATATTCATATGTCTATGGTTTCATGGCTAGTGGGCATTGTATTGATTTATCCGGTTACCTAAAAGTTCAATGATGATAACAAATCGACACATGATCAGTGACTAGGTCCTAGGTCTTAGGTTGCATTTCATTTTGCATGTCTCATTGCATTTTGCATGTTTACATGATCTCACAATGATTAAACGAACTTCAATGCTTAAATGATTTTTCAAATCGCATCTTCAAGTCTAACAAGAGCTGAATCTCACACGAAGGTTCCTCCAATGAAATAGCAAGTAGAATCCTTTTTCGGGATCAAAATTCAAATCTGAGATCATTCATATTATTAACTACTTGCATATTCGACCTTCAATCATCACAGAAATCTAGTATTCAACTTAACTGATTATCTTACATCAAACTATCAAAATTTCAACTTGGTCAACCATGGTCAACTCATGGTCAAACCTAGTCAAATTCGGTCTCCAGGACCTTCCAACGATGCAGAATGCGTTCTCGGACGTGTATAACCACTTCTCAAATCAATTAACATGCTTCTAAACTATAACGCTGACTTTTCTTGTCAGATTTCAATTTTAATCCCGAAGGGGGCATGGTATTGCACATCATTCAAAGTCTGTAAATCAAATTCTATCGATCAAGTCTATCAATATCTTTCATCAGTGTTCAAGACAAACAATCACGTCTAGTTACTGATTCATCAAAAGTCCTCATCGCTCGGGGCAAATCTATTATCACTTGGGGCATATCAGATTCATCGATCCATATCAATCTGGTATTCTCTTAATCTTGTAATCTGTATCAATTTTTGCAACCATCAGATCATAGTGTTATTTCCTTGGTTCTTCGGCAACTAAAGGATTCGGATGTGATACCTGCTAGTTCTGCTAAGACAATCGAGTCTAGAACGGGTCACTCACTTCTTATCAATCCTAAGGTTCAGAATCAGGCATTTTGACACTTTTTCGCAATCATAGGTTCATTTTGCTGCTATAGTGAACATTATCTTTGGTCATTCAAGACTTATTATCTCCATCTTAATTCAATATCAATCAACTCCTATCTCAATATCTTTTAATCGGTTTCTATCTTGAGATCGGTTTATCTTTTGAATCAGTTTCATATCTTTATCAAACACAGACTATCTTTGAACCACTGCGCTTCGCACAGTAATTCAAAGAGGGGCAAAATGTAATACCCCAAAAATGGGCTATAAGTTCATTAATCTCCTACATCGACAATTTAAACGAAATCGACATCAAAGTCCTAACCTAAGGCACATCTAACATCATCGAATCATAATTGATTATCTTAAATTCTGCATCGGGGAATATTCCTAGTAATATTCCTAATTATCTTAATTATCTTTAATTTAATGATTATTTGGCGATAAATCACATTTATCCTAAAAATTTGATTAATTGAATATTTTCATATTTAATTAATTAGATTTAATATTTGCCACTTAATTGTGTAATTAAATTTAATTATATCTATTATTAATTGTATTATTTAATTTTGACAATAAATCTAATATCATGTGAATAATTGATTAAATTATTATTTAATTAATTAAAGCAAGTTGTCATTATTTAATAATATAATTTTTAATAAAATTTTGATTAAATAATTGATTAACCCATAAATCAATTGTTTTATTTTTAAAAGCAGTTAAGTTGGAAATAAATCACTTTATTATTAAATTAATTCATAAATAAAACATGCACAATCATAAAAGCAAACAACTATCAATTATCAATTAAAGCTAAACTCTATTTTGAGTTAAAACTTAGCTTTTGCATGTTTTTGTGAGTTAATTATCTTTTATTTAAAAATAACTCAAAAATCAAGTTGAGTTATTTGAGTGATTTATGGCTTTTTTCCATGCACCTCCAAAGCCCTGGATTTCTATAAATTAAAGGCTCAGCTCTTCACAAATCATCTCATATTTTGCACAATCACGCTGGAGAATTAGAATTGAAGAATCAAAGCTCTTGCGAATCGACATCTTTGTGAGATCAATCTTATTTTTGCATTCATATTACATATCATTGTTAGATTCATAGCATATCAGTTTTCAATAGCATTCATATCATATCAGTTTTTATCATTCTTATTGCATAGAAATTATCAAAAATATAGATTAATTGCATTTATTCCATATCTAGAATTGCATTCAAATCCTTCATTTAGGTGTCGTCTAGGTCACTGATCTCGATAATAATCTGAGAACATTAATCTCGCACCTATTAGAAGGCAGTAAATCGCTTGGTTAGATAGCTTTCAATTTTGCACGATTTTGATTATAGCTAACCTCTAATGTTTTACTGAAGTGTTGTGTCTATAGATCAGGTACAATTTTCACACACACACCGATTTCCCCTAAGCTAGAGGTTATCATGGAGGTCTGCTCAAATATTTATAAGGATGCCCCTGATGCAGAGAAGATTTCCCCTGATGTAGAGATGGCTTCCCCTAGTGCGGAGAAAGTTAATATCTCTACCTATTCTCGGAACATTCCCTTTGCCAAAACTGTGGATATGCAGAGTAGAATGTTCAACTACTCAAAGAAGATATGGATGAAAAAATTGACCCTCCCTTTGGGGTTCTCCAGACTCCAAAGGCTGCTCCTATGTACTCATTTCATCTTTTGAAATGGGTATTTCAGGAAATTAAAAATTTGAATTTAAAATGTCATTCTATTTCTGGTAAGTTTGATTCCCTGCAGGAAAGATTGGAGTCTGGTTTGAATACTTTGGATGGAAACATGAACAATGATAGGGACAAGAAGGTATGGGAACTACAAGTTTGAATGGATATGCTAGAGAATTCCATGAAGAAACATATGCAGGATAATAACCTGTTCATGGGTTCTGCCATGGACTATTTTCTAACCATCAAAACGGAGCTGGATGTCGGTTCCCCTAGCAAGAAACCTGAGGAGAATAATGAGGATATGGGAGATGAGGGCCTAGGTAAATGCACTTGGTCTACTAAAAGGAGAAAGATCCAAGATAGAATCCAAGAGCTTTCCGACTTCAATGCTGCCATAAAAAGATCTTTGAGGAGAAGAAGGAAGCGGATGAAACTCGTAAAGAGTTTTCTTAGTGTTCTTGGTTCCTGGTCCTGTCCTTTTTTGGTTTTCCTTGGTTGTCGCTCTATTACTAGTATTTATGTTTTGAGGTTTATTTTGCTGGTTTTGGTTCTGGTGGACTGGATCCCAGTCATGTTTCTCTTTAGTATGCTTAACGTTAAATCTTTTATTCTCTACTTGTAAGGGGTTTTGGGTCCCCTTTAAAACCTATTTTTTCCTACAATCAAAAACATATCAAACAACTCAAATCACCAAGAAATTGGTGATATTTTGAAATATATTCTGCAAGTCTAATCTTATATTTTCTGTCAATATAATCTTACATTTTTAGTGGAGAATGAGAGCACCAAACTTGGCTGATTTTCTTGTTATCTTTCAAAAGCATAATAAGGATAAATGATTCATCTGGTCTCCAATAAAAATGAATAATTCAAGTGTCAAACATAGCCAACATTAAAAAGTAAATTAAATTCTTACAAATTTAATTATATGAAAAGAGCTCAATATGTTAAAATTTAACACTACTTTAATTTCCCTATTCTTGTAGAAACAATACTAAACATACCTTCTTCAAGAAACTTAATCAATGTCAAGAATGGATAAACTATGCAAGAAAATTACATCATATGAAGATTTTATACAATTATAGAAATTTAGTTTGATAAACTATGCAAGACACTTACAACATATCAAGATTTTATAGTATGGGAATTTACTCTGAATATTATTTTGTTTGAGAAGAAGTTATAACTAAATATAAAATACATTTAAAATAGATCTGGATATACAAAGATATATTTCAATGAAATGTAAATATGTACAAGTAAATAATCCACCTACCTTTTCTGGATGAAATGTAAATATGTACAAGTAAATAATCCACCTACCTTTTATGGGGTCTTGTTAAAATCACCACATTCATCAACTACAAGAAGAAAACAAAAGAGTAGATCAAGATAAAATATTCCCATGACACATGGAAATATGCATTACAAACAAGATACTATCTAATAATTTCCACAAATAATTTCCAATGACTTAAGAGTGTCCAATGAAAATTTGAATTGAAAGCTTTATTGAATTAGAGAACAAATAGAACAAACTCTTACAAGAAAAATCTTATAATATAAAATTAGAAAAATGCATCACAAACAAGATACTGTCTAATAATTTTTGCAGATAATTTCCAATGGCTTAGAGTGTCTAATGAAAATTTGAATTGAAAGCTTTATTGAGTTAGAGAACAAATAGAATATACTTTGACAAAGAAAAATCATACAATATAAAATACTCAAGCATAAGTTATATAAAATACTTTAAAAAAATCAGATCATTTATATTAGCAATGAAGATATCAGTCAAGAGCTATTTATTTACTAAAAGAGTTTTTAGTCAATAAACTTTTACAAGCACAAGCTCATCAGCCCAACAAGGGAAAATAACTAGTTTATATAGAGATACAATAAAGAACCTCTATCTTTGAGAGAAACAGTAATCAATTAGTGGAGGAATAGAATAGAAGAAAGGGCCACTGAGCACCCCACAAATCTTTTAGCTACCACATACTCAGAGAAAAGGAGATTAATGAAGAAGGTTGAAGACATGGCGCACACAACAGAAGAAAGGAGAAGAAAGAGAAAGATTCAGAGATTAATGAATAAGGCTGAAGACATGGCGCATACAATAGAGGAAAGGAGAAGAAAGAGAGGCATCCTTCAACAGCAACATACTATAGCCCTTCAAGTTTGGTAACGAAGGCCACACCAAAGAAATAATCCCACAAGATGAATGGATTTATCTCAATATGCACAATTAATCCATATTTACCCAATATCAGTAGATTTAACATCCAATCAAGTATAAAATCATATTGCATCAATCTCAAGAGAGCAATCAGCCACAACACTATGTTCTCACAACCAGGCACAAGGAAAGATGCACACATCACAAAGCCATAAAACAATATAAATCACCAAGGATCAATCCATATTCATCACTAGGCCAACATGATCACACAACACATATAAAAGTGAAACATAAAATAAACATCCAATGGCAACAACGGATGAAACATCATAAGATGCAAATCCAAAACTAGAATCAACATAAATAGGTCAAAATGTTGCAAACAAGAGGGGCACTACACTAAATCAATTGTGTGAATACATCGAGGTGATTGAGAAAACACTAAGGCATGATTTTTTCACACCCATGATGTCTTGTAATTTTGCAATACATAGTTATGACTATCATAGTGTGACAATGGACTATTTTGTGGATTAGGGAAGTCATAAACTCTTGAAAACTCTTGTTTTCATCAAAATATCCATCATTGCCTATTTTTTGATCTCCTACAATCATTAAGCCAGCTTTTCAACCTTCCTTCATATTTATTTCATGACTATTATGGTTACAAATGGCATGATAATGAGTATTGTATAAATTTCATGGTTTTGTATGATAGTGGAGAAAAGTTGAAGTTAATCAATGTATGCAGGATTGTAGTAAAGTAAATCTAATTTAACATGATAGGTTGAACCTAAACATTGTTTAACTAGCATATAAGGTCTGCGTCCTATTTATATATTGGTGACATGAGATACTACACACACCTATCTCATTTTTCATCAACTCAAATTTATTTTCTCATGGTTGCAATAAATTAAATATTACAAAATGCTTCAATTTTGTTTATTCTATTTGGGGATTGGTGGTCACATGCCTCTCTCATTTTTCATCAACTTAAATCTATTTTTTTATGGTGGAAATGAATTAAATGTTATAAAATGCTTTAGCTTTATTTATTAAAATATTGGCACAAGTAATAATATGCATTGTGCACCTCATGGAGCCAAATTAACAATGCAACATTTATGTGTGTGGATTACTACTATTAGTAGTCTCATTTTGGCACCCAAGGATCTTGATCCTTTTAAACTAGACTAGACCAAAAAATTTCTTGAGATCCCAAGATCAATAAAGTGTGAATCTTTTGTATGAACCTTCTCTTAAACTATGGCATCTTTAACTATCTCATTTGAAGCTATGGATGAATGATTAGTCCAACTACTGATACCTATCTTAATTATTTTAAAGTCACATCTATTTTACATGGTGGTGATGCATGCAATGATGTAAAATGATCCAATTTTATATATAGAGAAGGGTGTTGGGACTGAGATTTTGCATTATGCAACTCATGATGCTAAATTAATAATGCTAACACCTTTGGTTGAGTAGATCATTACTAGTGCAGACATCTTTTTTTTGTGACCAATCATCTCAATTCTTTAAAGCTACATTGGACCAATAAATTCTCATAAAATTTCATATACCCAAAAATCTAAACTTTTACACAATAGCTCTCTAAAATTGTGACACGTACAAATGTCATGTTTGACCTAACTAGCTAGCTTAATTCTTTTCAACTCAAATGACATTTTTATGGTGGATACAAATACAATGTTAAAAAAATCTTTGTTTAATTAGTGAAAGAGTGCAAGAGAAATAATTTATATTTTTCATCACATGGCACCAAATCAATAATGTCAATACATCTAGGTAGGTGGGCTAGTAATAGTAGTGGCATTTTAGAATCTAACCTTCCTAATTATTTTACATTACAACCAAAAAGTCTCTTAATAACCCTAAGAAGTGTCAAAATTTTGTATTACTATAGATCAATGACAATTCCATATACAAATAAAAAATAATATAAAGTGTAAGGCAAGGGTAAAAGCATAATAAGTTGTCACCCTTTTACAAAGGAAGAGGCTAACAACACCAAAACTAAAAAACTTCAAGGGTATAAAAGTCACATTTCTATTTAGAATTTGAAGATGATGTAAACTGATAAAATGTGTGAAATAGGATGAATGTTATGCCTATAATTTTTTAAAATTATTTTGGACATAAATTAATATTTTTAAAAAATTTTTAAGGTCTATTTTTCATGTCTTGAAAATATAGCAAATCAAGGGGTTTACTTCCCGTCAAATAATTATAAGTAAAACATTTTTTTTTCTTCCAATTTCAAAATATGGTTTAGATGACATGTATACCTAGTGCAAGAAAAAAGAAAGAAGTGTTTTCGATCTATAATTTGCCCGTTATAAGTATTCCATGTACAACTTACACGAAATCAGTAGTTTTTGTCTCCCGCCACTTTTCACCTATCAAAATTATTCCAAAATCAAAATAAATTATATATTCTTGAAGAAGATTCTCTTCTCTAGTGCTGCATATGATTTTTTATTTTTTTTAATTTATCGAATCAGCGACTTCTCAAAGCTTTATATACCTACATGTATTTTTTTACAAATTTGTTTAAAATTTTCTAATTGAAATTATATAAAATTTATATGTCCAAAATTGTAGTTCCGAGATATACAAAAGGGTAGTTTTAGTTTTTTAAAATTTTTAATTTGCACAAGAGAAAAAAACACCACAAGTGCAAAATTTTGCATTTTGGGTGTTTTTGAAGTTTTGGCTGCCAAGTTGGCATGCCACCTAGGATGACTCGGACGAGTGACACTCGGTCAAGTCCCCTAAGAGGTCAGCCCCCCACGAGCGGTTGCGTGGACAACCCACCCTTTCAATTTAAAGGCTATATATGTGTGTGATGTTTAAAAAAATATATATATCAATTACAAATTTACATTTTCATTTTAGGATATAAGGATATTTTGAAGCAGGGAGTCATTTTTTTGGGGAAGTTACAAAGATATTTTGGTTTCAAAGGAGTGTGAAGACAATTTTTTCAGTGATGAAATAGTAAAATAATAAAAAAATTCTTGCTTAGATATTTGAGAAATGGGAAATAAAAGGACTAGAACAAGGAAGTATGATCGTAAAAGGGATGACCAAATGAATGGTCATACGAAACTTGTCCAAGAGCAACCGGTCGATGTTGAGGAAGAACCTATCGTTGTAGAAGGTGCAACTCAACTAGGGGAGGATATTGGTAGTAGTCAAAGTATACATATTTTTCCTACAATACATAATTTGATGGACATGAATGAGGAATCACTTATTAGTCAAATTGAACCGGAACACCTGGTACTTGAAAGCACTATTAAATTGCATCTCAAAAACATGTGGATGGAATATTTTGAGAGTAAATCTTTGGTGGGAAAAGCACAATTGTTTGCAAAGTTATTCAAGAAAAAAGAAATGACTCCAGTTTTGGAGTTGTTGGGTATTGATAATAGGAAAATTGGAGAAGGTAAAGTAAAAGAGACAATAATTCAAAATTTACAAGATGCATTGAACGTTGTTAATAGGGTAGATCATAAAGGACTAGATTCAAATGTGCTAGAAGAGCCTTGATGACTATGATAACTAATAAGAAATTGACACATAGAAATCAAGTTCGAGCAATTTTTGATTTACTCAAGGTATCTCGAAGAACTGTTTAGAGATATACTAGGAAGAGAAATATGCTGGATATGGACATTGAAAAGAATTGGGTACAGATTTGTAGACTTCCTTGTAAAGACAAAAATTTTGAAGATGTAAGAAGATGGGTCATTGATTTTTGGACCAACCACTCTCATATTTCTTCCAATAGAAGGGACACTATACAAATGAATGATGAAGAGACCGGTATGAAGATTTCATATCCAAAATATTTTGTCGATACTACACAGAGTGAATTGTTTGAAGCATTCAAGCATGAATTTTTAGATGTGAAAATAGGTCAGAGAATGTTTGAGATGTTGGGCCCTTGCTTCGTACGCATAAATAAGGTTCTTGAAACATGTTGAGTTTCACTTATACTTGTAATCATATAAAAGGGTTATGGCAATACTTAATCTAGATATGGTTACTGGAAGTACAACATAATTTGTAAAGTCCATTTTATGTGATAAATCAAAAGATTCAGATGAATTCAATGTCCAGTGTATAAAAATTGAATGCAATAATTGTGGAAATTTGCAAAAATTTCCTTTACAATTTGATAATATTGATGTTACAACACCAATCCAGTGGAAGAGATTTGAATATGAGATATACCAAACAAAGATAGGAGGTGAATAAAAAAGAATTACATTAAAGGAGAGTAAATTACTGTACCTTCAGTTGATGAACAGATTTCGATCTATGATTTATCCACATATCCAACATTGTCATGGTGCACGATGGCAAGCTAAATAGTTTCGTGATTCCAAATATTGTTTCCCACCTGGTTGTATTCTTTTAGTTGTAGATTTTGTAGAGAACTATACATTTTCCCCTCAAAAGGAGCTCCAAAGTCAATATTATCATTCTGATCAAGTTGCAATATTTGTGCATGTGACCTATAGACATGCACAATATAATTTGGATGAGATAGATGGTATAGATCAAAATGAACACATTATCATCAAGGAGGTTCATTTCTATATTAGTGATGATAGGGTTCATGATAGGAGCTACGTGGCTCATTTTTTCAACATGTTTTTCAACAATCTTATGAGTCATGGGATAAATGCTCACAACATTGGATTCGGTCTGATGGGTGTGCGGGTAAGTACGTGTGCATTATAAATTTTCTTTTAAATTTTCTCAATTCTAGATATATTTATGTGTCACATAAATACATTTTTGTATTTATTTGAATTGTAGGTCAATTTAAGTCTGCAAAAGCCTTTAATTGGTTAGCCATGCAACATGCTAGACACAACGTTAAGTTTGTTTGGAACTTCTTTGAAAGTGGACATGGGAAAGGAGAGCATGATGGAGTAGGAGCATGTGTGAAGCGTGCACTCCGACAACATGAACTTCAAGGTATGTGTACATACATTTGATATTCAACTTATTTACTTGACTAGACTATTTAACTTTACATTACATGTACACACACACACACACACGTGTGTGTGTGTGTGTGTGTCTATATATATATATATATATATATATATATATATATATATATATATATATATATATATATATATATATATATATATATATATATATATATATATATATATATATATATATATATATATATATATATATATACTAAATTGTTAAAAATATATCTCTCTAGGTAACATGATAGAGAATTCAAAGAAAATTGTTGAATGGTGTCAAAATCATTTCACTGCTCGAGACACAAAATACAACAAATGTTACTTTTGGGAAGCGATAGGTATTTGTTTAATTTACTTTTATTTTTCAAACTCAAATTCAAAAAACTATATATAGGTCTATCACATGTGTGTTTTAACTTGTTGTAGATCTATATATATATATTATAGCTCATGTGAACTACACAATGTATGAATGTGTATATATTTCATTTCAAATTTTGCATAATTTCAAACTGAGATCTATATATCAATCCATCCAATCCAGATATCGATCGATCAAATCCCTACAATTGTCAATCAATTATTGGAATTAGAAGTTTGCATCAAGTGATGACTACAAGACAACACAAGCCTCCACTGATTCAACTAAGAGATATATCATACTTTTGTGAAGATTGTCTTAACAACAACACAACGAGTCAATGTGTTAATATTGCAAATGGATATGTTTCAAAATGGGATCATAAAGTGTTAATTATAATGCCTCCTTATGAAGATGATGACAATGTCATAGACATCCATGATCCTATATATTCAGTTGACTATGAATGTGTTTCTGATTTATTTGTTATAGGTGCGTATTTTTTATTTCTAGATATATTTATGATATATATATTATATTCTTGAGGTTTAAATTTAACAAACTTCTACACAAATATAAATTGTGCAGGTGATATTTTTGTTGTGGTTGCGGATCCTGAGAATATAGAAGGTGTAGATTATTATCTACTAAGATGCACCAATGAAAAACACAAGTTACTTGAAGAAGTTGTCAATGGTGATGGACAAAAATATCCGACCAATTCAGTTGTTATTGAAGGCACCTATTATCAACAAGCTAAGATCGATAAAAATGGAATTCAATTTTTTGAATTTGCCTGGAGAGAGAGTTCTACATTATAGTCACTTGGTTATAGTGATGAAATTTTAGTTTGAAGCTGTGTCAAAAAAAGGGTCACATAAAAACCAAAAGTGGAAGTTGTCTATTGAAGAGCATGAAAAACTTTTGGAGATATTAAAGGATAGAGAGGATCCAAACTACATGTATCAGGAGCTTTAGGTTGAAGGATTTTAATTTGTGCATACTTAATTTAAATCCTATTTGAAACTTACAAACTATAAATTTGATTTTAAATGTATGATTAGATTGAATTTATGGATCAATATTAAACTTGAATTGAATTTTAATTGATGAACTATATTTCTACTCTCTCTCTCTCTCTCTCTCTCTCTCTCTCTCTCTCTCTCTCTCTCTCTCTCTCTCTCTCTCTCTCTCTCTCTCTCTCTTCTAGAACTTTCAATTTACTTTCTACTTGATTAGATTGATTAGATAGGTTTAAACTAAATTTTAATTGATTCTAGAACTTTCAATTTACTTTCTACTTGAATTTTAATTTCAATTTATTGATTAGATTGATTAGATTGATTAGATAGGTCTATATTTCTATTTTTTGTTTAGATTGATTAGATAGGTCTATATTTAAATTGAATTTAAATTGAAATTAGATTGATTCTTTTTTCAATTGATTAGAATAGATTGATTTCCTGAATTGAATACCTTTTCTAGTCTATAAATTTCTATTTATTGATTAGATTGATTAGATAGGTAAATTGAATTTTAATTGATTAGATAGAACTTTCAATTTACTTTCTACTTGAATTTTAGGTCTTAAGATATCATATCAGGTCTTATTAGTTGAATGTTAGGCCTTAAGGGGTCCTATTAGATCATGTGTTAGGGCTTAAGGGGTCCTATTAGGTCATGTTATGTCCTAAGGGGTCATATTAAGTCTTATTAGTTGAATGTTAGGGCTTAAGGGGTCATGTTAGGTCTTTTTAGATCTTAAGGGGTCTTATTAGGTCATGTTAGGTCTTAAGGGGTCATATTAGGTCTTATTAGTTTAATGTTAGATCTTAAGGGGTCATGTTAGGTCTTTTTAGGTCTTAAGCGGTCATGTTAGGTATTTTTAGGTCTTAAGGGCTTAAGGGGTCATGTCAGGTCTTTCTAGGGCTTAAGGGGTCATGTTAGGTCTTTTTAGGTCTTAAGGGGTCATGTTAGGTCTTAAGGGGTTAAGGGCTCATGTTAGGTCTGAAGGGCTTAAGGGGCCATGTTAGGGCTTAAGGGGTCATGTTAGGTCTTAAGGGGTCTTATTAGGTCATGTTAGGTCTTATTAGCTCATATTAGGTCTTTTAGATCATGTTAGGTCATATTAGGTCATGTGAGGTCTTAAGGGGTCATGTGAGGTCTTATTAGGTCATGTTAGGTCTTGTTAGGTCTTAAGGGGTCATATTAGGTCATGTTAGGTCATATTGGGTCATATTAGGTCATATTAGGTCTTTTAGGTCATGTTAGGTCTTATTAGGTCTTAAGGTGTCATGTTAGGTCTTATTAGGTCATGTTATGTCTTTTAGGTCATGTTAGGTCTTATTAGGTCATGTTAGGTCTTGTTAGGTCTTAAGGGGGCATATTAGGTCATGTTAAGTCTTATTAGGTCATATTAGGTCTTTTAGGTCATGTTAGGTCATATTAGGTCATGTTAGGTCTTAAGGGGTTAAGGGGTCATGTTAGGTCTGTTAATCTCTATTGAGCATTTAAGGTTGTTATTAGTATCAAAGGATAGTAAATAGGTCGGTCAGTTACTTATATTGAGACAGTCGGTAACAAGAAGTAAGATAGAATAGTTGGTAAAGCCTTTACACCGAGCAGCACACAATTAACCAAGCACCAGCGACACCGATACCGATGGTCAGTAAACACCGAGCATCGCAATATACACTGAGAAAATTATACAGTGTTTACCGATGATCATAGAAAATGGCATAGTAATTTGAAATGGCACATTATTCTATGCAAACAATTATAATAGATTGTAAAATGGTTTACCAAGATCAAGGAGCATTTATTGTAAATAGATACTCACTAAATGTAATGATTATCTTATTGTAATAGTTGATCTAGGTTATTTTGCACCGTAGATCTTAGGGTTATGATTATTTTTGTAACCTAACTTTTGCTAAGGTGGCAAAATAGAACACTATATATTGTATATGTTCACACCATTTTTATGAGGTTGGTTGAACTGATATATATATGAATCATAGAGCACTTGAAGAAATTGCCTATCTTCAAGATAATCAGTTTACTGAGCAGAATAGAGCACAAAGGATATCAGATTAAGCAGAATTAGTGAAGGCTACCAAGCACAACAAAGAAGGAAACCATCACAATTAAGATGATATTTTGATGAGCACTTATAGATCTGTTTCAGACAATTGAGTTGTCAACTAGCAGATAATTACCTATTACTTTCTGACAATTGTGATAGAGTTTTTGGTGAAATCTCTTAACCGAGTAGACTTAACAGTCTTTGTATAAATCTCTTAACCGAGTACACACTTCATTTAGTGTTGTTAAATCCTATAACTAGGTAGATCTAGTTGATCTAATATGTTACTCCTAATAGAGTAAGATCACCAGAAGTGATCAAAACTTGTAGCCTTAATAGGAAAACCTTTTCTATCTGCAGTAGTGAAGAATTTGTGGGTGTCATCCCCACCACAATTTTTACCTTCTAACAAGGGTTTTTGCGTTACCAAAATACTTGTGTTATGTGATTGTCATATTGATTTCATTTTGTTTACTTTCTAAAGTTAACTAGATGATTGATTTATACAATTGTATTCAAGTTATTTTGATCGGTTATCACAGTATTCAGTTGTAGATCAAAAAGGTTTTACAAGTAAAAGTTTTGAAGACACTAATTTGCCCTTCCCCTCTCAGTACCTATCTCTCCTAATTCCAACAATTGGTATCAAAGCTTAGTTCTCTTGTTGAATGGTCTAACCACTGAAGGGTAAAGATCCAAGTCATGGAGAGATACAAGCTTGACAAGACTATTGAGAATCAGAAAATACAAATGCAGATGTTTGTGGAATAGTCTAAACAGGCTAAGGAAGAATTGAAGAAATTACTGGTTGATAGGAAGAACCTTGCAATTCAGCTGAATGAAATTATTTATCATGAAGAACCCATTGATGAAATATTTGATCATATTGGATCAAGCTCTGGAAGAATCTCTGATGGATCCAAAAGCATAATCTCTAATTTATCTGAAAAGAATCAACATCTATCTGAGCAAGTGAAAGCACTTCAAATCGGTCATGAATCTCAAATTGTGAGAATGGTGGAAATCATGAACAATGGTAGACAAGCTGAACAAGATCAGAATCTAGCTATTGAAGAATGAAGACTGCTGACAGAACAACTTCAAGAAAAAGAAAGTGAAATTTAGAGACTCACTGATCATCACTTCCAAGTATAAAATCAGATGATGACAGTCAATCAAGAAATGAACCTAGCAAATGGAGAATTATCAAGAAGACTTGAATATGTTGCAATACTCAAAGAAGATAATGAGAAACTGAGAAATGAAATAAAGACACAAAAGCAACACAATGAAATAATGAAGATAGCTGAGGACAGTTCTAAAAAGATTGATGATTTCTTGACTAATCAAAGAAGATTCAGAAGTAGAGCCGGTATAGGCTACACCGGTGAAGGAGAATCATCACAACAAGCTGAAGAAGTCAACAACAATCAAAGTCAGAAACCTAAAGTGATGACATGTTACCACTGTGGAAAATCAGGACATACATCTAATGTGTGTAGAAGCAAAGCACAAGGTAAACCTCCTGTCATTCCTAAATTCAATGGATATTGTTATTACTGTGGTAAGTTTGGACATCCAACTTATGAATGTAGAGCTAAGAAGAATGAAATTGCTAATAATACTACTAAGGAGAAAATATGCTATACCTGTAATAAGCATGGACACACTACATGGGAGTGCAAGGCAAAAATGAAACAAGTCTAGACACCTAAAGAGAAAATAAAACGGAAGCCATATCAACTGAAGATACAAGGTAACTCATATGTTTGGGATTATGATACATGGACTAATTGTATTGCATGTGGTCGGTGTGGACATATTGTAGAAAACTATTACAGAAAGAGTCGGATTGGACAATCAAGAAACTGGACAAATGCAGGAATGGCATGTATGCAGTGTCACAAGGTCGGTCATTTAAGAAAGAACTGTAGAGACCAAGCACCAGATGAAAACCATATATTTGAGAGTGGATATAACATTGTAGAAATTATGAAGCTAAGGAACACAATGTGGAAGAAGGCATCTAATGAGAATGCTGAGTCAAGTAACATTGTCAGTGAAACCTCATCCACTGGATTGGGTGACATCGGTACCTCCACTTAAGTTGACAAAGGTATGTATGGAACTGACATTTTAAATAATCACATTTTACATATAGTTCCTTATATATGATGTACAAATACCAAATCTACATGAATAAAGATGCACTACGGTTTATGTGTTATAAGTTTACAAATGTTATATAGTCGGTAAAAGAAGAAACGTGAAGTTGGTTACCCATCAGCAATCACTATATAAGGTTAACCGACAATAGTGCAAACCGATGAAGAAATTCTATGTTAACCAAGCTGATAGTTGTTTCGTATCAAAAGTTAGGTCACACATTTTATGCATCAAAGTTTGAGTGGGAATACCGAAAAGTCTATATACATGCGGAAATAGAGTTCATTATTACATTGCAACTTCAAAGAATAGAGATCTTACAGAGAAGATTTTGAGCTAGAGATTTTCAGAAAAGATTCCAAGCTATTGTAGATCGAACTGACAAAAAATCTTTGATGATAACAAGTAAGTTCATCTGCCTACCAAACACTGGTTATCTATTTGTTTGTCGAAACCCTAGAAACAATTTATGGCATCGACATCGATTGCAAGAAAATCACAGAACATTGAGGAGGAAGTGGAATTAATTGTTAGGGCACATTTTTCTGAGGAGAAATTCAAACCTCATCCCAAGGTCGCAGCACAAATAGACGATATGGGTGCATTATCTAGTATTCCAGATAAGGTTTTGTTAACAGAAGATGTTAGGGCCTATATTCACTGCAAGATCAGTGAAGTATGTGATTTTGAGACCATTGCTACTTATCAGCAAGTCTGTGGACTAGATGGTAAGATTAAATCTAAATATAAGAAGATTAAGGAGTCAGGGTTACGGTGTTTTACATTCTTCCCACAATCCTTTCACAATGACTAGATAAGAATTGTGCTAAGCAGATTTCATGATGGAAAATTTTGGTTGGATAAACCTGTTGAGGTCACTAAGAAGATTATCAGTAGGGTTACTGGATACCCTACAACTGACAAAGCCAAAGCCTTTTGAAGTTCATCTCGTCCTGATGTAGAAAAGAACACTAGAGCTCAATGGGATGGTAGGGAACTAAAAATATCAACTATCAAAGATCCAGCAGTAAAATTTGTAGCTCATGTCATCGAGTACAAGATATTCCAATCTAGCAAACCAAATAGTGTACCCTGCAGCACCGTGGACATGGCTTACAAAATTGTGAAAAAAGATCACCAGGTTGATCTTGTCGAGCTACTACTACACCAACTACATGACAATATGAAGACAATAAAAGAAAAGAAGTCTAATACATGTAAGTACGGATCACTACTTGTCTGTACATTTCTCTATCTACAAAAATATGTACCGAGTATCGATAAAGTAAACTGGCAATCGGACAAGCCGATAACTGCACAAATCGATGAAATGATGAAAAGTCTAGGAAATAATTTGAATAAGGAATTCAATGCATATTTCAAGGAATTTCAAACAAAAATGCAACAAAGGAGTAGAATTCCAAAGGATTTAGTAAGTAAATTTGAAGATGATATATACTTTGTAGTCAGCACAGACCACTCAATGATAAAGGTAGTAGAACCAAGAATAAAATGGCTAGCACCGATGGGATATGAAATGAATCATGATTTCACTTTGAAATCTATCAATACATTCCTGGCATTACCATTAGACATCACTACCAGTAGGTTTGGTGTATATGAGGAAGCTAAGTCTAGAATCACAAAAGACATAGAGATCAGTAAAATGTAAAGAAGGGCAAAAAAAATGAAAAAAGATCTCACAACAAAATATGGAACTACATTTGACTCACCTAAGGAGTCACCAGTTAAAGAAGCAACCGAAGGTTAGTTAGAGTTGGCTAACAAGCCCTATGATAGTGAGGAAACTGAGTCAGACAAAGAAAAGGATTAAACACCGATTCCTCCCACAAATGATGAACAAGAAATGCAGCTACCAAAACTTGAAGGAATGAAGACACGTTCTTCAACTGCTGCACAATCCACCGAGAAAGTAGAAGCAGTAAAAGTAGCAAAAAGAAGAGTAGCTACACTGACAAGGAAATATGTCAAGAGAAAGAAGAAGAAAGTAGTTGAGACACCAAAGAAAAAGAGGAAATACATAAGAAATAAGGAAGATCCAGAGGATACATAAACTGAAAATGATCCTGATCAATTCAAGTTAGTTCGTAATAGGGAAAAGACTATAGAATAAATAATTGAAGATATAATTGAGAATGGAAATCTTATAGATCCAGGCATAGGCAAATTTGACAAAATGTCAATTGAGGACAAGACAAAGATAGAACATGCTATCATCCAAATGATGATAAAATTCAAGAGAGTACCGATGGAATTTGCATGTCAATTGCCAAAAGAACTTGATGAAAAAATAAGTGAGAGATGGGCTATTACACTAGATACAGAGAAAAGGAAAAGAGAATGGTCACTAAGCCATGCAACCTCACACTTTAGCTATGTTGTGGTAAGTGAATACATGACAAAATATCAGGCTAGATTTCTAGTCAAGAATAGAGCAATGCAGATCATGGATGAGAATGTGGATGATATGGATGTCATATGTGATTCTCTATGGACATCAATTTTGAAAGCAGAAGAGAAAGTTGAACAGGATGCATTCCTGAAACTATCTAAGAAGAGACACAGTTCAAAAGATAAAGGTATTTTTATTGATGATAACAAAGGTAAGAAAATAGAAGACACCGGTATATCAATTACCGAGGTAATTGATATCACTGAACAAAAAGAAGAAATCAAAATTTCACATGATGCACCAGATCAAGTTAAGATCCACTTGCAAAAGAAAACCAATGATGATGCACTCATTGAGGACATCACTAATGGTGATCCTGATGATGAGGATGATGAAGATGTGATCATTGCACCATACAAAGATGAAGCATTAGACACTGATAGTGTGATCACATCTCTACTGGGTGAACTACCTGTACTTGCAAAGGTAGTTGAAATAATTTCACAAGTACAACCTGATATGTCTCATCCTAAGCCAAATAAAGATACAACTGAGATTCAAGCACCCAAGCAACCTGCAAATACAAATGAGCCTAATAAACCAGAGGCACAGTCTATAGAAACAAAGGAACTAGAAGAAACAAAGTCAACTGAGGTGAACCCACTTGACACTACAACCGAGACTCCCACACCATCTATCAAGGAGCTGATGAAGGATGATACAGTGTCACCTAGGAAGGATACTCTGAGAAATGAAGAAAAAGTTATTGTCATAAGTGAGAAGAAGTCACCTCTTTCCCAGAAGAAGAAGAAGAAGAAGAAAGCCAAAGAGCCGGTCACCATTGATGAAGTTATCATTATACCAGAATGTGACCTGAGAACCCTAAGCCTCAAGGAACTAAGTAGGTATGGGGAATTATGTTCAAGGAAAGTGGCACAAGAGAATTTAAGGAAAGAACACAAATGTAAAGAAGTGTTAAATGATGTATAGGATATTCTACAATAGATAGTACCAGAAACAAATATTGATGAGAATACTCCCATCTTAGATCAACTTTCCACACTCACTGACAAAATCAATGCCCCTGATACAGATGCAGACAAAAGAATAGAAGAAAGGGTAGAATCAAAGATTTAGAACAAAGTGGCAAAAAGGTTTAGCACAGAAGTGGCACTGAACAAGGTAAAATTATCTGAGGTCATTACTGAGCTAAAGTCTATCACCTAGATAATCTGTCAACTTCTAATCAAGCTTTGTACTTCAGACACCTTCACTATAGAAGTCAGTGAAAAGATAAAAGGTTTAGAAGAAGAGATAAAGTTAAGTACACGAGTAGCTATCGCCAAGCCAACTGCTTTCTTAAAGCATATTAACTGAGTTCAGGAACTCCGGTGGCTGATAGCAGACTTAAGGAAACAAGAAGCGCACATCACTGATCAGGTTATAGATTTACAAAAAGAACTCACTCCTTACCTAAAAATTTTTGAAGCACACATTGTCAAAGCTAAACAACTTATGGCAACACCAGAGATTTCAGTGTTGGATAATATCTTTGACATGCATGCATAAGTCGGTCTTGAGCATATTTCTCTTACCAACTTGAAAGAGGAATGGGACAACCTCTTGGAGTCTATTAGGTCATGTTAGGTCTTGTTAGGTCTTAAGGGGTCATATTAGGTTATGTTAGGTCATATTAGGTCATGTTAGGTCTTATTAGGTCATATTAGGTCATATTAGGTCTTTAAGGGTCCTATTAGGTCTTAAGGGGTCCTATTAGGTTATGTGAGGTCATATTAGGTCTTAAGGGGTCATGTTAGGTCATATTAGGTGTTTTAGGTCATGTTAGGTCTTAAGGGGTCATTTTATGTCTTTTTAGATCTTAAGGGGTCTTATTAGGTCATGTTAGGTCTTGTTAGGTCATATTAGGTCATGTGAGGTCATATTAGGTCTTAAGGGGTCATGTTAGGTCATATTAGGTCTTTTAGGTCATGTTAGGTCTTATAAGGTCTTAAGGGGTCATGTTAGGTCTTTTTAGGTCTTAAGGGGTCTTATTAGGTCATGTTAGGTCTTTTAGGTCATATTAGGTTATGTGAGGTCAAACTAGGTCTTAAGGGGTCATGTTAGGTCATATTGGGTCATTTAGGTGATGTTAGGTCTTATAAGGTCTTAAGGGGTCATGTTAGGTCTTTTTAGGTCTTAAGGGGTCATGTTAGCTCTTTTTAGGTCTTAAGGGGTCTTATTAGGTCATGTTAGGTCTTGTTAGGTCATATTAGGTCATGTGAGGTCAAATTAAGTCTTAAGGGGTCATTTTAGGTCATATTAGGTCTTTTAGGTCATGTTAGGTCTTATAAGGTCTTAAGGGGTCACGTTAGGTCTTTTTAGGTTTTAAGGGGTCTTATTAGGTCATGTTAGGTCTTGTTAGGTCATATTAGGTCATGTGAGGTCAAATTAGGTCTTAAGGGGTCATGTTAGGTCATATTAGGTCTTTTAGGTCATGTTATGTCTTATAAGGTCTTAAGGGGTCATGTTAGGTCATGTTAGGTCATGTTAGGTCTTTTAGGTCATGTTAGATCTTATTAGGTCATGTTAGGTCTTATAGGTCATGTTAGGTCTTATAAGGTCTTAAGAGGTCATTTTAGGTCTTTTTAGGTCTTAAGGGGTCTTATTAGGTCATGTTAGGTCTTGTTAGGCCATATTAGGTCATGTGAGGTCATATTAGGTCTTAAGGGGTCATGTTAGGTCATATTAGGTCTTTTAGGTGATGTTAGGTCTTATAAGGTCTTAAGGGGTCATGTTAGATCTTTTTAGGTCTTAAGGGGTCTTATTAGGTCATGTTAGGTCTTTTTAGGTCATATTAGGTCATGTGAGGTCACATTAGGTCTTAAGTGGTCATGTTAGGTCATATTAGGTCATGTTAGGTCTTATAAGGTCTTAAGGGGTCATGTTAGGTCTTGTTAAGTCATATTAGGTCATGTGAGGTCAAATTAGGTCTTAAGGGGTCATGTTAGGTTATTTAGGTCATGTTAGGTCTTATAAGGTCTTAAGGGGTCATGTTAGGTCTTATAAGGTCTTAAGGGGTCATGTTAGGTCTTTTTAGGTCTTAAGGGGTCTTATTAGGTCATGTTAGGTCTTGTTAGGTCATATTAGGTCATGTGAGGTCAAATTACATCTTAAGGGGTCATGTTAGGTCATACTAGGTCTTTTAGGTCATGTTAGGTCTTATAAGGTCTTAAGGGGTCATGTTAGGCCTTTTTAGGTCTTAAGGGGTCTTATTAGGTCATGTTAGGTCTTTTTAGGTCATATTAGGTCATGTGAGGTCATATTAGGTCATGTTAGGTCATGTTAGGTCATGTTAGGTCATATTAAGTCATGTGAGGTCATATTAGGTCTTAAGGGGTCATGTTAGGCCATATTAGGTCTTTTAGGTCATAATAGGTCTTTTAGGTCATATTAGGTCTTAAGGAGTCTTATTAGGTCATGTTATGTCTTATTAGGTCATATTAGGTCATATTAGGTCATATTAGGTCTTCAAGGGTCCTATTAGGTCTTAACGGGTCCTATTAGGTCATGTGAGGTCATATTAGGTCTTAAGGGGTCCTATTAGGTTATGTTAGGGCTTAAGGGGTCATGTTAGGTCTTTTTAAGTCATGTGAGGTCTTATTAGTTTAATTTTAGATCTTAAGGGGTCATATTAGGTCTTATTATTTTAATGTTAGATCTTAAGGGGTCATATTAGGTCATGTTAGGTCATTTTAGGTCTTAAGGGGTCATGTTAGGTCCTTAAGGGGTTAAGGGGTCATGTTAGGTCTTAAGGGGTCATGTTAGGGCTTAAGGGGTCATATTAGGTCTTATTAGTTGAATGTTAGGGCTTAAGGGGTCATGTTAGGTCTTATTAGTTGAATGTTAGGTCTTAAGGGGTCATGTTAGGTCTTAAGGGGTCTTATTAGGTCCTATTAGGTCCTGTTAGGTCTTAAGGGCTTAAGGGGTCATGTTAAGTCTTATAATTAGTTAAATGTTAGGTCTTAAGGGGTCCTATTAGGTCATGTTATGGCTTAAGGGGTCATGTTAGGTCTTTTTAGGTCATGTTAGGTCTTATTAGTTTAATGTTAGATCTTAAGGGGTCATATTAGGTTGATCTTATTAGTTTAATGTTAGATCTTAAGGGGTCATATTAGGTCATTAGGTCATGTTAGGTCTTTTTCGGTCTTAAGGGGTCATGTTAGGTCCTTGAGGGCTTAAGGGGTCATGTTAGGTCCTTAAGGGGTTAAGGGGTCATGTTAGGTCTTAAGGGCTTAAGGGGTCATGTTAGGTCTCAATGGGTCTTATTAGGTCATGGTTAGGTCTTAAGGGGTAATATTAGGTCTTATTAGTTGAATGTTAGGGCTTAAGGGATCATGTTAAGTCTTATTAGTTGAATGTTAGGTCTTAAGGGGTCATGTTAGGTCTTAAGGATCTATATTAAATAAATTGATTATATTGATTCTACCTATAGATTGAATTTCTGAGATTGATGAAAGATTGAACATAAATTAAAGATTAATTTTAAAGTTAGGTTTAAAGATTTATTTAAAATTTCAATTGATTAAAGATTTTTTAGTAAGATTTATTAATTAGTTTTCAATTTTAAATTGATCTAGATAGGGCTTAAGGGTGCATAATAGGGCTTAAGGGGTCATATAAACTTTTAATTGATTAAAAAAAATTAGTAAGATTGATTAATTAGTTTTTAATTAATTGATCTAGATAGGGCTTAAGGGTGCATAATAGGGCTTAAGGGGTCATATTTTAATTTAGCTCAAGATTTTAATTTAGATCAATATTAGATTGAACATTAGTTAGATCAATTAATTTTTGGCTTCAATTACAAAATCCAAACATGTATCAATGTACAAATAGATCAACGTACAAAACATGCACGTACATATCAATGTAAATGTCTATATATCTCAAAAATCAAACATGTACATCAATGTTTAAATGTCTATATATCACAAAATCCAAACATGTATCAATGTACAAATAGATCAACATACAAAACATGCACCTACATATCAATGTAAATGTTTGTATATCTCAAAAATCAAACATACATACATCAATGTTTAAATGTCTATATATCACAAAATCCAAACATGTATCAATGTACAAATAGATCAACGTACAAAACATGCACGTACATATCAATGTAAATGTCTAGATATATCGTGCAAAAAGATCAAACATGTGTACATCAATATAAATGTCTATATCACAAAATCAAAACATGTATCAATGTAAATAGATCAACCTACAAATATATATATATATATACACACACACACACACACACACACACACACACATATATATGTGTGGGTGTGTGGGTGTGTATGTATGTATATATATATATATATATATATATATATATATATATATATATATATATATATATATATATAATGTCTTGAGCTTAAATTAAAATGTACAGATATAAGAACTCAACAAATAAATTATAAAATTAAATTTTTAAATTATTTTGTGTACCTTTGTATCATGATGAATCGGATCAGCAGGCTGCTCTAAATCTCAATATGCAACACCCATCGCAATGTCCTATACCACATTTAAATAAATTTAAATTTAAATATAGAACTATATGTACATATATCTATATAAATTAAAATTAAATCCAGATTCTTACCTACTGTAATGCATGTCCAAGGTCAGATAATGCAGAAGACTGCAAGGACACTACATCAGGATCAATGGCCTCATCCATAAGCAAATCTAAGAATCTACTGTGAAATTGTGAGGTCATAGCCTGTGTCTACTATGCGGGAGCTTGTGTATGCTATGGAGGTAGTGTAAGATCATCCACACTCTGTCTAGAGGTACCTACCTCTACATCTGAGCCTTGTCCTTGACTGCTACCTGTGGAGGATCTATGACACTGTCCTCCTCCAATGAAAGTAGGCATATCATGTGGCTCAATCCCATGCAACATATAAATCCTTTGGTAAGCAACCAGAAGATCACTCACTAACATACCGCTAATCTCACGCATGTGATCCTTGGGTAGTCATCCTATCTCATCTAGAGTAGGAAGATCAAATATGATGTATGAGTCATAAAATGGACTAGATGGTGATACACTTGCACTCATCTGTGATCGAAGCATGTACCTACCCACATGATCAGATGAGAACTTCTTGACCAGAGTCACGATGGTGGAAATGCTAGAATACATATCTAAATGTGTGTCATCAACTGCAACCTACCCAGCTCCAGTGTAGGCCTCCAAACCTTTTGGAAGAACCCAAAGGTTTTGACCCACCAATGCCCTCTTACTAGGGGGTTGTGGTATATTGGGTCGTCTACACTTATCATGATATCTCCCCCGACCTTGACCAGCATGTGGAGGTAGATCTATATAGTCAACATCGTAGCCCAAATGAAACTCTGCAAACAATTTTTTGCAGAAATATAGTGGCACCTCATCCTTTTGGGACCACATATGATGTGGTGCTAACCATCTAGGATATATAAAAGGGGCCACTGTGTCATTTGTACATTTTGTGACCCTATATGCTCAAACCACCCTCTTATCGATGTAATGGGTGCCAAACATGTTCTTAACCTGAGTGACTGAAACATCTGAATCAACTGTCCTCCAACCTAATGTCCCTCTGACAATGTTAGATAGGCTATAATAAAAAGAATCAATAAATACATCATCATATGGATTGTATGATTGAGCCTTCTGAATCATACTCATGAGCTCAGTGCGTATAGATGTCAATTTCTCCCTATTAGGGAGAGTAGTACTATTCTGCAGTGTCTGCTCTAACGCGGTCAGAGCGGCCTGCATCCTAGATATAGTCTCATCTCTACGACTATCTCTACTATGTGGGGCCTGGGTACTATGCTGGTCTGAGGGAGCTCATGATCCCTGACTATTATGGACACTCTGATCTGAACCACTAGAAGCCATGAATGATGTGCACACAAATGTAATATATATCTAGATCTAGATAGATAAAAAATGCTCGCTGCAAGTAGGCACATGCACATATACATACATCCATTAGAAAATCAATTGATATATATATATATACACACACACACATATATATACATATATATATACATATACATATATGTGTATATATATATATATATATGTATATATGTATATATATATGTATATATATATATATGTATATATATATATATATACATACATACATATATATATATATATATATATATATATATATATATATCTATATATGTATATATATATATATATATATGTATATATATATATATATGTATATATATATATATACATACATACATACATATATATATATATGTATGTATGTATGTATGTATGTATGTATATATATATATATACATATATATGTATATATATATATGTATATATATACATACATCTATATATATACATATATATGTGTGTGTGTGAAAATTGTACCTGATCTGTAGACACAACACTTCAGTAAAACATTAGAGGTTAGCTATAATCAAAATCGTGCAAAATTGAAAACTATCTAACCAAGTGATTTATTGCCTTCTAATAGGTGCGAGATTAATGTTCTCAGATTATAATTGAGATCAGTGACCTAGACGACACCTAAATGAAGGATTTGAATGCAATTGATCTAGATATGAAATATGAATGCAATTAATCTATTTTTTTGATATTTTCTATGCAATAAGAATGATAAAAACCGATATGAATCTATGCTAGATGAAATTGATATGCTATGAATTGATCTATCTATCAATGATATGCAAAGCTATGAAATTCTATGCTATGATATGAAAAATATGCAATTGAAATTGATCTCACAATGCTTTGAAGTCGCAAGTTGATTCTTTCAAGCTCCAATTGTGCAAATTCTCCAAATCTGATATGCTATGATTCCTGTAGAGTAAGTTTGCAATTTGCGAGATGATTGAGAGATGATTTGAGAGATGAGTTATGAAGAGCTAAAGCCTTGTTTTTATAGAAATCCAGGGCTTTGGAGGTGCATGGATAAAAGCCATAAATCACTCAAATAAACTCAGCTTAATTTTTGAGTTATCTGATCATGAAAGATAGTTAATTCTCAAAATCATGCAAAAACATGCAAAAATAGCTTTTTAACTCAAATTAGAGTTTAGATCAGCTTTTTGAACTCCAAAAGGATGTTGAGTTCCAAAAAGTCAATAACTTGCATTGATTTTCTGATTTGGAGTTTAACTGTTTCTTTTGAATATGCATAATAATTAAGAATTAAATAAATAAATAAAGTGATTTATCCTCAACTCAACTGATTTTTGAAATAAAATAATTAATTTATGGGTTAATTAACTATTTTACCAAAATTTTATTAAAAATTATATTATTAAATAATGACAACATGTTTTAATTAATTAAATAAGAATTTAATCAATTAAAGATAGGAATTTTGATCTATTGTCAAAATTAAATAATACAATTAATAATAGATAGAATTAAATTTAATTACATAATTAAGTGGAAAATATTAAATCTAATTAATTAAATATGAAAATATTCAATTAATCAAACTTAGGATAAATGTAATTTATCGCCAAATAATCATTAAATTAAAGATAATTAAGATAATTAGGAATATTACTAGGAATATTCCCCGATGTAGAATTTAAGATAATCAATTATGATTCGATGATGTTAGATGTGCCTTAGGTTAGGACTTTGATGTCGATTTTGTTCAATTTGTCGATGTAGGAGATTAATGAATTTATAGCCCATTTTTGGGGTATTACATTTTGCCCCTCTTTGAATTACTGTGCGAAGCGCAGTGGTTCAAAGATAGTCTGTGTTTGATAAAGATATGAAACTGATTCAAAAGATAAACCGATCTCAAGATAGAAACCAATTGAGAGATATTGAGATAGGAGGTCTTGAATGACCAGAGATAATGTTCACTATAGCAGCGATGAACCTATGATTGTGAAAAAGTGTCAAAATGCCCGATTCTGAACCTTAGGATTGATAAGAAGTGAGTGACCCGTTCTAGACTCAATTGTCTTAGCAGAACTAGCAGGTATCACATCTGAATCCCTCAGTTACCGAAGAACCAAGGAAAGAACACTATGATCGGATGGTTGCAAAAATTGATACAATTTACAAGATTAGGAGAATACCAGATTGATATGGATCGATGAATCTGATATGCCCCAAGTGATGATAGATTTTCCCCGAGCGATGAGGACTTTTGATGAATCAGTAACTAGACGTGATTGTTATCTTGTTTACTGATGAAAGATATTGATAGATTTGATTGATAGAATTTTGATTTACAGACTTTGAATGATGTGCAATACCATGCCCCCTTCGGGATGAAAATTGAAATCTGACAAGAAAAGTCAGTGTTGAGAGCTCAGAAGCATGTTAATTGATTTGAAAAGTGGTTAAACACATTTAGGAACGCATTCTACATCGTTTGGAGGTCCTGGAGACCAAGTTTGACTAGGTTAAACCATGAGTTTGACCATGGTTGACCAAGTTGAAATTTTGATAGTTTGATGTAAGATAATCAGTTAAGTTGAATGTTGGATTTCTGTGAAGATTGAAGGTTGATTATGCAAGAAATTAATAATATGAATGATCTCAGATTTGAATTTTGATCCCGAAAAAGGATTCTACTTGCTATTTCATTGGAGGAACCTTCGTGTGGGATTCAGCTCTTGTTAGATTGGAAGATGCGAGTGGAGAATCATTTAAGCTTCGAAGTTTATTTAGCCATTGTGAGATCATGCAAACATGCAAAATGCAAAGAGACATGCAAAATGAAATGCAACCTAAGACCTAGGACCTAGTCACTGATCATATGTTGATTTGTTATCATCATTGAACTTTTAGGTAACCGGATAAATCAATACAATGCCCACTAGCCATGAAACCATAGACATATGAATATCGATTTGTATGCACAAGAATCAATACAACACCCACTGGAAAACAACCATGGATATATGAATATTGACTTTATTTTTAGAATGTCAGATTAGATATAAGCATCAAGGCACAAACACCAGGATGACCTGAATATCACGTCCATTTTGATATAGCAATTTGTACAATCATCAAAACATAAACATTGTGATGACCTGAGTACGCCTTGCATTACAAACACATCAAACAGTCAAGAGATCATTCTAAATCCAATGTGAATTACCCTTAGTGACCCTTTATCGTTCACATCCTTAGGCAAGATTGCATTCCACAGTAGGAGAAAGAACTTACTCAAAAAAACACAACAGTTAGATCAAACTTCTTTGAATTTGCTGGGTATCAATGGTCGAGGTACGCATGGCCATCCAATTCGAGATAGAGGCTCTTATAGTTGGACACCATTTCAATCCAGAATTTCCAAAGTTGTTAGATTTTCACATACAAGCAGAAGACAAAGAAAAGATTATGCCCCCAGTCATCACCCTCTAAATCCTATAAAGGACATCATCGAAGAGCTCAAAGGGACATAATATGCAAAAAATCTCAATGTGGATCAGTAAGCATACAAGGAGATAAAAGCATGAAGCACAGATTGTTTTCAGTTTGTTTTGATGTTTGATTGTTGTAGATGCAAAATCCTTTCTGGAGATGAGACTGACTGACTGACTCAACTTGAAGCTTCAAAGGACTCTGACTAGATATGATCTATCTAAGATACATGGGAGACCATAGGATATGACATTGATTTCCCCCAAGTGTTAAACATTGATAGGATACAGACGCTTGAGCTGATTGGTGTACAGACCGACTTATTGAAACCAGGATAGGCAGAAACAAACCAGGAGATATGTACAAACTAAAGCAAGACTGAAAGTTGGGAAAGACCAAGATTGTGCTGATAGATGGAGCATTTTGGAACAAGTGGCGCCTGTTTGCCAAGTTTTCACCATCTTGGTAGAGATTCTATTTTTGCTACCGAGGTGCCTGTTTCCAGGTTTTCACCAAGGCACTTTTTTTTTTTTTCTTTTTTTTGTATTTTTCATTTTTTCAATTTTTTTGTACTTTTGATATTTTTTTATTTTTAAGATTTTTTTCAGGACATTTACCAAGCACTGAATGCCTTAGGTGTAGAATTTCTTCAGATGCAGAATGTTGATTGGTTCTCAGAGCTGTTCTCCTTCAGTCGTTGAGAGTTGATAGGCACCAGAGCCAAAAGTAGCAGTGATTACAAAGGGACCCAACCAGTTGGGTTCGAACTTCCCCTTGTGTTCTCGATGTGATTGATTTTTAGGATTTTCTCTCAACACTAGATCACCAATCTGAAATTCTCAGTGTCTGACTTTCTTGTTGTAGCCTCTAGACATTCTCTTTTGATATACTTTGAGATGATCATACGCTGCTTGTCTGAGCTCATCTAGTAGTTCAAGTTCTTGTAACCTCGACACTCTGTAGTCTTCATCAGTGACAAGTCCATGCATTCTAATCCTGAGTGAAGGGATTTCAACCTCAATAGGCAGTACCGCTTCAGACCCATAAACTAAAGCGAAAGGTGTAGCCCCTGTAGGCATTCTGATACTAGTTCTATAGGCCCAAAGAGCTGGATTGATCATCAGATGCTAGTCTCTTCCTGTTTTATTCACTGTTCTGTGCAAGATCTTCAGGAGATTTTTGTTTGAAGCCTCAACTTGTCTGTTCCCTTGAGGATAGTAGATAGATGACCAATGTTGAGTAATTTTGAACTTGGCACATAAGTCATCTAGATCCTTGTTTTTGAATTGTCCCTCGTTATCTGTGATTATAGAGTGAGGGATCCCATATCTGCAAA
This sequence comes from Chamaecyparis obtusa, assembly GCA_027943335.1. NCBI lineage: Eukaryota > Viridiplantae > Streptophyta > Pinopsida > Cupressales > Cupressaceae > Chamaecyparis > Chamaecyparis obtusa. The sequence goes on along the minus strand of BSBK01005372.1, from coordinate 444,486 downwards.
TGATGTAGTTCAGGATGAACATAGAGATCTGTTTCCCCGTTGCTTGTGTTAGAGGAACTGCTTCTACCCATTTTGTAAAATAATCTGTAGCTGTGATTATATGGGTATGTCCATTAGAAGAGTGCGGATGGATAGCACCTATGAGATCAAATGCCCATTGTTGAAAAGGCCATTGTGTAGTAAAGGGAATTAGATCTCTCCCTGGAGCATGAATCAAGTTGCCATGTACTTGACACTGTTGACAGTTTTTAGCAAATTTAATAGCCTCTTTTTCCATTTCAGGCCAATAGTACCTAGCCCTAATAAGTTTTCAAGCTAACGTTAAACCGTTCGAGTGTGACCCACATATACCCTCGTGGACTTCCTCTAATGCACGTTGAGACTCTTCTCATTCTAAACATCTAAGCAGTGTACCATCTAGACCTCATTTGTACAGATCATTACCAATGATGACATATCGGGATGCGGATCAGATAAGGTTTCATTTCTCAAAATGGTTAAAGGACTCAGGGATGATTTGGTCGTGGAGATAGGAGAATAGATTTTTGTAGCGAGATGAGTCATAACCTACAACAGTGCAGATCATGCGGGTTTTAGGGGAGTCATATGCAGGATAGGATAGGGCTTCCACCAGGAACTCGTAGCGTAGTTCATGTTCAAGCTACTGTAAAAGAGTAGATAATGTCGCCATTGCATCAGCAGCCTTATTCTCCGTTCTAGGTATTTGCTCAAATGTGATAGAGATGAAGTATTTCTTTAAATCATCTACCATTCTCTTGTAAGGAATGAGCTTTTCATCTTTGGTTTGGTATACATCATTGACTTGGTGGATAACCAGTTGTGAGTCCCCATGGATGTGCATCTCTGTAACTCTCCACTGTATTGCCATTTTCATACCATTGAGAAGTGCCTCATATTCAACAATATTGTTTGTGCAAGGAAACTTTAATCTGAATGCTTTGGGTATCGAGTATCCTTGAGGAGTGATGAACAATATGCCTGCTCCAGATCCATTCTATGTGTAGGAGCCATCAAAGAATAATCGCCATGCTCTAGAAGAGAGGTGCATGATAGAAGAATCAGGAAATTCCATTTGCATGGGTGTATCATCAAACAGTGGTGCTTCAGCTAATTGATCAGCAATGACCTGTCCTTTGATAGCTTTTCTTTCAACATATGCAATGTCAAATTCTCTCAAGAGCATGACCCATTTAGCTAGTCTACCTGTGAGGGCAGCCTTGCTTAGGAGATATTTCAGTGGATCAATTTTAGCTACCAAATGAGTGGTATGAGCTAACATGTAGTGTCTCAATTTCTGTGATGTAAAGATCATAGTGAGACATGCCTTCTCTATCATTGAGTAGTTCTTCTCATAGGCCACTAAAGTTCGGCTGATATAGTAGATGGCTCTTTCTTTCTTGTTCTCATCATGCTATGCTAGCAATGCCCCCAGTGATGTATCTGTTGCGGAGACATATAATATTAATGGCTTCCCATGAATAGGAGGCATCAATATAGGTGGATTTGATACATACTTCTTGATATGTTTAAAGTTGTTCCCGCATTCTTCATTCCATGCAAAGGTCACACCTTTATGTAATGTTTTTGTAAAAGGCTGTGAGATGTCCGCTAGCTGTGATATGAATCTTCTGATAGATTAAACTCTGCCTTGCAACATCCTCATTTGACTGATATTTGTGGGAGGTTGCATCTCTATTATAGCCTTGACCTTAGTTGGATCAACTTCAATGCCTTTCTTGGAGACGATGTATCCTAGGAGCTTTCCAGAAGTGACTCCAAAAGCACACTTTTTAGGATTTAGTCAAAGACTAAATTTTTCCATTCTGTCGAGGATCATGCTCAAGTCTGTTAGATGTTCAGTTCTAATCATGGATTTTGCCAAGGTATCATCTACGTAATCCTCCATTGTTCTATGCATCATATCATGAAAAATAGATGTCATTGCTCTTTGATATGTAGCTCCAACATTTTTGAGTCTGAATGGCATAACATTCCAATAGAAAGTTCCCCACGCACATGTGAAAGCTATTTTCTCTTGATCTTCTAGAGCAATTTTGATTTGGTTGTACCCAGAAAAGCCATCCATTAAGGAATACATTTCATAGCCTGCAGTCATGTCCACTATCATATCAATGTTAGGCAGTGGAAAATCATCCTTAGGGCATGCTCTGTTCACATCCCTAAAGTCCGTGCACACTCTAATGGAACCATCTGGTTTGGGAATAGGTACAATGTTGGAAATCCACTCAGCGTAGTTTATGACACGGATGAATCCAGCTTTTAGGAGTTTTTCTAGTTCTACTTTGACTAAGAGTGCAACATGAGGATGCATCTTTCTCAATTTTTGTTTGATTGGTTTTACTCCGGGAGCAATGGATAGATGGTGCATAATGAGATTGGGATCCAATCCTGGCATATCTGAATATTTCCATGCAAAGTTGATCTTTTTCTCTGATAAGAAGGTAGTGAAGTTCTGTTTCTCTTCGTCTGATAAAGATTGTGCTACATGTACCAATTGTGGTTCCTCTGTTGTACCCAAATTGATGGATTGAGTTGGCTCAATTAGAACTGGAGATCTATCCTATAAATGACTTGGAAGGACATCAAATATCTCATCCTTAGGTGTCTTAGAGAGGTTTTCACCTTCAGATACGTCTTTTCTTTTTACTTTTGTCGGTTCTGAGACTGCCACAAAGTGGTTTTCACCCTCAAAACTCTTTTTCTTTTTCTTTTTACTCTTGTTTTTCTGACTAAGATATTTGATGTCCAACTCGGTCATTGTGACGCTCAGTTCACTAATGGAAGTACTCATAGGCTCAACTATGTTGAGGTAGCAGGCAAGGGCATAGTCATTTGGGAAGGTATACATACCATGGTTTGGGTTTGTGGAAGTTTGGTCGATAAGATCAGGGCATTGGATAGTCAAAGCGGGAAAGGCTTGGGATATGGTGTTCACGAATGTGGATATGTCATCATTGGTCCTAACCCGATGCTCAAGTTCAAAGGTGATATTACAACTCAAAATGTTCAATTCATGAATAGGCTCAACGTCATCATGGGAGTCCTCTTCAGCCATAGGTGGATCAGACACGTTAAGTTCATTGTTTCACTCTAGACTTACGTTGGGTTGAGAGACATATTGGTGAATAACATCAATAGATTTCTCTGTTATAAGCTCATCTTCTTTTGGAATGGCACCCCATTCATAATCATTTGACTCATCTTCTGATTCAGAATCTCTAGGAAATCTTAGAAAATGTGTGAAATCAGGATGAATACCCCAAGAAGGATTACCCTCAGTCTCTGACTTGAATTCATATTCATGGGAATCAGTGTCAAAATAACTACCCCCTGCTTCTTGATCAGTTTGATTGCCTTCAAGATTGGCTGGTTCTTGTGGTGCAACCATCTCTTGCGCTACAGTAGGTTCTTGTGTTTCTACTACATTAATTCTTCTGATAGGATCATCTGTATCATCAAGAAGATCTTTGATCTCTTTAGGCAATTTTTCATAGGGGATAAGTTCAGAGCTATCTGAATCATCATCAGAGGGTTCTATATCTTCTTTCTTAAGAAGGGGTTCTTCGGGTGCAATTTGTTCTATGACATGAGAACAACCACCTTTGAGATGATAGGGTTTCTTCTTAAACCCTATGCCACCAGTATCTTTTTTGGCTCAACCAATATGTGAAATGGGGGTCACAAGACCCTTTCCCCTAATTCCTAGAGGTCCTTGACCGGAATATCCCATCTTGGCTATCAATTTGTTTCCTGGACCATATGAACTAGCAGGGATTGTAGGTGCTATAGATTCACTAGGTTGAACAATTTTAGATTCAGAATCCTCTTTATATAGCCATGCCAGCACAGCTTCATCCTCTTCAAATTCTTGTTTGGATACTTGCTCCACCACAAAATGTCTTTTGTATGCTTCCATAGGTTCCTTAGGTTCTGATTTAGACTGCTTCAAGGATTGGCCATACGACTTAGGTGAGATTGGGAGAGATGTCAAAGACAAGACTGGCTCTATAGTGTATTCTCCCATCCCATTTTCTTTGATATTGATATCTTTTGCAATGTCATCCATATTAGATGTGGAAGCGACATTTTGTTGCTTGATGAAAGATTCTCTGTTGTTGGGAACAAGCTTATCGACACTTTCCTTCAATGTATTGCAAGTTGTATTCAGATCTGCTGGGATAGTAACTTCCACTCCTTCATAGGGAAATTTCAAGCATTGATGATACGTAGAAGGAATGACTTGCATTTCATGGATCCAGGGTCTCCCTAGAAGGATATTATAAGCCAATGGTAGATCAAGCACCTGACATGTGGTATCTTTGATGACTGGACCCACTCAGATGGGTAAGACAATGGTGCCCTTAGAAGATCTTTCCTGTTCATCATAGGCCTTTATAGTGATCTTCTTTTGAGGATCAATAGCCACCTCTGAGAATCCCAACTGTGTGATTAAGTTGTAAGAACAAATGTTGAGGCCTGCACCCCCATCTATCAACACACGTTTGACGCGATGGTTCTGGATCAAGACTTCTATGTGTAAGGGCTGATTGTGTGGGTGACTCAAAGAGTTGTCATCTTCCTCTAAAAAGAAGATATATTGCGGAGACGTTAGATGACCAACCATAGTCTGGAACCTGTCTAGATCTAAATCATCAGGAACATTAGAGCTGAGCAAAGCTTTGTCTAGGCTATCTCTGTGAGCTGGAGATATTTGAAGTAACTCAAGCATGGAGATTTTGGCATTGGTGTGCTGGAGTTGTTGGATGATGCTGTAAGATGTAGGTCTGGTATCCTTTGGATTGGAAGATTTTGAGGCAACCTTCTGTTTAGAAGCAGATGTGAGATTGAAAGGTATCTTAGGGACATTAGATGAACTTGGTGTTTGTCCTTTCAGATGAGTCTGAGCTTGTGATCTGGTAACTGCATTAGCTGAGGAATGATTTCTATCTCTTCATACAATTGTGATGACATTGCAGCTTTCAGAGAGACATGGTTCAACCATATTGATGACAGCATCATTTCCAGGGTAGGCATAGTTGACTTTTGCCTCCATGTTAGGCTGGGAAGTGGAAACTCCTTTGCCATGTTGTGGAAATGGTTCTGTAAATGCTGTGTGATCATTATTGCTGGTAGGATTATCAATCATGATATCCCCTTGATCTATCAAGTCTTGAATGGTATGCCTCAAGTGAAAGCATCCATTAGTTTTGTGACCTTTAGTCCGATGGAAAGCACAGAATTCATTATCTTTCCACCAATATGGTTTTGGATCCGGATCAGGTTTTCAGATTGGTGGTAAAGAGATCATGTTATCAGCTATCAGGGTCCTCAGAGCAGATTCCAAAGATTCTCCTAGGGGAGTAAACTTTCATTTATTATCCCATCATTTGAATGACTTCTTTGGAGATGGTTCAGCAGATTTTTCCTCTAAAGCTTCAATGGCTTTGGTGGCAAGGGTGAGATTGTAGGCCAGTGCCTTTGATGGGGTGTGGATAGTGTCAACAACACCATCAGAGACGATACCTTTGTTTCTATTCCAGCTCTTGTTTTTGTCTTTTGAGCTAGATCTAGATTCAGACTTGTCCTTTTGAAGTGTGATTTCTCCTTTCTTGACAAGTACTTTCTCAATCTTGATTACATTATCCACCATTTTATCAAAAGATACATGATCTTGCATTTGTAATGGATAGTTGAGCTCTGGAACAAGGTTATTGATAAAGATTTCAAGTTTCTCCATTTCGGGAATTGGTCTAGCATATAGAGAAAACTTCTTTCGCCACCTCTTGAGGAAAGTTAGGAATGATTCCCCTGGATATTGCTTGAGGTTACAGATATCAATCATGGTAATCAGATGTTGAATATTGTATGAATATTGTTGATAAAACAATTTAATCAATTCCTCAAAAGTTTTGATCGTAGAAGGTAATCTTGAAAACCACTGAATGGATGCTCCTCCCAAGGATCTAGGAAAAAGATGCATTAGATAAGTCAGTTCATGCATGAATTCCATGGATTGCGTACAAAACTCTCTGACATGATCTTGAGGATCAGAGTGTCCGTCATATTTGTCATACTTTGGTATCTCCACTCTTTTTGGGAATGGTGGCATATACAAGTTTTTGTCGAATAGGAAAGGACATAGGGCCTCCATGGAGAACTCCTTGGGTTCCTTCTCCTTCTTAAGATTGTTAAATTCAACTTGTATAGCGTGCATCTATTTTGTCATAGCTGTGAGTGGAGTTTCTTCCTCATGTGTGATTATATCATCAACGTTAAAGTTGGGAGGAAGCTTAGCCCCTTCCTGGGCTAATTGTAAAAAGTATGCCTCTCTATCCACTTTCAAGAAATGGCTCATCATTCTCTTGAATTCATCATCATTCTGACATCGATGGATTTCAGAGGGGGTAGGTTCTTGGTCAGAATTATGTTGAGAATGGTGTCCCTGGGATCCTCCTCCTAGAGAATCATGGTTTGTTCCTACTTGAGACATGGTAGGAGTCTTTGGACTCCCTGGAACAGATTGAGGAGGAGTTTGTTGATTACCTCTGTGAGTTGATAAAGGAGGTATGTAACCAGTTTTCAATCGAAAGTTACCGAGACCGTCATCTTCGTAGATACCTGACTTGATGAGTTGTTCTAGAGTTGGACCTGGGGTATTGGTCAAAAGTAAGTTCTGAGACGTTTCTTCTGATTTCTTGTGTGAAGAAGCTCTGGTCTCCACCATTAACTTTGAATGAAACAAAAAAAAAGGATGAAGACAACTGAAGAACAATTTGATTCAAAAAAATCGGATGACGCAACCTTGTCAAGATTATGATAGTTTTGAAGATCTAATGAGATGTGGGTGAAGGAAACTGTGCCCTGGATGTATGGGATAGATCACCCAAAAGATAGCAGACACGAGTTCTCAACACTTAGTCTATTTTTGAAGATTGATTAAAGATTGATAGTTATGACAAGGTTTTGACATGAGATAAAAAGGACTCAAATTGATCAAACAGAAGACTAGATCGGATTCAAAAGATCAAACTCAGAAAATGGTAGAATGCTCAATAGCTACTGCTCTGTTCCTGACACAATGATATTTTTGACAGATTCTGGAACTAGGTTGAAAACATTGGATATCTTGCAATTTGACAATTTCTGACAACTTTCTCAAATTTTTCCAAATGACACTCTGCAGACTCGTACGACAGTTGGGTATAAATGAAATGACAGTTGCGAAACTTGTACGATAGTTGGGTAGAGATGAAACGATAGTTGACAAAACTCGCACGATAGTTGCTAACAATTTTTGGCTTCTTGAATTTTGCTGGTTTGAAAACTCGTACGACACTGGGTTCTCAATCATACGACATATGGGCTTTACTGAAATGACATTTGACAAAAAGTCATACGACTTTTGACTTCTCAAAATGACTTTTGACTCCAGAAAGAACTTTACGTCAATTTTTACAAAATTTAAGGTTTTCAGTTTTGGATTGTTTGCAAATTGTACTATCTAAATTTTGAAGGTTATACTAGATTTTATCATTTTTAATAGCCAAGTAGATAAACAAGCACGTAGAACAGCAAGCAAGTGATTCCAAGCACGTCTGAAAATAATGAACAAGGGAAAAAGCAACCTTGCGCATGAACAATCAAGTGACCAAATTGTGCTAATCCCTAAGAGTACTAATTGTGTATGTTCTGAAAAGTTTTGCAATAACGCACATATACCTGAAAGTGAAAAATTGGCCTCTCTAGGGTTTTTAGTAATGGTTTGACTCTGCAACTTTTATGATTCAAAGGGGTGAACTCCAATCCCGGTGCACCAGGGTTTTGACACAGTCTGAGAACTTAATCTTCAAGAGCTGCTAGGGAGATCTGACAACCCAACAATGAACCATACTCGTGGAGATTTCTTCCACAAGGACATTTATATAGCGGCTGTCACTACCATGATGAAAAATGGCTATGACCGCTTGAGGTTCCGTCAACACAGTTTTCCCTATGAAGGGATTGTCCGCTACAGTTAACCCTCTCTAAAGATGACTCACAGATTTATACCACAAGGGGACTTGGCTCCAGATTCAAGGTTTTGGACACCTCTTCACTTTTAACCCAAACAAAACAAGCAGATTAATCTGACATGCTAAGAAAAAGTTTTGTTCCACCAAAGTCTGTGATATCAACTCCACATGATCTATCAACCTCTCCGGGGAGAGAATGTATCAATCAATAAGAGAAGACACACTAACCAATTTTGATTCACCAAAGCTCATGATATCAACCCTACGTGATCTATCAACCTCTCCAGAGAGAGAATGTGTCGATCAATAAGAGAAGATGCACTAACCAAGTTGAATGTGAAATGCACTAAGTATCCTCCCTACCTACAAGGATTCTATCGTCAAGAAGGATTTCACTAGGAATCCAATCTTTCAAGAATCATGAATAGTGTTCATAGGGCCTAATTACTATGTGAGCACAAATATATTCCCGAAAGAAAATCTACCAAAAGCATCCAAAAAGTAGAAAGAGGAACACTTAACGCTTAAAGAAAATATGAGATGAGTCCACAAGGTGGAACACTTAACACCTCACACAAGCTGAAAATGAGTCCCCAACTTAGAAAAACAAGTGAGTTCCTAAAAGCACAAAAGGGTTGCCAAGTGGAACATTTAACGCTTCTGTCCTGTTGACCCCCTCCCCTTTATGGCGCTGAGATTGCAACCACGGGGCAGAAATGAGGGGCCGACGGATTAGCGAGTCCAATAACCCAAGATAGCAATCAAGATCAATCACAAGTATTCTAAGACTACTTAATGAATCCTTAAGGGATCACAACCTAGTATCAAATTATGCAAGTGTGTAGAATAAAAGCATGAGAAGACGCACACAAGCTAGACACATAAGAGATTTATTTTAAGCCCAAATCAAAATGTTATTAGATGAAGGAGAATACCTAGTGATCCTCGCAACGTGCTTAGTAGATTTTACCTAATTTTTAGCAATTCTTGCACTTTTCCCAATCAAACCCAGTAGAGAGCAATCAAAAATAGAGAATTTTCAATTGTCAAAAGTAGCAGTTAGCTGAAATATAAAAATCAAATCTGATACTCTACTCTGAAAAATGAAACGACAGTCAAAAAATTGGTACGAAAACTCGTACGACAGTGGGTATGCTCTCAGACGATAGTCCAAAAAACTCGTACGACACTGGGTATGCTACCATACGACAGATTAGCTCTCAAATGATAGTGGGTATGTAATGAAATGAGTCGCGATCCAATAGACTGTCGTACGACAGTGGGGTCTAGTATCATACGATAGTGGGTATGCTCCCATACGACATTTGTAAGAAACTCTTACGACAGATGTACGGACAAAAATTAAAAATCACAGTTTTACACAGATCCCGAGGATAAAAAGATAGAAATTGATAGAATTGAATTGGAAACCCATTTCAGGGCCCCCACGGTGGGCGCCAAAAAATGTGTGTGTGAAAATTGTACCTGATCTATAGACACAACACTTCAGTAAAACATTAGAGGTTAGCTATAATCAAAATCGTGCAAAATTGAAAACTATCTAACCAAGTGATTTACTGCCTTCTAATAGGTGTGAGATTAATGTTTCTGAGATTATAATCGAGATCAGTGACCTAGACGACACCTAAATGAAGGATTTGAATGCAATTGATCTAGATATGAAATATGAATGCAATTAATCTATTTTTTTTAATATTTTCTATGCAATAAGAATGATAAAAAACCGATATGAATCTATGCTAGATGAAATTGATATGCTATGAATTGATCTATCTATCAATGATATGCAAAGCTATGAAATTTCTATGCTATGATATGAAAAAATATGCAATTGAAATTGATCTCACAATGCTTTGAATTCGCAAGTTGATTCTTTCAAGCTCCAATTGTGCAAATTCTCCAAATCTGATATGCTATGATTCCTGTAGAGTAAGTTTGCAATTTGCGAGATGATTGAGAGATGATTTGAGAGATGAGTTATGAAGAGCTAAAGCCTTGTTTTTATAGAAATCTAGGGCTTTGGAGGTGCATGGATAAAAGCCATAAATCACTCAAATAAAACTCAGCTTGATTTTTGAGTTATCTGATCATGAAAGATAGTTAATTCTCAAAATCATGCAAAAACATGCAAAAAATAGCTTTTTAACTCAAATTAGAGTTTAGATCAGCTTTTTTGAACTCCAAAAGGATGTTGAGTTCCAAAAAGTCAATAACTTGCATTGATTTTCTGATTTGGAGTTTAAACTGTTTCTTTTGAATATGCATAATAATTAAGAATTAAATAAATAAATAAAGTGATTTATCCTCAACTCAACTGATTTTTGAAATAAAACAATTAATTTATGGGTTAATTAAACTATTTTTACCAAACTTTTATTAAAAATTATATTATTAAATAATGACAACATGTTTTAATTAATTAAATAAGAATTTAATCAATTAAAGATAGGAATTTTGATCTATTGTCAAAATTAAATAATACAATTAATAATAGATAGAATTAAATTTAATTACACAATTAAGTGGCAAATATTAAATCTAATTAATTAAATATGAAAAATATTCAATTAATCAAACTTAGGATAAATGTAATTTATCGCCAAATAATCATTAAATTAAAGATAATTAAGATAATTAGGAATATTACTAGGAATATTCCCCGATGCAGAATTTAAGATAATGTTAGATGTGCCTTAGGTTAGGACTTTGATGTCGATTTTGTTCGATTTGTCGATGTAGGAGATTAATGAACTTATAGCCCATTTTTGGGGTATTACAATATGTATATACATACATCTATATATATACATATATATGTATATATATATATATATGTGTATGTATGTATATATATATATATATATATATATATATATATATATGTATATATATACATATATATGTATATATATACATACATCTATATATATGCATATATATGTATATACATACATCTATATATATGCATATATATGTATATACATACATCTATATATATGCATATATATGTATATACATACATCTATATATATACATATATATGTATATATATATATACATATATACATATATATACATATATACATATATATACATATATACATATATACATATATGTATATATATATATATATATACATATATACATATATACATATATATATAGATATATATAGATATATATAGATATATATATAAATTAAAAATAAATTAAAAAGATCTAACTTGATTTACATGTGTACATACTTCAAGTAAACATGAAAACATTTAAAACTTCAAACACATGTATGAAATAATTTTCAAATGCATTTGTACATATATAAATTAAATATTTTTAAACATTTAAATTCATGCATTACATATGTACATGTAATATTTTAAATATTTTTAAACATAATTAAGTTCAGGCATTTACACATGTATTCAATCATGGTACTAGAACTAATTCATGCACGCATATTTACTAATTTGAATGCATATTTATGTACATGTATTTAAAAGCACACTTGAGAAAAATTAATGTAAATTTCCATAACTAGGGAGGGAAATATTATATTTAAATTAAATACTAAAAGAAATGGTGAAAATATATAATAATCTGGAAAGGGGTTCATGGGTCTTAAGGGTCTTATGGGTCTTAAGAGTCTTAATTAGGTCTTAACCTAGTCTTATGGGTCTTAAGGGTCTTATGCTTGTCTTAAGGGTCTTAATTAGGTCCTATTGGGGATTAAAGGTCCTATTAGGTCTTAAAGGTCTTATTGGGTCCTATTGGGTCTTAAGGGTCCCATTGGGTCTTAAGGGTCTTAATTAGGTCCTATTGGGTCTTAAGGGTGAACTATTTTGACCTATTAGGTTTTATTAGTCTTAAGTGGTCCTATTAGGTCTTAAGGGTCCTAATAGGTCCTATTCGGTGGACTACATTAAGTCTTCAGTGGTCCTATTAGGTCAGTAAGAGTAGATAGTCCATTATGTTTTAATTGGTACTATTAAGTCAAGTATTGGGTCTTAAGGGTCTTATAATTGGGTCCATGATCCTATTAGGTCTTAAGGGTCCTATTAAATGTCTTCTTAGGGTAGGTATTATATGTTGAAAGTAAATTAGGTATTATTATGTCGTAAGGGTCCTATTATGTCTTAAGATTAGGTATTATTAGGTCTTAAGTATAATTTTGTCTAACGAAAAATTATGTACAAAGGATTTTAGATCTATATGTTCTTAATATATATATTTATTTTAGAAAATAACTGAGTGGGATATATATTATAAGTTATACTTCAAGTAATCATTTTAAATAAATTTTATTGAAAAATTGTTTAAATTAACTATGTATTGTGTACTATTTACATGTTTTTAAAGGTTTTAGTTTATGTTTTGCTTAAATTATATATGTTTTTCTAGGATTTAGGTTTGTACGTTTAAGTTTCAAACGTTTGAGTTTATGTGTTGATTTTGTACATTTTTAAAGGTAAATACGTTTCTAAGTTTTAATTTTACATTTACATTTAGTTCATCAATAATATAAATTTCAAAAATGAAAAAACAATAATTTAGTTAAATTACAATGCTAAGTAAAAAAATGACATTTTTTTGCATACAAATATTTTTAAAAAATAATTTAAAAACATGTAAACAATATATGAAAAAATAATAATTAAAAAACACAAATAAATAAATTTTTTTTTAAAAACAAAACCTACCTAGAACTCAGCTGAGTGGACACTATTTCTCCCAGTTGCCAATCCTTAGCCCCTCAATGTTCAAATGAGGGGCTTTGGGCATTCGTTGGGGTATTTAAAGTCCCCCATAGACTTGGTCGAGTCTACCCCGCCACGTAGGCACCATTCGGTGCCGCATGGCACTTACGTGTTTTCAGCCGAGTTTGACTGGGCCTAGTGGTAATCAATCGAGTCACTCGAGTTAGCCAAAAAGGTGACAGTTGATCGTGCTTTTACCCGCAAGACTCTAGATAGTAAAGTGACATAACCTTGCACCTACATCTATCATGGAAAATAATAAAAACATGGAGAAATCAAAGACATCCAAATTCATTGATTGAGTGAATGATTTAATTGAATGAATGATTTATTACAATGCTTGTAGTAGTTACATAGTTAACATGAGCCTTATTTAGTTTATCATTTAGTGCAAGCATGAATACCATTAATCATTTATTATTGCATCATTTCATTATTCATTTATTCATTTAATCATTTATAATCCAAATATGGATAACATTGGTCAAACATATTTGTATTAACCAAAAATTCATATAGGCATACAACATTACATATTGATAAAATAATAATATATATACAATAAAGCCACATATGATGCAGACAATCGGCAGCACAACTCCAACTGAAATCATCATCAAGAGAGATTCATATTGGTTTCAGCAATGCTACAAGCATAAAAAAGGATGAACAACAAGTGTGTGTTTGGAGAACAGTTCAATGTGCATTTTGGTGGTGGTCTAAAATATTACTATGATGCATTTAAAGGCCACTTCTATATTTATACTTTCTGCAGGTTAGGTTTTGACAAATAGTAGCAACTAAAAGTTAGTTAGGGAAAAGGTTTCCAAATGGGCAGTTGTGTCTTTGAAGCAGTAATATGACTGTATTGGCTACATATAGTCTTCATTGTAGGTAGGAATAGCTAGAGCAATGATCATGTGGTAACATTGTCAAGTTATTCCTTTATATTAGAGTGGTGATAAATTTTTTTCCATCTTGGCAATCAGATCTCATCCTTCTAAGCTGGCAGACCACTATGATCTAGACAATCATAATTTTACCCTTGTGGGTTGTGAGGACAATCTCTGTAGGAAAAAAATATCCTGGCAGTTACATAGATGACCATTGCAATCCAAGGCAACTAACTTTCCATCTTCCAAACAAGGATAGTTCAAAGAATAGATACACCAGTGTCAAGAATTGATCCATCTCCATTGTTGAGGATGGTCAGAGAGAGATTTAAGGCCAAAAGGTAGACAATGGTAGGGTTGGTTAGCTCAAGAGCAAGTTCTCAAACTAGTTGAGAGAGAACACACACACCCAAACACATACACAGATGCAGAGTTTCTATTGTACAAAAGAAAAGAATAGGTTCAGGAGTATGTGTGTTTCCAGGGAAGATCCAAATTGAGAATTATTGTTATTAAACTTTCATGTAACAACAATGGAAATATTGATGGATGCTAGTTGCATACCGATCCTGATCCTCACCCAATTAGGTTTTCTCTAGAGTGGTGTCATGTGTTATATGCCTTTTATATTTGTTGAATTTATTCTCTATTCTAATTTATTTTGAATATTTAATGCCATTACAAGTTAATAAAGTCTTAGGACAGTGCTTTTGAGAGTAAAAGGAGTAAGTTAGTTTAGGAATCCATCACTAATGCAACAATAGGGTTATAAACTTAGTGCTTAAAGGATCAAGCATCAATACCATTAGATTAAAAATGTATGGATACCGCAAATGAATCGGATGATGTTGGAGTAAACGGGATATTTGATTTCAAATGCCCAGGTAGAAATCATGATATTTGGATGAGGTTGATAGGTATAACTTGGAGGCACTATTGAAGTTGTATGTGAAGTAGATCGTGGTACTATCCAAGGTCTTTTTGTAAATCTTATTCAAGATCAATAAAAAATTAAAAATAAAAGTGTTCTACAAATACTAAATGGTCGTGTATTAGCAAGAAAAGTATATATAAATGGCTTATGTATTGCCAAGGACAATCAAGACATTTCAATTAAACTTACCAATAAAATGTATTATTTCTAAACCCGACCAATATATATACAAACCCTGTTTACTCGCAAAATAATATCTTGGTTTTGTTAATCACATTGTAGTTGGAATACAATTGATACTAACTTAATCAAATTAAGAGAAGCAGTGAGGCTTGAATCAATTGGAGAACTAGGAGCACAACTAACATTTAATTTTTTTTTACATTAGTAGGGTATTTATAGGTGATCTTATAGAATATGTACAAATCTCGTTCACCAAAAGATTTGAATCCAATAAAAATTTAGTTTATCCAACATGTACCCATCATGGGTACCCTTCTTGTATATGTCATAATAGTTTAGACATGATTATGAATAATCATGATAAAGTACAAAACACCATTCCACCAAATAATTTGTTCTCCATTCAAAATAATCAACTTGTGGTAGCCTAAAAAGTTATTGGCGACGTTTGTGCTAAAATAGGATGGCAATGCTATCATATAGAGGAAAAAGTAGGAGACTCATCTCATGAGGATTTCCTATCAAGTAATCATGTTCCCACACATTCTAATCCATACCCATAGCTAATGTAGACCTAAACAATTCTAAAAATGTAGTGAATGACCATGTGGGATAGTCACTTGTCCCTAAATAACTAATGTCAATTGGCTCAAATGCCAACCAATATGAAGTTGTACCATCACAAGAACTAGGTGCCAATATCAAATATGGGATGTCTTTATGTTAGAAAGTAAAGTCCACCAAGATAACTGGGGGGGTGAATTAGTTATCTGATAAATATAATTATTATCGCCATTAACATATTTCAACCATGTAATTAATATAAACAACAACCATAGAAAGATAAACATACACAGCAATAAAATAACACAAGATATTTTTACTAGGGAACCTCTTGATCAAAGAGTAAACACCAATGGGAATGATGCCCACAAAAGATGTACCAATATAAAAATTCTTTGTGAGGGGATGGACTTTGTTAGGAGCCTTATGAAATACATTTAGTACATATGAGTCCTTGTTAGGAGACTTTGAATCCATGTTAGAATATTCTAACCTAGTTAAGAGTTATGGAAGATAGAAGAACCCACTGTCCAAACATCTTCTTCTTGAATGTACTCTCATCTATTTTTTTCCCTCTACAAATGTCTTTCAAAATAGTGAATGTTATTTAAAAGAATCACAAGATATATCAATTTAGTTTTGAGCGAAATAAAACTTTACTTATATGTGGCTTTAAAAATGTGTGTTCTACCCTTTATTTCTCTTCCTCTTGAAATTTCCTTCATCATTGGTGGCTTTTAATCTTTGTGATCATTGTGGACAGCGCTGAAGAAACTCTTTCTATTTTCCTTTCGATTACTATAGTGGATCTTATTTTCTAGCAGCAACCTCCAATTCAATGGTTCAATATCGGCATCATCTTTTCATGGAAACAATGACTTCTCCAAGAAGCTTCTACAACTTCAGATTATCTCATTTTTCTCTAACAATCTCCTGGTAGTTCTTCTTTGATAGAGGATATTCAAACCTTTCTTTCTTGCTCTCAAACAATGTGACAATTTTTTCTTGCAATCTGCTTTTTGCTGACACAATTCTTCAACTTAAAATTGTTTGGGTTGCATAAACCTTTCCTTGACCACTTTAGTATAGACAAAAAAAAATTATAAAGCCATTTTATAGAGCTTGTAGCCTCAAGAGACAACTCGTAGAATCTAACATAGACAACTTGTAGCTACAGATAAACTTGACAAAGAACTTAACTAAGTCAAACTGGGTGCTCAAACATGTAAAACTATGTATGGAAAACTATTGAATGGTGATGACACGACAGAAGTGAGAGTGAATTGTATGTGTGGTGCTGAGGGTCATGTGTCATTTCTCAACACTTTCTAAACCTTAGACCAACTTTAACAAATATATAATGTTTTTCTTCAATTCATCTTTATCTTTTCATATTCTTGAATATTTCTATCCTTGTCTAGAAAATCATCTAATTTGTGTCTTCTTCCATTTAATATAATTTTTTTAGCGTCCTATTAAAGATACATCAATACTTTTATTCCAACTATTTCTGGTAGATTATACAAGTAGGGGATTGTTGAAATCCTTATAAATATAAATTTGTCAAATAAATTTGACCATCTCTTGAAAACAGCAGTCATGATGTATTCCATGACATCATCTGCTACATATAATGTGTACATTATATTATTTTGGTGATGATAAACTTTAAACCATATGCATATTATGTGTACCTCACATATTATATTGG
Organism: Chamaecyparis obtusa; assembly: GCA_027943335.1. Taxonomy (NCBI): domain Eukaryota; kingdom Viridiplantae; phylum Streptophyta; class Pinopsida; order Cupressales; family Cupressaceae; genus Chamaecyparis; species Chamaecyparis obtusa. The sequence goes on along the minus strand of BSBK01005372.1, from coordinate 427,371 downwards.
TGATACATGAGCTTTAAGCCATATGCAGTAAATGTCTATGTTAGTCTCTGTTATTATTTTAATGAGTAAACAATGAATCTGATTTTATTATTTATGAAATACAATTAGAAACTAAGAAAATCATTATTCGATTGATTCCATGATACAAGAAGTTGTTCAGTGAATTACATTGGAACATGGTCTGTTCCAATTTCTGTCTACTTTCTACTAACATTTCATTTCTATTTTCATTTTTCATTACAATCTACAACATGCCAAGAAGGTCAATGAACTATTTTTCTCTACCATTTTGTGGCTATGGCTATTTTTTTTTCCTTTCTTTTCTGTATTTCTATGATGTTCAAAATGTTGGAAATAATCTACATCTTGATAAAGATTTAGTAGCATTTTGTAACGGCTTTGCAATGTAACAGCTCTACAGACTGTGAAGCCCAATCTTTATCTTCTGCTATAACTGTCAGATTCCCTTCTTCCCCAGATGCTACAATAGTCTTTGACCATGCAATGTAAAAGGAGATATAGCTGAGAGTTGTTTTGTATTGTTAACTGACTACATACCCCTGCTTGAAGAGTGGATTTAGTTCATTCTGAAGGAACTACTATAATTTATGTGTCTCTGTTTCTGTGTATTTTGATCTTAAAATTTATATTCTATTTTAATTTATTTGTCTGCAATTTACTTTCAACAATTGGTATCAGAGTTGGGAAAGCTCATTTTTTATTCTTCTAAAAATCGATGAAGATTTCTCAAAATCATGGATGAGGTAGACAAATGGAAGATCAAAAAATTTGTAGGGCAGAACTTTAGGCTATGGAAAGTGCATATAGATTCATTACTTATCAAGTGGGATTTGCAACTCGCATTACTTGGAAAAACCAAGGTAAAGGATCTTTATCAGATGAAGACTGGCTGAAGATTGATCAGAAAGCAAAAGCAACGATCTTCTTATCACTCTCAAGAAATGTGCTCTTCAATGTTTCGACAGAGCTGACATTGAAAGAGTTGTAGGATAAGTTATCTCCATTATATGAGATAGCTTCAGCATCGAACAATGTATTCATCATGAAAAAGTTATACAATCTGAAAATGAAAGGAGGAGTGATATCAAATCATCTCAACGAGTTCAATACATTAGTTACTCAACTGACTTCGGTTGGTATCCAATTAGATGATGAAATAAAGACAATCTTATTGTTATGCTCACTTCCGAATAGCTGGGAAGGCATATTAATGGCTCTGAGCACTTTAGTTGCAACCAAGAGCAAGCTAAAATTTGATGAAGTTGCAGCCACACTACTGAGTGAAGACATGTGAAGGAAGCATCAAGAACCCTCTTTTGGTGATTCTCTAACAGCTGTGAGCACAAGCAATAGAGGTAGAAATCATGAGAGAGGAAGACACAATAATAATAATAATAATAATGGAAGAGGTAGATCGAATCATCACTTGAAATCGAGAGGAAGAAATGGCACTTGTTGGTTTTGTGGAAAACTAGGGCACACAAAGAAGCAATGTTGGAACTACAAGAAGGCTCAAAATAATGTTATCAATGATGGAATTAATGCTACAACTGATGGAGCTTTGGTACTTGCAGCCGGTGACACAGATTCAAGCTCATGGGTTCTCAATTCTGGTGCATCATTCCATGCTACTCCATCTCGGAGTGCTTTCACAAATTACCATGAAGGTATGTTTGGTAAAGTTTTTCTTGGGGATAAAAAAGAGTGTGACATTGTCGGAAAAGGGGATATTTTATTGTCGCTGAAAAATGGAAGTAAATGGGTTCTAAAAGATGTTAGGCATGTTCTTACACTTAAGTTGTGAATCTGATTTCAGTCAGTCAGTTATATACACAAAGTTGTAATGTCAAGTTTGATCTCGCTTCTTGGAAAGTGTCCAAAGGTCAATTAATTCTAGCTAAAGGGTAGAAAATTGGAAGTTTATACCCATTAGAGTGCAATGGTGAAGTGGGAACAGTCATGGCAGTTGCGTATATCAATGTTGAACTTTAGCATAAGAGGCTCGGTCATATGAGAAAAATGGGTCTTGAAGTCATGCTTCGAAGAGACCAACTTCTGAGTCTTAAATCAATTGATTTGGAATTGTGTGAGCACTACCTTTATGGAAAGAAAAATCGCACCAGCTTCATAAGGACAGGTCATGAGAATAAATCCTCTCCATTAGAGCTCAATCATTCTGATGTTTTCAGTCCTATGAAGGTAACTTCTATCAGTGTTGCTAACTATTTTGTCCATTTCTTGATGATTGCACTTGCAAAGTTTGGGTTTACATGCTGAATAAGAAATTAGAAGTATTTTTAAAATTCAAAATTTTTAAGGCTATGGTGGAAAATCAGATTGGAACAAATATTAAATGTTTACTAACAAACAATGGTGGTGAGTATTGCTCTTTGGATTTTGATCAATTTTGTCTAGATCATGGTATTCGGAGGATTAAAACAGTCCCATATACACCTCAAGAAAATGGTGCAGCTGAGAGGTTAAATCAAACATACTATTTTAGAGAGAGCTTGGTGTATGTTGTCTAATGCTGGTTTGGAGAAGGAATTTGGGGCAGAGGCCTGCAATACAATGGTTTATTTAATAAATCGAGCTCCTTCGTCATGTCTAGATTTTGATATTCTAGAAGAGGGGTGGACTGGTAAGAGAATTTTTTTTTCTCATTTACGTGTCTTTGGATGTGATACATATACTCACATTAATAAGGAGCAATGAATGAAATTGGATTTCAAATCTAAAAGATGCATATTTTTGGGGTATGGTGAAGATCAGTTTGGTTTTTAGTTGTGGGATCTAGTCACTCACAAGGTTATTCGCAGTCGCGATGTTGTTTTCAATGAGAAGTCATTCTCAGGTTTGCATACACCAGTTACCACTTCTGAAAATTATTTTCAATATGATTTATTTGATGTTGGCTCTCAGTCTACTCTAAAAGGCCAAGTTCAACATGGAAAATTAGTGAGTTTTTCACCCACACCGACATTCCCCTCAACCCTAGTAATTACACCTACACTAATTAACCCCACGTCAATGCCAAGCATTCCCAAAATGTAGGACATTGTCAATTATGAAATGCCATAATCTCTATTTCAAAATACCCCCCCTCTAATTCCCACGTGGGCAGGATAGTCACTGTTGGATATTGGAGCTCCTACAGGGAAAAATCCCTGTACTGCAGGGCAGTCTGCTCTATCCCCAATGTAGCCCCTATAAAATCCATCCACCAAGCCTCCCATCACACTCACCACTTCTACATGGGATGTTGAATTCCCCACGCAGCATCCCCCAAACTCCTCTGTGTGGGAATCTCTGCCACTAGAAGATAGAGGGAAGCTCATGCCCCTTGCTGCATCCTCACGCATGGACTTTGCTCCACCATATGTGACACAAACATAGCCAAGCATGGAATTGTGTCCAACTTCTACAGTCCTCTACACCTCTTGTCATCCATCTATGGCATTCAAATTACTAGAACAATAATATGTTAGTCAGATACATGGCATTCAAAACACAGAGGCTGCTAGTCCTCTTCAAACTCCAGACATTGATCAAAATATTCATTTACAGAGGTCTACCAGAGAGAGAAAATGCCCTCGGAAGTTTGATGATTGTGAACTTTTATTTTCTTTGTGTTCTAATTAGGTAGAGCCATAAACATTCAAGCAAGCATGTACTGATGTTAACTCAGTGTTCTAGATGGATGCCATGAAAGATGAAATGGATTCTTTACACGCCAATCAAACATGGAACTTGGTTCCTCTTCCACTAAACCATAAAGCTTTGAAAAATAAATGGGTCTATCACAAAAAAGAGGAAGATGGAGGTCAAAAGAGATATAGGGCCAGATTGGTAGTGATGGGATTCGCTCAACAAAAGGGTGTGGACTTTAATGAAATCTTCTCTTCAGTAGTCAAAATGTATACTATTCATTTGGTATTAGGCATAGCAGCAGCACGGGAGCTTGAGCTTGAGAAACTCAATGTCAGAACAACATTTTTACATGGGGATATTGACGAAGAGTTATATATGGAGCAGCTGGAAGGATTTATTAAACAAGGGCAGGAACATTTATATTGTAGATTAAAGAGGAGTCTATATGGGATGAAACAAGCCCCACACCAATGGTATCTAACATTTGATATCTTCATGACCCAGCAAGGTTTTACTCATTGTGAATCAGACCCATGTATTTACTACTACTGGTGATTTTGTGATATTTCTATTGTATGTTGATGATATGTTGACTGTTGGTAATAGTATGAGAGACATCCATGAGCTGAAGACACATTTGGCTCTTCATTTTTCCATGAAAGATTTAGGGGCAGCGAAGAGGATTTTTGGGATGGATATAATCCAAGATAGACATAAGAGAGAAATTAAGTTATCTTAAGAAAAGTACATCCTCAAAGTTTTAGAAAAAATTAATATGTCAATTGCAAAACTGGTTGCCACTCCATCGACTGATCATTTTTTATTATCTTCTAAAATGTGTCCTTCCACTCCGAAAGAAAAACATGAGATGGCCGATATTCTTTATTCTTCAGCAATTGGGAGTTTAATGTATGCCATGGTCAGCACACATTCGAACATTGCTCATGCAGTGGGAGTTGTGAGTGGTTTTATGAGTAATCTAGGTAAAACTCATTGGAAAGCAGTTCAATGGACTCTTTGATATTTGAGAGGCACTTCCTCTCATGTTTTATGATTTAATAGAAAGACCCCTTATATTTTTGGATATGTTGATTCTGATATGGCTAGAGATTTAGATACAAGGAGGTCAACAATAGGCTATGTGTTTACTTTTGTTGGGGCAGTGATTAGCTGGACTTCTCAAAAGAAACAAGTTGTTTCTCTTTCCTCTACCAAGGCTGAATACATTGCTCTCACTGAGGAGCTAAAGATCTGATATGGTTACCGTGATTGTTTGGAGAGTTGGGATTTAAACAATCCACCTTTACTCTATTCTCTGACAGCAACAGTGCCATTCATTTGGCCAAAAATCCATCTTTCCATAGTTGCACAAAGCATATAGAAACCAGATTTCACTTCATCTATCATGCTCTTGAAGAGGGAAGATTACAGTTAGAGAAGATTGATGCAAATGTTAATCTGGATGATGCGTTCACCAAGGTAGTACCTCAAGAGAAGTTTAATTATGTAGAGCTTCTCTTGGCATTGTAACCACATAGCCATAAGTTCCAAGTGGAGAATATCTCTAGGTAGCTCACCTCATAGCATTGATTGGACTTCAAGTGGGAGATTGTAATGGCTCTATAATGTAACGGTCCTGCAAACTGTGAAGCCCAATCTTTATCTTCTGTTGTAATTGTCAGATTCCCTTCTTCCCCAAATGATATGATAGTCTTTGACCATGCAATGTAAAAGGAGATATAGCTAAGAGCTACTGTGTATTGTTAATTGACTATATTTTAATAATTTATGTGTCTCTGTTTCTGTGTATTTTGATCTTTAAATGTCTATTCTATTTTAATTTATTTGTCTCGAATTTACTTTCAACACAATTAAAGGTCTTAAGTTCGAATCTTAATTGATCTAGATAAACAACTCCTCTAACACGAAATAAAGCCATTTTTCAAAAAGAAGCTTATTTCCAAGTTGGTATATATTTTTTTATGTCGGTTCCTTCATTGGCCTAAATCTCTTGAGAGGAATGGAACTCATCTGGATCCTCTAAACCTTAGCTTGGGATCAAACTTATTTACAAGAAGTTTGTCTTAACCTCACCTTCATTTACAATCATTTTTGCGTGAGAGTGATAATGGTCTAACCTTTTGTATATATGTTTCTCATCAGAAGGATGTACTGCAGTAGGCAAGTGCCTCAGGTCATAGTAAGATTATGAACAAAAAGAAAGAAAGAAGTAGAACAATGATAATGATTCTCAGAAGACTGCAAACATGAATGGTAGAATGAAGAGGAACAAGAAAGAATGGGAATCGTCCCTTGAATTCCTTATGGAAAACTAGAATTTCATCAAATGAGCTTCTTCTTGCCTAGGTGATGTTGTTTCCTTTGTCTCACTATTAAGATAATGTCTTGCATGCCAATTTCTCTGACCTGCATAATTGGATCTTCATGACTCTCTTGTTTCTTTTTTGTCTATTTTGATGATGTATTGAATTTTGGAAATAGAGTCCTTTTCCTATCTTAAAAGATATAAACTAAAATTGATTATTTACATTTCATATTTTTTTAATTTTATATTAAAAATTAAGTATATTTCTTTTCTACATTAAACCATCATGTGAGTTCATATATAAGTCTCTGTCATCACCATTATAGTTTTAACACAATCTACTGTCGTGTTATAAAAGAGTTACAAAAACTCATTTAGAGTTGCAATAATTTTGATAGTCTCAGAAATTGAAAAAATATTTAATAAGTCTTACAAAGAAAAAAAAACCTACTTTTAGAAGGCCCAAAAATAGATACTTATTTCCAAAGTAATTACTGTTAATATTGAAATTAATAGCAATTGTTTTTCTCTTGCTGTGGTAAGAGTGATTTTAAATAGATATGGATCATATGTATCTTGATAGATAATAATTATTTCATTCAATATTTTTATTTTTTGATCAAAAAGGGGCCGAAGCTGAATATTTTCTATATATAATATAAAATAGTAACATATAAGAAGTTTAGAGTAGAATTGAATCCATACAGTTTCAGAGGTACTCAAGAAAGTGAGTCTGCTTTCTCGATACCTTTATAGATAACCAAAATAAAGACCCGAAAGTCCAGTAGATGCTATATCCCTATGTTGAGTAAAAAAATAAAACTGTATACTGAAGAAAAAAAAAGGAGCCAAAGAGATGACATAGCACCCATTTTAATCTGAAGTAGAGGAAGAGTCCTGCTCTGAACTTTTAAAGGAAGAATCCTTTTTTTTCTCTTCTTCATCTTGGAACTTGGGATGGGATTCCTGATCCATTGGTTCATCCTCAGACTCCTTCTATTCATCCTATTTCATGTCTCTCGGGGATACGTAAACAAGGCTTACATGCTGATGAAATGAAAGAGTGTTTTGAAAAGACACTTCCCATAAAAAAAGGCCACTTACCGAAGAGCCTTGGCAATCAAGAAACTTTTGAAAACAAATTTTGAAACTTTTGATACCATTGTTGGAGAGGTGGGTTTACGGACCTACTTGCAGAATTTGTGTCACTTAAAATATTCTTCATGTGTGTCCCTCTAGCCGCTAGATTGGCTAACTCATTAGCCTTAGAGTTTCCTTCACGAAAAATGTGATTGACTATTATAGATTCAAAACTCTTGGTTAACTGCAAAATAACTTCCAAAGAAGCTTGTAGGTGCCAATTAGGTGTCACCCCTATTTTTACAATGTTTATGGTTATCATGGAGTCTCCTTCAATCTCCAATTTTCTCAACCCTAACTCATGTGCTAATGCAAGACCATTTAATAAAGCTTTGAATTCTACCATATTATTGGTGTCTTCTTCCAAAGGTTTAGCCAATTCTACTATGACTCTACCTGCTGATGAATGTATAATGTAGTCGACCCCCAATGGACCTAGGTTTCCTTTTGAGGCTCCATCAAAGTTGAGCTTGAACCAACCCGGAGATGGAGACATCCAGACATAGGAAGCTCTCTAAGTATAATTAGATTAGCAGGGCATGTGCAGGATCATGGTATTCCAAAAAGTGGTGATGTGAAAAAAATCCTCTTTTCACTCGTCCAAAACCGCGCTAAAAAGTGTGTTGAATTTTTAGTAGGCCTGGGTGTCAGTACACATGGCCAAACCAAAAGCCAATGCACAATCCTAATTGGATATCAGATTTGAAATCGGATATCAGATTTAAAATCAGATATTAGATTTGAAATCGGATGTCAGATTTAAAATCGAATATCAGATTTGAAATCGGATATCGGATTTGAAATCGGATATCAGATTTTTTTAAATTAGATATCAGATTTTTTCTGCCAAAATTTTGCTTTCTATTGCAATTTCAAACTTTTTCATTCCATGTTATTTTCATTTTTTTTAGTTTTTAATTATTGTTATAGATATCATTTTTTATAATATTAATGTTTTTATATTAACATTAGTATTAATGTTATAATAATAATACCTATGAGATCTCTGATGCAGAGGCACTAAGCACTAGTGCATGCATCTTAAGAATTCATCCAAAATTGTCATGTCACTACCCTCTGCATAGACATGTACTCTGTCATGAATAACTTTTGAATAAAACAATATATGAAAAATCCCTCTACTGAGGATGGGAATAATTAGGTTCTCTAATACATACTCCAAGCTGAGAAAGATCCAACATTTGAGTTGGGAGATATGACCCACACAATAACACCCAATTTTCTGTGATAATAAACCAAGACTGAACTTGCAGAAAATCTAAACTTTATTTACATCTTAAAGAATAATTCATACATTTAAGCATCCTCTCCATAAAAAATAGACTCTACTATCATTTAATGACTTGATTCCTCTTCCACTCCAACCATTTCTTGGCAGTTACATTTGAAGAGGAATACCAAAAGACTCCTATGCATGTGTTTCCCATTAAAAGACAACGTAACCGTTATGTTTGAAAATCTGAATCTTTCAACTATGAAAACAACTCAAAACTAATTAAAACTTATTAAATATAAATTTCCTAATGAATTACAACATCTTGGAGACCTATTCTAAACACTTATAACCTCTTAATAACCCCTAAACAATCCTTGACACTCTTGGACACTATTGGTCCACTTACAATGCATAGTAGTCCTTTATTACTCTTACAATCACATGCTATTTAGAAAACCATTATAGGTATTAGAACTTCATAGTTGATCTTCTTTGATGTACTTGGCATCTTGGTGGATTGTCTCTCTCTCTCTCTCTCTCTCTCTCTCTCTCTCTCTCTCTCTCTCTCTATATATATATATATATATATATATATATATATATATTATATAGTTTATATGTATTATATATAATTATATATTAATATATATTTTATATAATAATATCTTATATATATTAGTATATAAACTTTATAGATCATAATATTTAAATTATACATCGAAAGCAGTTACCAAGACTTCCTAGGGTTCCTTGTATGCCTTATCACACGTTAGGACTCCTAGGAAGTCCCCATGACTCCTTTTGATGCATTAGAATGCTTGAGTGTGTTCGAAGGGGTCCTACAACCCCTTCAAACACACTCAAGCATTCCAATGTGTCAAAAGGGGTCATGGGGACTTCCTAGGGATCCTAACTAGTGATAAGGCATACTAGGACCCCTAGGAAGTCCCCATGACCCCTTTTGACACATTTTAACCCTCAAGTGTGTTTGAAGGGGTTGTATGACCCCTTCATGACCCTTTCAGACACACTTGAGGGTTAAAATGTGTCAAAAGGCGTCATGGGGACTTCCTAGGGATCCTAACGCATGATAAGGCATACTAGGACCCCTAAGAAGTCTCCATGACCCCTTTTGACACAATGGAACCCTCAAGTGTGTCTTAAGGGGTCCTACAACCCCTTAGGACACACTTGATGGTTTGAATGTGTCAAAAGGGGTCATGGGAAATTCCTAGGGGTCTTAACACGTGATAAGGCATACTAGGACCACTAGGAAGTCCCCATGACCCCTTTTGACACATTTTAATGCTCAAGTGTGTCTGAAGGGGTTGTAGGACCCCTTAGGACACACTTGAGGGTTCTAATGTGTTAAAAGGGGTCATGGGGACTTCCTAGGGGTCCTAACATGTGATAAGGTGAACTAGGACCCCTAGGAAGTCCCCATGACCCCTTTTGACACATTGGATAGCTCAAGTGTCTCCAAAGGGGTCCTACGACCCCTTAGGATAGTTGAGGGTTCCAATGTGTCAAAAAGGGTCATGGGGACTTCCTAGGGGTCCTAACATGTGATAAGGCATACTAGGACCCCTAGGAAGTCCCCATGACCCCATTTGACACATTTGAATGCTCAAGTGTATCTGAAGGGGTCGTAGGACCCCTTAGGACACACTTAAGGGTTCAAATGTGTCAAAAGGAGTCATGGAACTTCCTATGGGTCCTAATGTGTGATAAGGCATACTACGACCCCTAGGAAGTCCCCATGACCCCTTTTGACACATTGGAATGCTCATGTGTCCTAAGGGGTCCTACGACCCCTTAGGACACACATGAGCATTCCAATGTGTCAAAAGGGGTCATGGGGACTTCCTAGGGGTCCTAACATGTTATAAGGCATACTAGGACCCCTAGGAGGTCCCCATGACCCATTTTGACACACTTGAGGGTTCAAATATGTAAAAAGGGGTCATGGGGACTTCCTAGGGGTCCTAACATGTGATAAGGCATAATAGGACCTCTAGGAAGTCCCTATAACCCCTTTTGACACATTGGAATGCTCGAGTGTGTCTTAAGGGGTCATTCAACCCCTTAGGATACACTTGAGAGTTCCAATATGTTGAAAGGGGTCATGGGGACTTTCTAGGGGTCCTAGTATACCTTATCACTTGTTAGGATCCCTAGGAAGTCCCCATGCCCTTTTTGACACATTGGAATGCTCAGGTGTGTCCTAAGGGGTCCTACAACCCCTTAAGAACACTTGAGCATTCAAATATGTCAAAAGGGGTCATTGGGACTTCCTAAAATGACTTATCATGTGTTAGGACCCCTAGGAAGTCCCCATGACCCCTTTTGACACATTAGAACCCTCAAGTGTGTCATAAGGGGTCTTAGGACCCCTTCAAACACACTTGAGAGTTCAAATGTGTCAAAAGCGGTCATGGGGACTTCCTATGAGTCCTAGTATGGCTTTTCACCCATACTAGGACCCCTTCGAAGTCCTAATGACCTCTTTTGACACAATGGAACCCTCAAGTGTGTCCTAAGGGATCATAGGATCTTTAGACACACTTGAGCATTCAAATGTATCAAAAGGGGTCATGGGGACTTCCTAGGGGTCCTACTATGCCTTATCACACCTTAGGACCCCTAGGAGGTCCCCATGACCCCTATCAATACATTGGAACCCTCAAATGTGTCCTAAGGGGTCCTACAACCCTTTTGAACAAACTTGAGCATTCAAATGTGTTAGAAGGGGTCATGGGGACTTCCTAGGGGTCCTAGTATGCCTTATCATGCATTAGGACCCCTAGAAAGTCCCCATGACCCCTTTTGACACATTAGAACCCTCAAGTGTGTCCTAAGGGGTCATAGGACCCCTTCGAACACACTTGAGGGTTCAAATATGTCAAAAGGGATCATCGGGACTTCCTATGGTTCCTAGTACGCCATATCACATGTACTAGGACCCATAGGAAGTCTCCATGACTCCTTTCGACACATTTGAATGCTCAAGTGTGTTCGAAGGGGTCATAGGACCCCTTCGGACACTTGACCATTCCAATGTGTCAAAAGGGGTCATGGGGACTTCCTAGGGGTCCTAACACATGATAAGCCATACTAGGACCCCTAGGAAGTCCCCATGACCCCTTTTAGAACATTTGAATGATCAAGTGTGTTAGAAGGGGTCATAGGACCCCTTAGAACACACATGAGCATTCTAATGTGTCAATAGGGGTCATGGGGACATCCTACAGGTCCTAACATGTGATAAGGTGTACTAGGACCCCTAGGAAGTCCCCATGACCCCTTTTGAAACATTTGAATAGTTAACTATGTCCGAAGGGGTCGTAGGATCCCTTAGGATACACTTGAGCATTCCAATGTGTTAATAGGGGTCATCTGGACTTCATAGGGGTCCTAATGCATGATAAGGTGTGCTAGAACCCCTAGGAAGTCCCCATGACCCCTTTTGACACATTTGAATGTTTAAGTGTGTTTGAAGGGGTCGTAGGACCCCTTAGGATACACTCTAGCATTCCAATGTGTTAATAGGGGTGATGGGGACTTCCTAGGGGTCCTAACACATGATAAGGCATAGTAGGACCCCTAGAAAGTCCCCATGACCCCTTTTGAAACATTTGAATGCTTAAGTGTGTCTGAAGGGGTCATAGGACCCCTTAGGATACACTTGCAATGTGTCAATAGGGGTCATGGGGACTTTCTAAGGGTCCTAACGCATGATAAGGTGTACTAGGACCCGTACGAAGTCCCCATGACCCCTTTTGAAACATTTGAACCCTCAAGTGTGTTTGAAGGGGTTGTAGGATCCCTTAGGACACACTTGAGGGTTCCAATTTGTCAAAAGGGGTCATGGGGACCTCCTAGGCGTCCTAATGCATGATAAGGTGTACTAGGACCCCTAGGAAGTCTCTACGACCCCTTTTGACACATTTGAATGCTCAAGTTTGTCTGAAGGGGTCCTATGACTCCTTTAGACACACTTGAGGGTTAAAATGTGTCAAAAGGGGTCATGGGGACTTCCTAAGGGTCCTAACATGTGATAAGGCATACTAGGACCTTTAGGAAGTTTCCATGACCCCTTTTGACACATTTGAACCCTCGAGTGTGTTCGAAGGTGTTGTAGGACTCCTTAGGACATAGTTGAGGGTTCCAATGTGTCGAAAGGGGTCATGGGGAATTCCTAGGGGTCCTAACATGTGATAACATGTACTAGGACCTCTAGGAAGTCCCCATGACACCTTTTAACACATTTGAATGCTCAAGTGTGTCCAAAGGGGTCGTACGACCCCATAGGACACACTTGAGTGTTCCAATGTGTCGAAAGGGGTCATGGGGACTTCCTAAGGGTCCTAACACATGATAAGGCATACTAGGACCCCTAGGAAGTCCCCATGACCTCTTTTGACACATTTGAATGCTCAAAGGTGTCTGAAGGGGTCCTACAACCCCTTAGGACACACTTGAGGGTTCCAATGTGTTAAAAGGGTTCATGGGGACTTCCTAGGGGTCCTAGTATGTGTGATAAGGCATACTAGGACCCATAGGAAGTCCCCATGACCCCTTTTGACACATTTGAATGCCCTAAGTGTTTCATTTTCTTCCTTAACCTCATGAAGTTTATATAAAACACATGTATGGTAATCTTCACAGTATTTAGGAGGCACAAATTGGTAACAATTGGAGCAGTAGGAATCAGAAAATGCACACTCTTCTTCACCAAACTATATAGATGGGAAACTTGAAATACATTTGGAAGTAGAGCTACTCCATTCGCTTTGAGCCATCACAAATTAGCAGAAGTTTTATGTTCTTCACTCTAGAAAAATATCTTATTTCAATGGCCGCCCATGAATTTTTTAAATGGATGATTGATTTCCTTTGCTTCTTTCAATGGCCATCCATGATTTTTCTGCAATCTTCCAACCTTTTGTACATAGTTCTAAATAACATATTAATATATATTATACATATAAAATAATATATAATATATGATATATGATGTAACATTTACTATTTCCACTTAAGGACATAGTTTGCCCCCTCATGATCTTGCACATACCCTGGGATTTGGGTGAGAGCTAAGTTAAGTCTGTCATTGGGATGGGGTCGAAACCAGGTGATTTGTGAAAAAATAAGTTAAAACCCTTTGAGAATCCTTTTGCTAGCTTCAGTTTGACCTTAGAAAGCCAAGATGGATTATGGGAGGTAACCCTACTGAAGGCTTCCTGAATCCTAAAATTTGGCTAAGTTTGGAATTTTTCAAAAACCACCAAAATCTAGAATTTGCATCTTAACTCCTATAATGCTGAAACCTATCTCAAACATCCTGGAATATATTTAACTAGTATTTATACAAATATAAATTAAAGTATAAGAAATTATCAAACTTATACTTAAATGTTATATTTGTATAAATCCTCTTGCCAATTTACATGTAACTTGGAATTGGAAAAAGTAGTCCAAATGAAATTTTGAACTAGGTAGGAAATATTGGATATCTAATAATATCGGATATTCAAAATTTTTGGATATCTGATTAGGCTTGGTATTTTCTTGGGAATTACCAAACATGGGTGGTCAATCCTTTAGGTGTGTTTTAGGAGATAGTTCTTGATACCGAGACTTTGACCATGTAGCTGACGACTATTTTTTCACCCAAAATTGATAAAATGAAAAGGGTTTCTTAAAGAGATTATCAACTTTCCATCAATATAATTGCTATCAAATTTCAAGTTTAATAAGTAATTATTACTTATTTTTCAATTGAGTTATCCTTAAAGTCATAATTGACATACTTATTGAAAAACAACTATAACTTTCAAACCGTTTAACCTTTTTGAAATTCGAAACATGCACCACATTCTATGCTTCAGTTACTATAAAAAAAAAAATTGAATTTTGTAAAATTTTGAATTAGTTAAGGTGGTCAAACACGAGATTTTTTTATTCTGCAAAAGTTGTAGCAGAAAATTCATAATTAATTATTTATTTTACCAAAAATTACAAAAAAATATGTCACATCCAGGCATGAGTCTACTACTTATATCTAGAATCTTGGGAAAATATATCATCATTTGATTGTGATTAAGGTGGTCAGACATACACGTACTCTTTATCTTTTCCCTAAAATTTTCATAGTACTGCATTGAAATCTAGAATTTTGAACAATTAGACAAAAAAAAATTCAAACAAGGGCTAGTAGTTTAGAAACTTCATTCAATTTCCTACAGATTCTACTCTTACAACTTTTTCACATAAGGCTCATAAGATGTTCAACCTTTTACGTCAAGTTGACTAACCTTGATTTTCTAATTTTTTATTGCCACTTAAGGCCATAGTTTGGTATACCATGATCCTGCACATACCTAGGCTCAACCTTTTCCTATTGTGATTGGGGCTTTGAGTCCATACCATCTCTTGATCATTTGGTCATCCCAACATGTGTAGTACTTGTGTTGGGTTGATTGTGCTTGGAGGAAAGAGTTCATAACCTCAACTATGACTGCTTCAATTTTATTGAGAATGGAGTCAATTCCCATAGATTTGTCTTGAAAAAGTCTCCTCACTAGAACATTTGAGGCTAAATTCCAATGGCCATTTTAAAAATTTTCAATGGCCATTTGTCGAAACTTTGGCACATCTGTCCATCAACATTTTTGCATTGGAAATGGTGACAAAAGTGATAACCATCGGTATTCCGACATCACTACCCATCGGAATTGGCCACATAAATAGAAATTTTTCTATGGGACCAATATGTCAAAAAATGCTTCTTACAGTGTTTCATCTGTAGAAAAGGTGACAGATATTGAGTAGATGTCTGACAAGAGTACCTTTCGGAGGTATAGCAGTTCCATTGTACCAATCTGTCAAATTGGGGTGCCACCGACGGTTACTTGTCGAATATCTGATGATAGGTAATCAAGTCTTGACACAAGAAGCTGTCAGAGGAATAGCTCTTTTGTTAGAAAAGGATTACTACCTATCAAAAAATGATGGTTTAGCATAGTAAAAATAACAAAGCTCAAGAGACCATCATAGTTGGTCTCCATCTTTGGTCCATATACTGAAAAAACATTTTACATTTCGTTAGCTCATCAAATGAGCGGATTTGAAAGAATTTAATAGAATATTTTCATGATAGCGTATATTATTTAAGTTGATGTTGCATGAATTTATCAACTCCGCACACTTGTATACTATGAGCACAGCCATAAAGAAGCATGTCCTCCCATGGCCTACATTACTCAAGCCATGGGAGGGGATGCTTCTTTATGGATGTGCTCAATATATATAAGTGCGCGAAGTAGATAAATTCATTCACCATCAAACTAAAATAATATACATTATACATGAAAATATCATCCATTAAATTCTTTCAAATAACCGCATTTGATGAGCTAACAAAATGTAAAATGTTTTGTCAGTATATGGACCAAGGACAGAGACCAACTTTGATGGTCTCTTGAGCTCTGCTATCTTTAGTCCTAGCTACTATGTAAGGGCTGGAAGACTTATACCTGTCGATCGTTAAGAATTATCACCGCCTTGCCTTTATATACACTACATAGTATCCAATATAAGAGAAGGCAAAAAATATGAATGGATAAAATAAATGAAAGATACAATAAAATTATCTTGTTGTTTTCCTTCTCATAATTGATCCCTGTGTCGCAAAAGTAATTTTATACGATCACTAGCACATTTCGTGCATGGATGAGAAATAGTATCCAAAGTTTCTAGATTCTGAGAAGAGGTATGGGTGGAGACCAAAAAAGGGATATTTGTGAAGGTTTTATAGACATAGTATTGAATCATCATCTCTGCACTGGTACTCAATTTGGAAACCCTCCCTAGAAAATCTCCACAAAAATCCCTTCTAGCCTCCACTGCATATACGTCTTCTCAGTATCTAAAAACTCTCCATCATTGATTCCCATCATTTTTCACCATCTCTATGGACTGAGACCTTGAATTATTGAGCTTCTCTTTATTTCAAGAATAGTTTAACATTCTCTACTTAATAGGGCCAACCACGTGAAGGTGGAAGCTCATATGACACCTCCTAGGAGCCTCTTATGACCCTTTATGACATTTTAAGACATCTAAGATGTGTATTCTTAGGGGTTGTAAAGGGTCATAAGGGGTCCTAGGACACAACAGCTGAGAAACATAAATGTAGGAATCATGGTCACAAGTTTTTGGAGACAACATAATTGAGTGGTATACCTAGACGATGCAAATAAACTACTACGTGTACCCCCAATTCTTGTGCCCTTTTCATGTACCCGAAGGATATATTTGAAAAAATAAGGGTAAAGCTTAAAGAAGTTAATTTTGCAGCACTAGAAAGATCTTTAAGCCTTACCCTTGTGTTTCAAATTTATCCTTTGGGTATGCACAAAGGCCATAGTAATTGGGGTGCACATAGTTCATTTATGGGAATTTTATTGGGAAGCTAATTGCTCATCTATCATCTACTTCATTTTTATGAAGCTAATTGCCATAGGATCCAAGCCTAGGCTAGAAATATGTATTCCCAAACACATAAAAAGAATGCACATAAACACGTACGACAGCTGAGAAACATAAATGTAGATATCACAACACCTGAGAAACATAAATGTAGGCATCATGGTCACAAGTTTTTGGAGACAACATAATTGAGTGGTATACCCAGACGATGCAAAGCAACCAGAGGAGTAGTGGTTGCTTTGCATCGCTTGGGTATACCACTCAATTATGTTGTCTCCAAAAACTTGTGACCATGATGCCTACATTTATGTTTCTTAGGTGTTGTGATATCTACATTTATGTTTCTCAACTGCCGTACATGTTTATGTGCATGTTTTTTATGTGTTTGGGAAGATATATTTATAGCTTGGGCCTAGATCCTATGGCAATTAGCTTCATAACAATGAAGTAGATGACAAATGAGCAATTAGCTTCCCAAGAAAAATCCCATAAATGAACTATACATACCCCAATTCCTATGGCCTTTGTGCGTACCCAAAGGATAAATTTGAAACATAAGGGTAAGGCTTAAAGATCTATTTAGTGATGCAAAATTAACTTCTTTAAGCTTTACCCTTGTTGTTTCAAATATATCCTTTGGGTATGCGCAAAGGGCACACAAATTGGGGGTACACACAGTTCATTTATGAGGATTTTCTTGGAGGCTAATTGATTATCTCTCATCTGCTTCATTTATTATCAAGCTAATTGTCAAAGGATCCAAGCCTAGGCTAGAAAGATGTCTTCCCATTCTATTTAAGCCATATTCCTTGTTCTTGTCAAACTTCATTGGTACTATAGGTGTGCTCTCTGTAGTATTCTTCTTCAATTTCTGTTTGATGATAAGCATCTTCTTCTTCTTCCTAATGGCAGCCAGAGCTTCCTTTTCATTAGGATTCAACTCCACTTCCCCCATCTCATCATCCTTGTCACCCTTAACTGTCATCCTAAGCCCTTCTTCCCTCTCCAGTTCTTCAAGCCTCTGTAAGATATCTGGATCAATAAAGTCTGCAACATTATGTCCATCCATGATCTCAGGAATATCATCTTCTTTCCACTCTTCATTTTCCAAAATATACCACTTCTTCAAGCTTGTAGTCTCTAGTGGTTGCAAATCAATCTTATTACAAACTACAATAAGAGGCTTATTGGCAAACAGAGGTTTTATGCTATGAAACAGAGCTTCCTATTGTGTAATACTATAACCATAGGACCCCAAAACATCAAGGAAAAATAAAGAAAACACCTTCAAATGAGCCAAGGTAATAATATTGAGCATCTCTATGGTGTTCCTATCCTCCAAGGGGTGGTCCAAAATACCAAGGGTATCAATAGGCTAAATAGCTTCAGACTATCATGGAGGCCTAATGGCTCTGCCTTGTAGCCCACAACATAAAGCATGGTTCTCAAAGCAAAGTACATGTCCATATTGTAGAAATGGAAAAGAAACAACAAGAAATCAAATAAAAATAAATAAAAAATAAAATATTTCAATTAAATAATCACCAACAACGATACACATAATACCTCTATATGCAGCCCATACTTAACATTTCAAATGCAAGAATGAAAGAAAACATGGAACTAAGCCCACAGTTCATAGGCCCGCAGAGGGACATTTATCATAGTCATAGAAATATGATTATTTTTAAATGGAATACACCAAGGAGTGCCATCAGAAATATTGACCATTTACAATCATGAACAGTGAATAATCAAATAGCTCATTTTTTTATCAGCATGTGTAGTCTGTGTATATATGAAAAATGAATGAAATATCAAGCTAAAATAAAATAGTGAACAAAAATGCAAATTCAAGCCCTAATTTATCAAGAGCAACAAACATTAGGACGAAAGAAAAATATTAAGACTATAGAAAAATCATTATGACTATAGAAAAATCATTAAGACTAGAAAATCAAGTTCTAGAAAAATCATTACGACTATAGAAAAATCATTTAGACTAGAAAATCAAGTTCTAGAAACGGAAGGTTTTGATGCTTTTCCATTACAACAATTGAGCATTCATCATTTGGTACTTCTTGATGTATTCCATTTAAGTTTTTTAGCTGTCGTGTTTATGTGCATGTTCTTTATGTGTTTGGCTTCTCTCCCTCGCAAGGGATATGCCGATAGGTAATTGATTTGAAAGCATAATGATTTGACAGTATTTTTTCAAGATAGGCGTAATCATCCCGTCAACCTTAATTAGTAACATTTGTGATATATGTCAAGTACTTATAATCAGTATGCCCAACAAATAGAGACTTAGTAGTAAAAGCATGTCCTTTGGTTTACTAGTTTACTTATAATCAATATGTCCTTTGGTTTACTAGTTTAATCTAGTTTAAGAATGGTTTGTTTCATGTTTGAATGTACCAATGAATAAAGCTTGGCTATATTAAGTACAATCTTAAGACTCGTGACTTTGAATGTTCATCAAAGCTTAGGCAAATCTGAATGTTCATCACATGTGCATATAAGTGTTGATCATAGAAGGTATATGCACAGGTGAAAAAAATACATATTTGACCAAGCAATACTAGGAGCTAGACCCAACAAAAATTAGATTTGTGGTATTTTCACAATAGTACATGTGTTGCTAGGTAAGCTCCCAATAGCGCTCAGGCAAATATGCATGTTCATCACCTGTACATATGAAGTGGCTCTAATGGAAGATACAATCACTAAATTTTGCATCCTCCTTATTTTTCTCTGGGTTAATATTGTCAGACATGGTATTTCTTGAATGGAATGATTCGTTACTTGTACATTGACTAGAATATTGGTGGAAGAAGGATGATTTGTTTGCATCCATTTTTTCAACTCTAATTTTCTCAATGCAAAGGGACATTTATCATAGCCATAGAAACATGATTATTTTAAAATGGAATACACCAAGGAGTACCATCAGAAATATTGACCATTTACAATCATGAATAGTTAACCTAATCAAATAGCTCATTTTTTTATTAGAAGGTGTAGTCTCTGTGTATATGAAAAATGAATGAAATATCAAGCCGAAATAAAAGAGTGAACAAAAATTCAAATACAAGGCCTAATTTATCAAGAGCAACAAACATTAGGATGAAAGAAAAATCATTAAGACTATAGAAAAATCATTAGGACTATAGAAAAATCATTAAGACTAGAAAATCAAGTTCTCAAAAAATCATTACGACTATAGAAAAATCATTTAGACTAGAAAATCAAGTTCCCAAAATGGACGGTTCTGATGCTTTTCCATTACAACAATTGAGCATTCATCATTTGGTACTTCTTGGCGTATTCCATTTAAGTTTTTTAGCTGTCGTGTTTATGTGCATGTTCTTTATGTGTTTGGCTTCTCTCCCTCGCAAGGGATACACCGATAGGTAATTGATTTGAAAGCATAATGATTTGACAGTCTTTTTTCAGGATAGGTGTAATCATCCTGCTAACCTTAATTAGCAACATTTGTGATATATGTCAAGTACTTATAATCAATATGCCCAATAAATAGAGACTTAGTAATAAAAGCATAAGGTTTCACATCCACATCTTCCCTAGTAAGTATTAGAGCCTTCCAAATTTGTAAAGAACACAAACTTTGCAAATCAAATTGATATTTCATTAAAACCTATGTTCTTGATCAAGTTCTTAAAGATTAAAACATGAAATAAAAAGAAGATGACATGTGCCTTGTAGTGAGGAGATTCAAGAGAGGTTTGATGAGTATGCAGATTGCTCAAAGATTGATTTTGAATCAGCAATTGGTGAAGAAGATGAAGTGGTGTGTGGTGAATCTGAAGATGAGGAAAATCTAAATTTAGTGGTGTGTGGTGAATCTGAAGATGGAAGGAAAGAAAATTCCCAAGTTTTAATTTTGGACAGTAGAGGCTCCTTTCATCATTCTCACAAGTCTATAGATTTGTCACATGGATTAATTAGTAAAGAAGAGGCATCTAGCATTGGCATTCAAGATATTAAGGTTGGGCCTAACCATTGCAAAAAAAAGGTGCTTATATGCATATAAAATTTGTCACCGGGGTATGACCATAATTCTGAGTTCATAACAGTGACATAACTCCACTACCTCAAGATATGGTAGCCTTTGGTCAAGAAGAGAACACTGATTTACATCCTATATTTGAGGGTACACATGGTGCAAGCATGGGACATGATGGGAATGATAAAACTCATCATAATTAATAAAAGAACTCTTGCCAACATTAGGATACCCATAGATCAAAATAGTCATAGTATTTGGGTCAATAGATGACAACCTTTCCATATGCTGCCTCACCTATTTGAGGTAAGCCAAACTCGGCCCAATTCTCTTAACAATGGTATACATCCATCCAAGTGCAGAAACCTTCAACTATTTGTAGTGGTAAAGAGAATCCCCATATTTTATCAGCCTAAGATAGTCTTTGGCCACTTTGGCAATGAGAACCTCAAAATAGAGAAAAGAAACTTAGTAAAACCAATCTATGCCATTGTTTGTGAGGGTACAGTCATGATAAGTGCCTCTCAAACCTCTCCAAATAGTAAGATTATCTTTAAATACTTTATTGATCTCTTCTAATAACCAAATCAAACCTACATTTGAATCCACACACAATAACCCAAAATGAAGGGTTTTGTATTCTTTAATGAATCTTAGTCACTGGTAACACATGGACAGTTAAGCTACTAGTCTCCAAAGCATTCAATAAGTGAATATGAATGTTTGAAAAATACTTGCAACAATTCTTAGACATACTTTATTGTTTAAGAATTGTTGGGACTGATCCTTTGGCGTGTATTAAATAGAGTAGAATTTTCAGCATATTATTATCATTCTATATCTTTGTTGTAAACATACCATTGGTTCAGTTTTAATCTACTGGTGCCATGCCCTAGCCCATGTTGTATCTCCATTATTTGATGTTATTCACTATTTTGAAATGTTGACTGTGGTTATCAAATGGAAAAAATAGAAAAAAAATTTAACACGAAATGAAATTTACAAAACTAAATGAATGACATGTTTACAACAAAGAAATAGAATGATAATAATATGTTGAAAGTTCTATTCTGTTTAATAGACACCAAAGGACCAATTGTATGAGTGGATTGTATTTAATACAAGCCAAAGGACCAGTTGTATGAAATTATCAATCACATAGCATTTCATTGTTGTATGAGAAGATTGTACAAGAATAGTTAATGTTAAACAAGGAGAAAACTCCTCAACACATCATGGAAACCATTGAATTCAATAATAAATTAAACCTAACACCAACACTATTCCTTCCATTCACTTCTACTAAGAATAAAGCATTTAATCCATTCAACATTACATATAATCATTAGACAGTTATATTTCCTGACTATGTAGAGGAACAATCACGACCAAAACAATCAAAAGTACTTTCACCCTTGCACAAGCTATTCCAAACTTCAAGTAAAATGAGAAATATGCTATATCAAATCATTCATATTCATAGTAACCATTCAAAGGATCATTTTGTCAATGACCCCTCTAACTGTACCCCTGTGGCAGAGAAAGGAAACCTCAAAATAGAGAAAGGAAACTTAGTAAAACTAGTTATGTCACTGTTTGTGAGGGTACAGTCATGATAAGTGCCTCTCAAACCTCTCCAAACATGTAAGAATGTCTTTAAATACTTTATTGATCTCTTCTAAACATTAACCAAATCAAACCTACATTTGAATCCACACACAATAACCCAAAATGAAGGGTTTTGTATCCTTTAATGAATCTCAGTCAGTGGTAACGCATGGATAGTCAAACTAGTAGTCTCCAAAGCATTCAATAAATGAATATGAATGTTTGAAAACTTTCCTCTCAACTTCCCCAACCACTCCTAATCGGTTAGAGGGATTTGTTGAGTGTTTAGACACTAAAACTTCTTAAACATACTTTATCTGATATGATGAATTGTTAATAAAGGTCTAATATACAATGGTCGTGCCAGTAATATCAAAAAACATGAATCCAAACATTTCAAAATAGTGAATCAATATCCTTGAGCACAAGCACCAATAACATCAAATAATGGAGATAAAGCATGGGCTAGGGTATGACACCAATAGAATGTGGTCAATTAAGTAAGCATTCATGATCAAATAAAATGCAATGCATTTGAAATTTGTGGTCGAATATGATGCCAGAGACTTGAAAGATGTTGCTTGTCAAAGATACAAATCAAAGATGAAGAAATCACATACCTTCTCTCGCGCTCAGCTTTCATGAAGGAAGATTTGATAGTCAAATCTTCCTTATACCATACGAAGAACATGCCATTGGTTAAGTTTAGCATGTTATTATCATATCAGATAAAGTATGTTTGTGAATTATTGGTAAGGATAGGAATAGTGGAGATTCTAGAAATATCCCTCTAACTGATTAGGAGTGGTTGGGGAAGTTGAGAGAAAAGTTTTCGAACATTCATATTCACTTATTGAATGCTTTGGAGACTACTGGTTTGACTGTCAATGTGTTACTAGTGACTAAGATTCATTAAAGGATACAAAACCCTTAATTTTGGTTTATTATGTGTGGATTCATCCGCTTTAGCCAAGAAGATCAAGAAGATGGGGCAGGAGAACATTGTGGTAGAAGAAGTATTTAAAGATATTTACATGTCCCCTATATGTGAAATCGAGACTATAGGTGATGAAGACCATGTTGAGGATGAGGGGGTCTTAATCAAGGAGGGGAATAAGATGAATTTGTCTTGAGAGATGGGGAAGGAATTTTGGAAAATAGAACAATCAAGAAAAATAAATCTAAGTCCAAAAAGAAACTAAACTAGAACAAGAAGCAACAGAAAAGTTTTCAGGAGTTTGGAACAACATTTTAGAATCCATGAATGGTATGGGTAAGGTGACCTTCATTCTTGGTTGTGACTTCAATAAAACATTGGATATGGCTGATAAGAAAGGGAGCAAGGGGACTATGAGCAGGATCCAATTTGATTTTCAGATCTTTGTCACCAAAAATGGATTGTGCGAAGTTAAAACCATGAATGGGCTGTTTACATGGATGAATAGGAGACATGGATTCTCACACATCACAGAGAGATTGTACCATTTTTTCTAGAAAGAGAATGGGGATCCTTCCCCTTGATCTTTGAGGCAAAAATACATCCCATGACTGGGTCGAATCACTTTCCAGATGCTTTATTATAGAAGGATTTGGTAGAATTTTACTCATCACTATGGTCATCATAGAATGGAGTGATATATAGTAGAGAGCTATGTAGGGATGGTTGATAACTCATTGATTGCATGATAACCCATTTTTGAAGGGTCGATAGTTGAGGGGACACTCAAGGTCTGGATGTTGATAGTGTTCCTTGAGGGAAGGGGGATTGTGAAAGACTTGTTATCATTGTATTGTGTATTTCCAATATGTTTGGATGCAGGGCAGACCAAGAGAATGAAGGATCACTCACTGATTGCATGAGAACCAAGTTTTGAAGGGTCACTAGTTGAGGGGATAGTCAAGGTCCAGATGTTGATAGTGTTCCTTGAGGGAAGGGGGATTGTGATAGACTTTTTATCATTGTATTGTGTATTTCCAATATGTTTGGATGCAGGGCAGACTAGGAGAATGAAGGATCACTCACTGATTGTATGATAACCTAGTTTTGAAGGGTCACTAGTTGAGGGGACAGTCAAGGTCTAGATGACTGGGCCATTTGAGGACCCTATTTCTTTGTATTCATTTCTATTCAATTGGATGCATGGATTTCTTATGAATTATCGGTTGCTATGTATCCTGCAACTACATCCGTAAATCTGAATATACTTCTCTAGGGTTGTAAGCCACTTAGGGATCAAAATAGATAAAATAAATCAAAATCATTCTTTGTCCTATTTCCTTTTAACAAAGTCTCAAATATCAATGATATAATACATTTGATTCCCTAAGCTATCAATACAAATGGCACCTAGCTAGAAGCTCATGGGATGTCCATTTGATAACCACATTTGACATTTCAAAAAAATGGATATCCTTGAGCACAAGCACCAGTAACATCAAATAATGGAGTTAAAGCATGGGCTAGGGCATGACACTAGTAAAATGTGGTCATTTTAATGAGCATCTCAGAAATATACAATGGTGTCATTAAATGTGCCAGTAATATCAACAAACATGAATCCAAACATTTCAAAATAGTGAATTGATATCCTTGAGCACAAGCACCAATAACATCAAATAATAGAGATAAAGCACTAGCTAGGGCACGACACCAGTAGAATGCAGCCATTTCAGAGAGCATTCATGATCAAATAAAATGCAATGCATTTGCAATTTACAGTTGAATATGACGCCAGAGGCTCAAAAGATGAAGAAATCACATACCTTCTCTCGCACCCAGCTTTCATTCATTTTCTCCCGCTCAATCAAAATAAAAATGATTTGGCGCTTCACTATTTTTTTTATCGATACCCCAAAAATTTTGAAATTCCAATGGTCAATTTAAAACCCATTGGAATACCGACACCATCGGGGCCTATTTTAAAAAAACAACAAATTCATTATAAAAAAATTACCCGTCGGAAGTTTCTATCAAAATTTGGCCCCAAATGTAGTAGTGCATGTTCCTTTCTTTCCATGTCTCCTATATTAGAATAGATGGTGATATAATCCATAGGTTTCCACATAAGCTTTCTTCATGGAGTTTTGGCCAAGATATCAAAAATGAAAGAATCTTCTGTGGAAATGCTGAAAACCATCCTAATTTTGTGCATAGCCAATTCCAACAATCTTTAGAGAAAGGACATGATAACAATAGATGGTTAGCTTCCTCTTCACACTTATAACAAAGAGTGAATCTGGAAGGTCCCTGATATCCCATCCTAAGGAATCTGTCTGCAGTTAAAATTCTACCCTGAGAAACTGCCCAAGTGAATAAGCCTGCTTTAGGGAGACATACATTGTTCCAACATAACTATATTGGAATTTCCTCTATCTTTATTTGAATAGGCCCTGATAGAATTTTATAACCATCCTTCACATTGTATATCCTTGATTTTGTCCCATTCTAGATGATCTCATCCCTTCCCTAATTGTGAAAGAAGAATCTATCTTTGAGCAGCCTTTTTAATTTGCATAATTCCAATGGATCAAGGTTGAGTTCTGAAAAGTCTTTCCACTACCAAGATCCATCCACTGAGGAGGTAGAGGTAGAAGAAATATAGTCTTTGAGGAAAGGACCCCAAGAAGCTGAATAGATTTGGCTAATTTTATTCTGACCCATCAACGAATTGATGCTTGGACACCCTCCCCATGAATCCTCCCAAAACTGAGCTAAATTACTTTCTCTGATATTCCAAGAAACATTATTATCCACAATGTGTTTAGATTTGGAAATGAAATTCCAAATTCTTGATCCTCTTGGGAGATCCTTGATTCAAAAAACCTCTTCTTCAGAATAATTTCCAAGATACTGTCCCCTTAAGATTCTAACCCATTTGAAATTCTAATTCTTCAAGATTCTCCAATATAGCTTAGCTCCTAAAGCTTGATTCTGCCATAGGTGATTTTTAATGCTAGTACCTCCTACAATTTGTGGGTTGAAAATCTTATCCCAAGATATGAGAGAAAATTTCATGTTTGTGTCTGTTCCTTGCCAAAAAAATTTCCTTATTTTCTTCACCATATCCATATATCCACCCATACAAAGAGAAATGCAAGACATTAGGTAAATGGGGATTGCTACCAAGGTAGCTTTTATCATGACAATTCTGCCCGCCCAAGAAAGCCACTTTGATTTCCAATTATCCATCTTCATGTCCATCCTTTCATTTATGGGTTTCCAAACTACAGTAGTTCTTAAGGTGTTGTCTATGGGTATTCCCAAGTAAGAACATAGGAGAGAGCTTGATTTAAAGGCCAAAACATTTTCTATTTTCTGTTGAATTTTCTTTTTTATGTGGAAAAAGAAAATCACTAATTTTTCTTCGTTAGCTGCTTGTCTGGAAGCTTTAGCATACTTATCTAGTATTGAAGTGATCTTCTTAGCCTCCTAAATAGAACCTTTACCAAAGAGAAGGATGTCATCTACAAATTGTTGTTGTGTGACCGCTCTAACTAATGAGGTGATTTGAATCCCTTGAATGCTATCTTGATCTTGTAGAGTTACTAAGTTGTGGCCCAAGGCTTCAGCCATAATGATAAAGAGGAAGGGGGATAGTGGATCACCTTATCTGATTCCATTATAACCTTCAAAGAACCCTTGAGGTGATCCATTAACTAGAATAGAAAATTTAGGAGTGGAGATGCAATAAAAAATCAGATTTACCCAAGCCTTGGAAAAACCAAAGCTTTCCATGCATTTTTTTAAGAATCTCCAATTCACCTTATCATAGGCTTTTTTAATATCTAATTTAATAATCATACTAGGTTGTTGCATTGGATGGAATGGATGGCTTCTTGAGCTATAATTATACCATCTAGGATTGATCTATCTGGGACAAAGCCAGTCTATTCCTCCCCAATAATCTTACCAAGAACGGATTTCAATCTATTTGCTAGAGACTTTGAAAATATCTTGTAGATTGTATTACATAGAGAAATTGGTCTATATTCAGCCATGCAAGTGGCCTGATCTTTTTTGGGAATTAAATCAGTGAAAGTATTGTTGATTTCAGATAAAAACCTACCTGAAGCTCTGGCAGCCTCCACAGCTACTGTGAGGTCTTTCCTGAGAATGCTCTAGCAATGAAGAAAGAAGGTGGGAGGAAAACTATTCAGGCCAAGGGCTTTGTCTGGAGCCATTTGTGAAACCGTTTGCAGAATTTCACTTTCTGAGAATTCTTTAGACAACATTTGATTGTCAGCTACCGTAATGATCTTGGGAATGTTAGCCAGAAAATCCTGCTGAATCTTGAGAGGAGAGCTATCTGAGTTGTTCAATAACTTTGAATAGAAGCTAACTATTTCATTTTGGATATCATTCTGATCTTGCAACTGAGCACCCTTTGAGTTATTTATTTGCATAATCTTGTTCCCACTCTTGTGATGCTTGGTACTAGAATGGAAGAATTTAGTGTTTTTGTCTCCTGCGGCCAACCAACTTCCTCTAGATTTTTGTTTCCAAAAGATTTCCTCTTTAGATATAATATCCTCTAAATCCCTTAACAGAGCTTCTTCATCCACAAAATGATCCTAATCCATCCCAGATTGCATTATGGTTTCATTCAAAGTTGCAAGTTTTTGCTCTATATCCACTTTTGACACAAAAATGTTCTTGAAGTGAGTTCTGTTCCAAATGAGAAGATTCTCTTTAATATATTTCAATTTGGACATAAAGTAGAATAGCTTAGAACCTTTCACCTTGCACTCCGACCACCACTCAACTATCAAGTGTATAAACTTCTCTTCCTTGAGCCACATATTTTCAAATTTAAAGAGGCAGCATTGAGGTTTGTTTCCCTCCAAAATATTTAGTTGGATGGGAAAGTGATGAGAACCCAAGGTGGGAGATATAGATGCCTTTAAGTCAAAAGGGAAATTTGTGAGATCTCCTTTGAAAAGGAAATGATCCAACTTTTTAGAGATCCTACTGATACCAAGCCTTATGTTTGACCAAGTATAAGGACCATTCTCCAGCTCAATTTCCATTAAATTCTCCCTTTGTAACCAGTCTTTGAAATCTTTCTGGGATTGAGAAATTTTGAGAGAACCACCCAATTTATCAGAGGGATGAATAATATCATTGAAGTCACCTCCCACTATGAAGTTACCTTCCAACCAGGTTGCAAAGCAGTTGGAGATTTCCTCCCAAGCCTCCATTTTCTTTCTGCTTGAAATGGGACCATAAACATTCATAGTGGATATATTAAGGTTTGATCAGATGCTTGCAATATTCCCCCCTATCCAGTTTGAACTACTTTCTCAGGGAATGTAAGAAGAAAACCTTGTGTTCCATAATATCGCTATCCCCCCTGAGGATCCAATCGACTCAACTCCTGAAGCTTTCCAATCTCCTAGTGACATTGTGAAATTAGATAATTGCTTCTTACTCATTTTGGTTTCTTGAAGCAGAACTACCTCCACTTTGGTTGTTATTATGCAGTGTTTCACCAACTGCTACTTGTTAGGGGTATTGAGTCCCCTAACATTCCATGAAATGATTCTCATTGAAACTTGGGAAGGAACTTCCCCTTCCCTACATTTAGGTATGCTGTGATTTTGGTTTCGTCATAATCTTCCCCATCTTCCTCTCTAAGAATAGCTAAGGATTTTCTTCCTCTCCCTTTTTTTCTTAATCACTCCACAATCCAATTCACTATTTTGTATAGATTTTTGAATACCTAGGTTATTGGTAACCTTGTCAGGGGCCAAGCTGGAGACACCATCTGTTCCAATCTCCATAGGGGGAGCCAAAGAAGCTTTCTCACCAAATTCATTGGATTCTATTAGCGCTTCAATATCCATCAATCTCTCTTCATCTTCCACATAATCTTCTTCTAAGAGTCTTTCCACAAAGGAGGATGGATGCAATTTATCCAAGGGCAAAACTTTAGTTGAACTACCAAAAAGATCATATACTGCTTGCAGCCTTGGTGAAATTGGGGCCTCTTCCTCCAATTGGATATCCAAAGATTGATCTATCGGGAAATTCTCTGGACATTTGATCTGAGCTTTGTGTTTTAAGGGTTTGAGAGAGATAATGCCTCCTTTGATTTTGTTTCTTTTTGAAGGTAATGCCTCCTTTGATTTTGATTTCATTCAATATTTGTGTGAAGTGAACATTTCTATTTAGCACAATAAAAAATATTAGTATTTCATTCTATTGTAAAAAGAAATAGATTGCATGTTGAATACACTGAAATAAGTAGAGAGTTCAGAAGTATTGTGGAACATAAGTTAACAAATGTCAATGTTTAACGAATTATTTAATTGAATAACAATTTATCATAGAAAATCATATTCATATCATGTTTATTAAGAAGTTAGTATAAATAATCTTGACAAATGTAAAGTGACAAAAATATATGAGAACAATATGTACTATGTTCACTTGTAGAGCATAATTCATATATTTCTATTCATGATGTTAGAAAAGTTACGTTCATAACAAATTTTAAATATATAATTCATATATTTATAACAAAATAAAGTCTAGTAAATAAAATTGTTATAAGAGTTTAAAAATATTTTTAGATACTAAAAATGTATTTGACAACAACTACAAATCAAAAAACAATGTCTATAAAAAGTCCACCATATAGAAACCAATTTTAGAAAAAGTTTATTCAAGTATCAAATTCTTATAAGTATTTGAAATTAAGATATTATAATATTTGTATTGAGAATTGAATGTCAACATCAAGACAACTTTCTATGTTGAATTTTAGCCTATTTTTTAAGTTTACAATGGAAAGTCCTCTATTTGCTCCATTGTGCTTATTGTATCAAACACAATAACATTGTCTACACATATAACCATTGTCTCAAATACACAATAATTAATGATTAAAAAATTACTAATTTGCATTGTTCTATTAAGAAGGATATGTTCAAGCATTTAATACCATTGTGTGAGAAAACCACTTAGTTTGTGGTCTTTATTAGTACTTCCTCCTAGGCTAAGTACTATTGTATCACTTTTTAGCTTTTTAGTGTTAACTAGTGATTAAATAAAACTCTTTCTGCCAATAAGAATTTATTGTATTTTACATTTTGTCATAAATTTAGATTTTGTAAAGTTTAAATGCAATATTTTTAAGTTTATAATTTACAAAAAATATTTCTCTATCATTTAATTAGCTAGATCAAATGAGATCTTATACACGAAAATTTAGGAATATAAAATGTGAACAATTTTATTTCCACTTTTTTAGCATTATTAATATTATAAATATTTTTATTATACTTATTATAATAAATTAAATTAAATTTTACACGTATTTGTTAGCTTATTATTATACTTTCCTAAATAATTTAAATTAACAATAAAATTAATTACAATTTATAATGTATATTATCAAAATAATTATAATTAAAAATAAAATAACCTATTGCTACATCTATAACTATATAAACAAATATAATTATTATCATATAACTCTATAATTAATTAAAATATATTTAATAATTATAATACATTTATTAATATTAGAATTACATTTAGATATAAATTAAAATTAATGATAAAATTAAAGGCTACTAGAATATTATTTTAAAGATTTTAATTATTATAGTCATATATAAAGATTCTTATAATTACATTATAATCTTGAATTTAATTAATTTTCTTGATTTTATTTTTATTAAATAACTATTAGTATTTATAATAAATATAATAATATTAGATTTAGATTTATTTATAGCTAAAATTATAATTATTTCTGGCACTTGTTCTATTTTAGTTTCAAATTTAAGACATTTCAAGTTGAATCATAGTAATTTTACTTATAGGCTAATTGTAAATTACTACTTAAAATTAATTATCTTCATATTGACATTCAATATTTAATATCCATTGCAATCTATATTTATCAACTATAAAACTTATATATATATAATCTATTTATTAAATTATATATTTATTTTAAATGAAATTATAATAATTTAAAAAATCTATAAAATAAATAATATAATTAATATATTACATAATATATAATACAAATTTTAATTATGTAAATTAATCAATAAAATTATAAAATAATAATATTAATTATTATGAAATAATAATCTAAATTATTAATAACTTAATAATTTATACATGCATCATTCCTTTACTATATTATCTTTAATTTTTTTATGCCTAAAAGGCTAGAGCTAGAGTATTATATTAAGATAATAGAGTTTTTTTTGAAAATAAACATAAACCATAATAGAATTTAAAAGCAAGTATAATATGTCTGTAGAAAATTGTTTATTGAGAATTATTGTTCCATGAAAATCTGACCATAATACTAAACTAGCTTATATATATTTTATATATATAAAATAAGCTGAGAGATATCCTTCTGAGTTGCCTATTGCATAGAGAGAAGTTATGAAAATAAGCGCCTTGAGAAGGATATCTCTCGGCTTATTTTATATATATATAATATATATAAGCTAGTAGCAATCGCATGGCAACATGAAAGACATTATTATTATTTTTTTATTTTAATTATAATATATTAATAATATAATATTATTCTTAGGTTATTTTTTATATTATTTTTAATCTAGAATAGTAATTTATAATTATTAAATATATAATATTATATTAATATTAGTGTCTAGGGTTTAGAGTTAGGATTAGTACCATGGTTAGGGTTAGGGTTAGGATAAGGGTTTGACCTAGGATTAGTATCATGTTTAGGGTTAGGATCAAGATTAGAGTAAGATTTAGGGTTGGGTTCAGGAGATACAATTAGGGTTAGGGTTAGGGCTTAAAGTTAACATTAGTATCATGGTTAGGGGCCTAGTTAGGATTATGGGAATGCTTATGATTTATGATTAAGGTTAAGTTTACAATGGTAATTATAGTTAAGGGTATGGCTAGATTTTGAGAAAGGGTTAGGAGCAAATTTATGGTTAAGGTTAGTTTAAGGGTTAGGGTCAGAATGATTAGATTGCACTTTGTTAGTTAGGATTAGGGTTCAAGTTTGGGGTTTAGGATTAGGGTTTGGGTTTGGGGTTTAGGATTAGGATTATGATCAGGGTTTAGGTTTTAGGATTAGGATTATTAGTTAGGGTAAAGGTTTATACCATGTTTAGTATTATGGTTAAGGTGATGGTTTTTAATAGGGTTAGGATTTGGATTAGGGTTTATAATTTAGGGTTATGTTTATGGGTAGGGTTAGGGTTTTGATTAGAATTAGTGTTATATTTTTATTAGGGTTAGGATTAGCATTAGGATTATGGTTATGCTATTAGTTAGGATTATGTTTAGGGTAAGGGTTTAATATTAGGGGTTAGGATTAGGGTTAGGGTTTAATATTAAGGTTAGGGTTGGGATTGGGGTTGAGGTTTCACATTAGGATTACGATTAGGATCATGATTAGCTTTAAAGTTTATATCATTGCTGGAATTATGGTTAGAATAAGGGTATGCATTAGGGTTAGGATTTAGGACAAGGTTAAGGTAAGGGGATTTACACCATGGTTAGGGTTAGCCTTGGATTTAGGGAATGGTTTACAATCTTGTTTAGGATTAAGGATATGGTTAGAGTTAGGCTTTAATGTTTGGATTAGGGTATAGTACGTAGGGTTAGGATTATAATTAGGTTTATGATTAGGGATAATATATAATTATATTATATTATATAAAGATGTTAGTTAGGGTTTTGATTATGATTGGGATTAGGGTTTAGGATTATAGTTAAAATTATAGTTAGAAT
This sequence comes from Chamaecyparis obtusa, assembly GCA_027943335.1. NCBI lineage: Eukaryota > Viridiplantae > Streptophyta > Pinopsida > Cupressales > Cupressaceae > Chamaecyparis > Chamaecyparis obtusa. Next base: position 394,121 of record BSBK01005372.1, on the reverse strand, counting down.
TAGGGTTTACATTATGGTAAGTAATATATGGTTAAGTTTAGGATTTTGATTAAAATTAAGTAAATTAGGGTTAGGATTAGGATTATGGTTGTGGTAAGGGTTTACATAATAGTTACCATTATAGTTAGGATTAGGGTTTAGGATAGGGATTAAGCTTAGATTAGGATAATGATTTGTATTACAACAGGCTTAGGATTATGATTCATGATTTAGTATTAGAATTATAGACAGGTTAGGATTTAGGGTTTGAATTATGATTATGATTAGGGTTTAAATTTTAATTAGAGTTAGGGCTTAGGGTTATGGTTAGGATTATTAATAGATTAAGGTTTTATCATGGTTAATATTATAATTAGGGTCAGGGTTTATATTAGGATTAAAGTTAGGATGAAGGATTAGGTATAGGAGTAGGATTAATGTTACATATAGGATTCATGTCATGGTTAGTATTATGATTAGGGCTAGGGTTTTGATTAGGATTATCTTTTAGGATTATTATAAGGATAAGGTTTAAGGTTTATTCCATGGTTAAAGTTAAGGTTGGATTTAGGATATAATTCTAAATTAGGCTTTAAAGTTAAGTTTAGAGATAGAATTAGGGTTTGAGTTAGCTTTATCAAAGAAACACAAACTAAATTTAAACCCCAACCTAGGCATCTTGAGAAGGATATATTTGGGTATATTTAATGTATGTCTACTGATTACGAAAATTTAAAAAGAAGTATTTCTTCAATTTGATATTAATAGAGACTCTTATTATGTAAATATAATTGATATATTATGTAAAAATTTATGAAACATGTTACTAGAGCAATCTAACAATTTCACATGATAGTGTATTTTAAGAATCTAGATAGGAGAACATAGGGCATGAATCACTTATGGTTGTGTTATGTAAAAGGGAATTTACAATACTTTATTTGTAGGATAGAAGCAACAAAGTTTTTTTTTAAATATTATATTTTCTACATAGTATCTCTCAACCTAATTTATTAATATTATATTTTCTACAAGATCTTATAGTTTCTTCGTTCTTTCCTATCAGTACCCACTGAATGAAAATGTATTTTTAATTTTTATCAATAAAATATTTTTTGGCTAGACCTATTACTCATCAAAAAAATGAAAAAAAGCTACTATTGAAATAAAATACCCAATATAGAATAATAATGAAACAATTATACATAAACAAAAATCAACATTAGTATTATTTAATACTTTAAATATATATTTATGTTAATGATTGAATCAATTTCATAATATTTAAAAAATAAATATCTAAAATATTCAAAAGAACCAAAATTTAATTTATCAAAATTTTCAACATAATTATCCTAAAAAGTAGCCTTTAAAAGTGTATCATCATAGTGGAGAAATAGGCACAAAATATTTTCCACAATATTAAAACTTTAAAAATATGTATTTAGACTATTGGCAAAATCAAATTTAATTTTTTTTTAATACTATTTTATAATTTGATAAAACTAAAATTATTTAATTTTTTTTAATAACTATTGATTTTCAAGATTTAATATTTTTACTTCAATTTAGTAAATATTTTAATTAAAAATCTTTTTAAATTTATTTTTTTCATGTTTCACTTATAATTTTATAAAAATGAGCTTCAAAATATAATATTTAATATTATTTATTCACTATTTAATTGTGAAACAAATGTTTCTATTATAAATCTTTAAAAAATGAAGCATTATATTTTTTTAAATATAACTTTAAATTCTACTACTTCTTTACATTGTTCAAATATTTTACTTTTAATTAGTTACTCAAAAGTACATTTTTTATTTCATAACTTACATATTTCTATTCTAATCATTTAAGTATTTTTTTTATTATATTTTTCTTAGAAAAAATCATTTTTTAATTGTGAAGATTTATTTCTATTATAATTTAAAATAACAACTTCAAAAATTAATACTTTTTTTTTCTATCAACATGAAAACTTATTATTTATTTCAAAATATTTCCATTAATCTAAAGAAGCTAAGAGGGAGATATTTAGTGAGAATTACAACTAAACATATTATTAAATTTAGAAATTATTAATTAAAATGGAGAAAAATCAATGCTTTTGAGAGTGCTATATTTTTCAAATCTAATAGAGAAGAATCAAAATAAATTTCAATTTCAAATCGATCTTAGTAACCCAAATTACTTAGATTGCAATCATAAACAAATCTTGGTTGCATAAATTATCTAGATTGCAATCATGAACAAATTTGGTTGCCAAATTACTTAGATTCAAATCATGAACAAATCTGATTGTTTAGATTTCAATCATGAATAAATCAGATTGCATGAATAAATCTATTTACAATTTATCCTAAACAAATTTAGGTGTGTGAATAAATCTAGACAAATTATGAAAAAAAAGCACATTCTTGTTTTTAAATGAATAAAGAAAGATTAAAACTCAATTAAACCCCTAATTATCATCTCTTATATTTATTAATTCTATTGTAAAATAAATTTTAAAAAAAAATTAAGTGCATTCCATCAAAATCAATTAAAAATCTTTAATCAACAAAGAGAATTTATAGAAAGAAATTTGCATCTCTAAATGAGAGACAATGCGGGAATGGAAGGAAAAAATGAAGCCCTTTCTAAAAACATCAATAATTAATTTCATGCATGCCATTGCACCACTCACTCTCATAATCCCCAACATATCAATATTTTCACCTACGGAGAACCTGTAAGCCAACAGGTAAGAAGAAAACAAAGTAAATATGAGTGGTGTCAGAAAGCAAAAATATCAATTACAGAAACAAATATAAATCCTTCTTGTAGCCTGTTACATTGGTAAAACCTAAAAGAAAATTACAAATTCCGATTTCAAATCATTACACAACCAGAATAAAATACATATTCCACAAAATCCATATTTGACTTCCACTAACTTTTGATTAGTGATTACTATTTGCACTTCCATCAGAAAATCTGGTAAAGAAAAAGAAATTATATGGTTTATTCCTATTTCTATAACACTCACCGATCAATACGGCTTCATACTTCTGGTTTATTCTTGTTTCTACGATTTATTCCTGTTTCTATGATAAGTTCTATCAGATTTTGACTTCATTTTACACTTCCAAAATGAATAATAAATTTTGACTTCATTTTACATTTTTTTTCTCTGGCCATAAGGAAAAAGAAGGTAAAACTTTCTAAATCTAATCTGATAGCAGATAAGCACAAAGGTAATTTGCAAATTTCATCCACTTAAAATGGTCTAGGAATGTATAACGTACCTTCACACAATCTTTTCCTGTTGTATACGATGATCAAGACCAGGTCTCCTGCTTCCCAAAATGTACATTATAATTAGATTATCTATTTTAGAATACAATCTTTGTAAATTACATTGAAAGAAAATGAAAAATGAAATAGCTTAAAAGTGTTGCTAAAAAACTTGAAACAAATAAGTAATGGTGATTGTTACCTGCAAAATGTAAATGGATCGAACCTTCTGTAATGAAAATCTGAATTACAATATGAACAATAAACACTGAGAGGGATATACATTGTGGGTCCCATAGCTAAGGGCAGGTAGCGGCGAAGGCTGGGGGGTGTCACATGTTCGCATAAGTCATTTTCAAACTATGCGATCATGCGACAAACATCAAGGGAATGTTGTGTGAATTTTGAATTTCTATAGCTTGATCTATACTTTGGTATACTTTACTATTTTAATATAATATTCGACCTCAGCCCTTTATTGATAAAAAAAAATATATGGGAAAATTGATGTAACCGAAGACTCTTCATCTACTTTTGTAACCGAACACAAGATTTAAAGAATTTGCAATCAGAATTTGTAACGTTCCTGCAACCTGCGGAGCACTCCAATGGAAATGGAAATCTTATACAAGTTTCACTATTTTAGTTAATTAAGCTGAGAGGATTCCTACAGTGGCATCATTCATCAATGTAAACAATTCGCTATTTTTAATAAATTTGACAGGCAACTGACAGTAAAGCTAGCTGATAGAAGTGATAACACGCAGTAGTGGAAGAGTCACAAACCCGCGGTAGTGGAAGAGTCACAAAAAATATTTGCTTCAGTTACAAACACATAGACGGTAGTGGAAGTCTGAACGATTCACCTCACCTATTTCGCAGTTATATATTTGGCATCCTCCATCATCTTGCACTACAGATCTGGAATCAAGAGGCATAGGAGGGTATAAGCGCAGAGATTCACAAACAGCAGCATGCAGGTATTGCATTTCGCTCAATTCCTTGTATGTAAACACGGTATTGAATGCCCCTTTTGGTTCTACTTCTATTTCCTCTTCAATTTAGATTATTCAAACAATTCGTAACATCCAGAAATAATAACAGTGAAAGGAATAATAGGAAAGGTGGACAAAAATGAAATGTATAATAGTTAGAAAAGAAACCGAAGAGGCGTGCAAGGAACTCGCTGAGTCATACAGGGCAGTGGAAGAGAATCAACAGATTTCTCATTCAATATTGCTTCACTTCCTCTATATATAGAGACATTTGGGTTCAATAAATGATGGCATCTCGAGCAGTAATGGAGTGCAGGTGATTCTTTTATGTGTTGACAGAGTTATTTATGTCGACAAAGATGACCCGTAGATTTAGAGGTATACTCAATAATTTCAAGAGTTTCTATTTATTTTCTTTGCAATCTGAGATGTTGTGGTGCGTGTATGTATGTCTTCTATATCTTCATTGACATTTATGAACTTTTGTATATTTCAGTGGAGAGATAAATTCTATTCACAAATCATTTGTGGCAGAAACTATCTACTCAAAGAAGATTATAATATTTTGAATTTGAAAGATCTGCGACAGAGTTTACAATCAGTGTTTTTAGTTCTGTAACAAATCTAAGCTTACTAATAATTCTAAGAGAAATGTATAATAAAAATGTTACAATTCTGGAAAAATGACAACTACAATTTGATTTTTGGTTGTCACTCCCCTTCAATTTTTTATTTTTTTTTCAAAACTTGTCTAGGAACCAATTTACCATTCAAATAAATGTTTGCACAGTAAATTGTAATTTGTTTTCGGAGTTTAATTTATGGATTAAATCTATGGATTTGTTATAAATTAAAGTTTTCTTTCAAAAGGAACGTATTAACTTTAATATTTATTTATTTTGTAAAAATCACTCTTGTACATATGCTTGCAAATAAAATCTCTTCTATCTTTTGTTTTGATGTATTTTTTCTTTTTCCCTTTTTTCCTTGTTGATGATGTCTGAGTCAGCAGAACATTTTATCCAAATATTACAATTTTATAATTTTATTAAAATCTTGAATCTTTTTGAAATTAAATGCATTCCAAATTTAAATTTAAATTTAGAAACCTACTAAAATTTAAGTATTTTGAATTGTTGCCAATGACAATAAATTTAATTTTAGAAACTTACTAAAATTTAAATATTTTGAATTATTGAAAATGGTAATAGATAATTTGATAATAGTTTTACTTCAATTTTTAAATACAATTCTTTCCATATGAATTCTTAAAATTAATTAGAAAAATATATAAAAAAGTAATGTTTCTATTTGAAATTTGTTAAAGTAATGTGAGTAGTTTAATGGCAAATCCCTTTTAAAAAATGGAAAATTCAAAAAAGTCCATTTAAAATTAGAATGTTGCCATAATTGCCATTTTAACAAATTTTACTAAATATATGTTAACAAATTTTAATAGATCAAAATAAATAGAAACCTACTAAAATTTAAGTATTTTGAATTGATCACAATGACAATAAATTTAATTTTAAGACCTATAAAATTTTATTGATTTGATAATAGTTTTACTTTATTTAAATTTATCTCCAATTTACTTTTAGATTTGAATACAATTATTTCCATATGAATTCTTAAAATTAATTTTTCACCTTTCTTCTATTTTACATTCTCCTTATATAAAAAATATGAAATTTGTATTTTTTCTATCAACTATGCGATTTTTCATATTTAAAAATTAATCAATATTTTCAATTTTTCCTATCTTTCAACTAAATTAAATAAAGATGTATTATGTTTCTATATTGAAACAATTATTTTATATTTCTAAATTTTAATTATAGAAATATGCAATTCTCTACAATTCAACATTAAATAAAATAACTAAAAGTAATAGACAAAAGAAAAAATAATGCCTCAAAATATGTAATACATGTCTTTTCCACTACAAGCATAAATTCTTAAAATCTACAAAGTCATTAGAGCATCGTGAAAGAAATAATTGAATAAGAGAGATTAAACAACACATCAAAGTTGATAGCATATGTATTGATATCATTCATCCTTGTGGTCTATAAATATTTTTAAAAATGTCCAGTCCCATTGTGAAGAGAATAATGATGAACCACCAATAAAGGGTAGATCAACTCCTTAATTAGGGCTTAAGGAAGCATATAAAATAAAAAATAGATCTAAAATTTTAATATAAGGAACTAAAATTTTATAGGGTATAAGATAAGTTGGATTAGCAAAAATACAAATAGAAATGTATTTCAAATATGTTAAAAGTAAATAAATATTTAATGGAATTCAATGATAGTTACAAAACAAATAATTTATTTAGGTTACAATTAAAATAATTTTACAATATACTTAGTGGTTATGATTTAGTTAGGATTAATGTTAAATTAGGATAAAAATATAATTAAGGGTATAGTTCAATTAGGGTCAAAGATATAGTTTAATAGGAGTTAGGGTATGATTAGGTCTATGATATAATGCTAACCCCAACCATAATATTAATTTCACATCTAATCCTAATCCCTATTTATCTCTAGACCTAATTTAAACCCTAACCCTATACATAATCCAAATTATACCTCTTAACCTAGACTAATAAAAAATAAACACTAACCATAATCAAAACTATAATTATAAGTATAATACTAATGATTATTATAAACTAACCATAATTCCTAACCTTAATAACCATAATACTAACTGTGATGTAAAAGCTGACCCTAATTATAATCTAAATGAAAATCCTAACCCCAACAATAATAGTAACCATAATATAAAAGCTTACCTTAATCCTAACCTTAATCCACACATTAAACCCTAACCCTAACTATATTCCTTACCGAAAGCATAAATCTAACCTTAACTAAAACTATAATACTAACACTAACCCTAAATCATAACCCTAACCAAAACTATTTAACCCTACGCATAATACTAACCATGATGTAAACCCTTACATGAACAATCTTATTGTAAACCCTAAAACATAATATTGATTATAACCTTGAATTTTAACCCTAATAACCATGATGTACATGTTTATCATAGCCATAATCCTAACCCTAATCAAATAACCTAACCATTATCCTAAGCCTAATCCTAATACAAGGCTAATTTAATAGTCATATTTTCAAGTGAACATATAATATATACAATATATCATATAAATATTATATATTTAATAATAATAATTTATTATTGTAGATTAACTATAATAAAAAAAAATTGTCTTTTAACTTTTATAAAAAATATTCAATTAAAAAATGACCATAGCTCTACTTGTAACCATGGCCATAAACCCAACCTTAGCACTAAACCCTAATCTAATTAATATAATAAATTTATACCAAACTCTAACCCTAATGATAACCCTAAACATGATATAAATTGTAACACTAAATGACATATTAAACCATAGCCATGATACATTAATGCTAATCCTAATCTTGAACCTAAACCTAACATAACTATTATTCTATCATTTAATCATAATAATAATTCTAGTCCCAACCATTTTCTCACCCTAATCATAATTTTAAACATAATCCCTATCCTAACCCTAACTTTTATGTAAACCCTAAACATAATCCTAAGCATAACACAAGATTCTAACCCTAACCATGATATAAATGCTAACCCTAATCCTAATTATATTAAATTATTCAGCTTATAACATTAAACCTTAACACTAAACCTTAACCCTAATATTAAACCTAACCATAATCATAAACCTAAACCAAATCCTAATAAATCTAACCTTAACACTAAGCCCTAGCCCTAATCATAATAATAAATCTAAACCAAACTCTATCCCTAAGGCTAACCCTAATCAAATTAATTAATTCAATGTGTTAATTAATCTCCAGATATAATCCCTTTATTTTCTCACTATATAATTTACTATTGTAGATTAACTATAATAAATAATAATAATATCTTTCATTATGCATGGCAACTGCTACTAGCTTATATATACTTTATATATATATAATAAGCTGAGAGATATCCTTCTCGAGGTGCCTATTTTCATAATAAGGATATCTCTCAGCTTATTATATATATATATATATATATATATATATATATATATATATATATATATATATATATATATATATATATATATATATATATATATATATATATATATATATATATATATATATATATATATATATATATATAAAGTATATATAAGCTAGTAAAATATTTGACAGATAGTATTAGTAATTCATGTAAAAAATGAATTAATATGTAACGTTCATATTATTTAGAGCTGATTGACTCATATCTGGCAACCTCCGAGTAATACTTCAATTGGACACATTTGTGGACCCACCAATACCTTTTCAGTGCCCTCGCTAACATGGGAGGTGAGGAGACTAGAAGGGACTTCAGTTTACCGAGAAAGAATCCAACCGGCGTTATATTTAAGATATTTTATTTTTCTAAATTTTTGAATTATTGAATTTACCTGATTCTCATAAAAAGACTTATAATCTGATTCTTCAAGCTGCTAAGGATATTCCTGCCACTTGCCAGGTGGATTCGCACAGATACCTTAAGTGCAAGTGGCCGGATGGTATTGTCTTAGATAAGCTTAAAGCCAAGAACATTTATAAGATTATTGATCACAATGTTGGTATTCTTGATCGTATTAACAAAGTTTGGTACTATTCTTTTGATGATAAAACTTGGAATATGCTTCTGGATAATATTTGGAAAAGCCCTATTGAACCTAAACTCCAATGTTTTAAGTGGCTGGTTTTACTTGATAGATTGTCGATCAAAAGAGACATTCATTCTTATGATATTTGTAGTATCTGCAGAATGCCTGACTCTAGTAGACACATCTTATTTGACTGTCATTTTGCTAAAGAGATATGGAGACTTTTTGGTATTGTTTATCCTATTAATATTAACATTATTCAGATTGTTACTGGTTATATTAAAGGTATTAGTAAAGATGCTAATTTTTTCTGGAATATTATTTCGTCTAACATTCTTTGGCAGATCTGGAAATGCAGGAATGAAGAAAAATACCAAGGTAAGCCAAGGGTTCTTACTGAGTGTTATCGTAAACTCACTTATTTTAAAATCTTCTTGCAGGTTCAAACTACCATGATGATTGAGAAGGAGAAACTCAGGAAGTTCCTCAAAGATGGTCATGCCACGTTCTTTTTCTATGAGCTCAAGTATGGTTACCAATGGCGTAGAACTTTGGATGATCAGTGAATGTTTGAGAACACTTTGTGGAGACTGAACCAGGTGATTAGAAGGAACCAAAACTCTAGAAAGGAGGAGATCTTTATGCTGACCCAAATCCAGGAGAGGAAGAACATTGTTTGGATGGAAGGCCCTCTCGGTTGGACCGCGTGGGTTGATACGTTCTCTGATATTCTGCACTAGTGCCTTCATTGTTTTTTTGCTTTTTGGTCGTACTCTTGTGTATCTGTACAGTTGATACTATAGCTTTGATGTGAGGCTCCTATTACTTGGAGGCTCTCGGTGAACTATATTATTTTTTTGGTACTCTCTATAGCTAATAGAAAAAAATTTTGAATTGACAACTCAGTAGACATGAGAATGGATGTCAATTTTTTTCAAAAAGCTGAAATGTTTATATTGATGAATGATGTCACTATAGGAAGCCTCTCAGCTTAACAAGGAGCCAAAGAAAAACTTATACTAAACTTCAAACTCGAATTCGAAGAGGCCAAAAATTTCACAGGGTATAAGGATAAATCGAAGTATAAATGACTGAATGTATTTCAACGGCTGGGGAAATTGGATGTAAATTGTAGTTGCACAAACAAAGTGGGAAATCTCAATCAAGAGTAGTTAAAGATAAATATTATATGTCTTGTAAACATATTGTTTCATCACATGAAATATCCATTTACATGAATTGGTTTAGGCTTAAGACAAAGGGTTTTTGTCATAAGACTAAAAATACAATATAAGAAGTGCTGAAAATAATGTCACTAGGCTGAAAAGTTTTATTTTTTTAGAAATATGCATTACAACTCCCAAAAAAAGGGTCTTATAACACTAAACCAATTCAACCAATTATACTAGAGATAAGTGATCAGTATAATATATGACATTAATAAAAAAATATTTTAACTTTAGAAATATTCAAATTATGAAAAAATAATTACTTATGATACAAAATAATTCACCAATTGTGCACAGGTCAATACAATATACTACCCTACTACAAGTACAATCATGTCTACATCTGTAGAAAATATCATATTCATCACTTCTCTACAAGTCCTATTGTAAGTAGTTGTAATATTTCTTTTAGCTAATAGTTCACTAGATCATTTTATCTAAATCAGTTTTACCTAATAAATTTTGTTATGGAAACTTCCCCATTTCTATTAGAAACTAGACATAAAATTATACATGAAGAATTAAATGCAAAAATAATAACTTTAATTATGCTTTATAGAATCACTAACAACCTTGTGTCACTACAAAGGCTAAAGTTCCCCTTTTACAACAGATATCATTTTATAAAATGTCTTCTACTTGACATATAACATTAGAATTGCTTTATTTTCTTTATAGCGTGGGATTATACATATTACCTATTATTATTTTTAATTTAAACTATCATTAATATTTCAGCTTATTAATTTTATAAAAAAATATATTCTATGCAGTTGTATTAATGTTTGAAAATGTCACTTCTCCCTATTTGTAAAATTTTATTAATTATGTTTGTAATAAATATATGAGGACCCAGACAATAAACATTTATGCTCCAAGTATCCAAAATAAAATCCTCCATTGCAATTGAAGATGAGCTAGAAAATGTAAATGGAGAAACCGAAAGGTGAGAGGGATGATTCTTTCTTACTGTTGTTTGTTTGTCGGTCCATATAAATCCTCGGTGATTCTATTATATTTCTATCATCTTATTTCCTATTCTACTATTGTTTGTTTGTCGGTCCAAATTGGGTAAAATTTGCTAGGAAGAATTTATGGTTTTGTATTTCATAAACTAAATCACAATTGAAAAAGTTTACATTTTGTGATCAAAAACTGTTATAAATATTTCTAGATCCATTCCATGTCTTTATTCTCTATTTTTAGTATTTTACTAAGAGTACAGGAAAAACTTCAATTTTTTTTAATTCATCAAAATAAACGTTTCGTGGCTCTCCAAGAAAGGAGAAACCCTTCCTCAATATCAGTTTACTTTGTCCTCTAGCACTCCCCACTAGCCCCAATTTCATTTTGGTTTTCTTTGGGCATTTCTTCTTCTTTTCCCCAACATTAACTTTGTCACATGATTGACAATTTTGATTTCCAAAATTCCTTCTAGATCTTCCATTCCAAAAGCATCTTCTTTATATATAATAGGATATATTTGAAATATTCTTTGTGTGAATTTTGAAGGCACCATCTATTCTTTAGAAGCCTCTTCATTCTAGAGGGTGAAGTCTTAGCTAAAGATATGTGCTATCAGAATTCAATTATTTAGTTTTTGAGTCAAACTCATTGGCCCATGTTTCATGAGTAGTGGTTCACAAGAACTCGTTCCTCATGAGAATAAATAGAACACTTAGCACTCATTGTACATCTAGGTGATATTCATAGAGGTGAAGCACCAAAAATTTGTGCCCCTTGGGAGGTCACCCATCTGAGTACTACTCCATCTCAAGTGTGCTTAACCACAAAGTTTCCTCCAAGGTTAAGCCCACTTTGTTTGCAACACCATCTACAAAAACTTCAACAAGTGTTGTGCCTTATGAACCAGTCATTATAAAGCCCCTTAAGCATCACCTAGATGCAATGAGTGTTAAGTATTACTCATTCTCATGAGATATGGGTTCTTGAGAACTACTACTCATGAAATAGGATTCAATGAGTTTGACTCAAAAACTACACAATTGAATCCTTATAGCAATATCACAAGTGAATTGTTTATAAATCATTCATTTGCTCATTGAGAGGGAGATTTTAATTTAATGAAATGGTTAAAATGGAAAGTACATGTCTTATTTAAGATTTTAATGTACAAATTTATTAGTTTTTATCTATATAGAATTTGAGAAGTTGTTCATAGTGTCAAGTAAATTAGAAAACTCAATAAATAAATACTAATATTTTTTAATTATAAATTCTATAGGAATAATAGTGATAAATAATTATATATGATTTGAAAATAGATATAAACATCAAAAGTGATGAAATAGGTATTATGAAAGGTTATATACCTAAATTTTAGTTAGTTCTTTATAAGAAACTTTCCAAGGGTTTATATTTTGGGAGTATAGAGATATAGAATCTGTATCTTTAATACTAATGGGAATTTTACAATGGTGGCAAGGGGTGGACTGTAATGGCATGAGCTTGTTAATGTTAACACAAAATCTTACACGTCAAAATATTAATATTAATTATGGACATAATATTTATGTTGAGCGACATTTTTACATGATGTAACAATAAAGAAATGTGATGCAAATCTCTCTCTTGAAAGAATGATTAGTCACTCCCAAGGTTCTTTGTGGTTGTGGTACAACTATGTTGAAGCTTAGTTGAAGATAATGTGATTTCACAAGGAAGCTTTTGCTGGTTGGAAACGTTGAAACTAGAAAGAATGATTTTGATAACTCCTTTTTGATTTTTCATATTTTTAGAAACTAACATATGCATGCAATTGAAAATGCAAATCTAATTTAATCCTTATGATGAATACTAAATTCTAGCTTCAATTTTCAAAGAAACGTCAAAAGATTAGAGTAATAAGAATATAAGCATATTATTGAAGCAAATTCTAATGGACATGAACCACAATAAATTTATTCGCATATCAAATAATAGATTAAATCAAGAAAACCCACAAGAATATGAAATTGAATACTCACAAGTCATATCATATAGATGCAATCATCAAAGGAATTCAAAATATTAAAGATATCTCAGACTTCATCAAATTATGATGCCATACCATACATGCGCACATGTAAGACAAATTCTTCCTTAAGCATAAATGATTATATCTTCTCTAATCATTCACCACCATGAGTAAAATACATCACAACCAACACTAAACTAATTTATTCATAGAAAAAATCATAGAAGAACATACATTTGGTTCTTGTATATGAAAAATAAATTCCCAAATTTGTATATGGTGTAGGAGCACGTACTCACCTAGATGCCTCGTGAATGTTTTTACATTGGTTTTTGTTTTTAATGTTGTGTCAATGTTGTATAAGGTCCCAAGGACCATTTTAAATCAATTATATTCACATTATAAGGCTATTTGAAGCCTATGAGACAATGAGTCTTTGTGAGGGAAGAACCTATAGTTATGGAGTGTCATTATGATAGGGTATTTTGAAGAAAAACATATGAGAAATATTATTCATTCTAAGATAATATTGAGGAGTTTGGCTAGGTCATTGAGCCCATTGTTGTGAAATATGTCTGATAGGCATTGACATATTTCCAAGTCATTGAGTCATGAACCTGAGCCTCTACATCAGAGTGTTATCACTGCTAGAAGAATTTGGGAGAAGAAGTTGTGTGGTGGTTGAGTTTTTATGTTGGTTCAAGTTGAGAGGATAACCTAATTGTTGGTTACCAATTAACTATGGAGAGAAAAGAGGAGACACCTAGGTGAGGCAAGGACAAAATGAAGAAAAGAGAGAGAGACTTGATTGTTGATGGAATGTACTTGTTGAGAGATTATTTGTGAGGTGAGGGTTCATGGAAGAAGAAAAAATAAGAGGCGAAGAGGAAAGAGGAAGAGATGAGGCAAAAAGAGATTAGAGATTTAAGGAAAGAGTTAGAATGATTAAAGAAAGAAATGGATGAATTAGAGACAAGAATGCAACAATGTTGACACATGACAATCAAGAGGAAGGTTTTATAGCCCATTCAAAGGCTAAGACAAAGCAAGAGACAAGTGAAAGAATTTGAATTAGCTGTGAGGATAGGAGTACCCCTGATAGAAGAGGATAGTGAAGAAATAAAAGAGGGAAAAGAAGAATATGCATGAAGAATTAGATTTGTGAATGGTATATGCAACCAATAAAGAAGAATGAAAAAGTAAGGGTGGAGTTGAGAAAGTTGAGATGATGATGCTAGAGGAAGATATATGTATGAAGGGTGATAGTGTTGAGGTGGTTAATGAAATCCATGTTGTTGATGGGAAAAGGAAAGAGAATGATCATATGTATGATGGTATTAATGATAAGTGGCGAGAGTTACCTAGAGGAATTGAAAAGGAGAACATAGTTTTTATAAATGATTTTGATACTAATCAATTTGATCTTGTCCATGGATTTGTGATGCAGGAGCATCTCGGGTCCTTGGCAATCTCGTGTCACCAAAAACATGTTTTTGTTTTCCTGTGTTGCTCAGTTCCTTCTTTGACCAAGTTGGTTCCTTCTTGCTTAGTTTCCTTTGTTTACCAAGGTTGGTCGGTTATCTCTCTGGCACTCAGTGATGCTTGTCTGGTGCTTGGTTATCCTTGCTTACCGAGTTGTTTGTTTTAGTTTCCTATTGAGGCCGACTCTTACAATTGATTATGGTCTCATATTTAATGTCGTAATCTATTATTGGGAAGTGTGTGGACCTAGATCTAGTCATTCCTTCTATTGATGATGGATCTTAAGGTCGACTTCTTCGATAGCCTCTTGTATATAATGTAATCTTTGTTTGTAGTTTTAGGAGATCAAAGGGGACATCAAAGATAGAAGTTGAAGCTAGAAGATTGTTTCAGATCCTCGCATTGTTGGAGCACTTCTTTACTTGAATTGTAATATCTAGCCTAAACCAGGAAGGCCTTATAGCCCGAAATGTATGAATAAATTGAAATAAATATATGAAATTGATCCTTCATTCTCTCTCTGACTTGTGTGTTGTTGCTTCCACATGTAATCTCTACAAGGTGGATCTAGTTAGGGTGTGCCTTTGGCCCCTCTTCCCGTCCTCCCTTGCATCAGGTAGTATCAGAGAGAGGTTAGATTGGGATCTAGGTTTGCGAATCTAGGTTTGAGGGTTCCTTCTTGTCAAACCCTAGCTGATTTGTTGTGGGGTAGAAGATTGTGATCTGGCCTACAATTGTAGAGGGTTTCAAGATGGTTTATGGGAGCTGAGATTCAGATCCAGGATTGGCAGATATGTTGAGACAACTTGTTGCTAGATTAGAAGCCGTTGAAACAGCCCAGAGAAGAGGAAGACATCTTGAAGATGTTAGTGATGATGAAATTGAGGACGAACAGGTTGATGTAGAACCTGCACCAGTGATGGATCAAGGTGAGGAAAGATTATTGAAGGCTTTGATAAATCTGAAGTCTACACCATAATTTAATCCTCCTGAGTATAGTGGAAAATTGGATTCTGATGAATTGGTGGACTAGATCACCGAGATGGAAAAGTACTTTGAATATGAAAATGTACCTAAGGAAAAGAAGGTGAAAATTGCAAGCACAAAGTTGAAAAGTCATGCATCCTTATGGTGGGAACATCTGTAGTTGGACAAAAAGAGGAAAGGCAAAGACAAAATTAAGGTATGGAATAAAATGGTGAATAAGCTGAAAGGAAATTTTTTACCTTGTGATTATCAGATTAACCTAGTTAGGTGAATGCAAAGTTTGAGGTAGAAAGATAGGTCGATAAAAGAATAAATTGAGGAATTCTATAGACTAGATATCAGATTTGGACATGATGAAGATGATGTGGAAAGAGTTGCTAGATACCTGAATGGATTGAGAGTTTCCATCCAAGAAGAAATCAGTTTGGTCAAATTGGAGAACATTGAAGAAGCTTATCAATTTGCATTGAAAGCCAAGGAGAAATTGAATAAGAGACATGAGCAAAGACAAAGAGGTAGAGGTGGTAGATTCCCTAGAGGAAGAGGTAGATCTTATGGTGAAAATAGTAGATCTGAACCGGAAAACAAAAATCAAGATAAAGGCAAGACCAAGTGGAAAGGTGAAAGTTCATCTAGAGGAAGAGGCAGTAACTAATGAGGTGGTTATAACAGAGGTGGTTTCTGAGGAACTTGTTAAAATTATGGAGAAGAAGGAAATAGATCATTTGAGTGTACACATGCAAGTAAGAAGGTCGGTAGTATTAGAAATGCTTTGGTGCAAGAAGAGTCACCAAATGAACTTGAGAAGGAAAAGAACTTGATGGTAAGGAGAGAACTTTGGAGTGAAAGTAATAAGGAAGATCCGGTAAGGAAAAGTTTGTTCAAGACTAGATGTAGATTTTTTAATGAAGTTTGGAAGGTAATCATTGACAGTGGTAGCTCAGAGAACTTGGCATATGAGGAAATGGTTACAAAGTTGCAGTTGGAAAGGTTGGAACATTCGAAGCCCTATCAGATTTCATGGATCAAAGATGAGCATACACTCTTGGTATGCGAACAATATTATGTGAATTTGAAAATTGGAAAGTACTATGATAAGGTGTTATGTGATATCATGCCTATGGATTGTTGTCATATTTTTTGGGGTAGACCTTGGTAATATGATAAACATGCTATATATGATGGGAGATTACATAAATATACTATTTGGGCTGATGAGAGAAGACAAATCTTGTTACCTTTGATTAAAGAACTTGTTAGTAGTGTTTGTATATCTGTGAACATTTTCTTGATGGAAGGAAGAAAGTTTGTTAAGGATTTGAAGAAGAATGATGTATGTTTTGTTGTGATTCCTAACAAACTAAGTAAAAAAATAGAAGATAGCATCCTAGAGAAAATTGATAAGTTACTCACCGAGTACAGTGAGATCATTTTTTATAATGTACCTAATGTTTTACCACCAAAGAGAAGCATTGATCATTGCATGGATCTAATCCCTAGAGCTAGTTTACCAAATAAAGAACCACATCGGTTGACACATACCGAGAATCGGGAATTGAACTGATGGATTCAAGAATTATTGCAGTAAGGTTTGATCTTAGAAAGTTTGAGTCCTTGTGTAGTACCTATTGTATTGGCACCTAAGAAGAATGGAGAATGGTGAATATGTACTGATTCTAGAGAAATCAACAAGATAATAGTGAAGTATAGGTTTCCTATACCGAGAATGGATGATATAATGGATAGTTTGACTGGAGCAAAGTATTTTTACCAAAATTGATTTGAAAAGTGGGTATCATCAGATTAGAATTGGAGAAGGTGATGAATGGAAGACTTCTTTTAATACAAAATAAGGTTTGTATGAGTGGTTGGTTATGCCTTTTGGTTTAACTAATGCATCGAGTACTTTTATGAGGTTGATGAATGAAGTTTTAAAGAAATTCTTAGGTAAATTTGTGATTGTATACCTAAATTATATTTTGATATTCAGTAAGACCAGAGAACAACATTTGTTGCATGTTAAACAAGTATTGCAGAGGTTGAAAGAAGAAAAGTTGTTGATAAATCTGAAAAAGTGTTCATTCATGAAAGAGGAGATTGTGTATTTGGGATTTTTTATTTTAGCTAATGGTTTAAAAATGGATCATGAAAAGGTTGAATCTATTTTGAATTGGCCTACACCTGAGAATGCTAGTGAGGTAAGATCATTTCATGGTTTGGCAAGTTTTTACTAAAAGTTGATTAGGAATTTCAGTTCAATTTGTAATGCTATGACTGACACTATGAGAGGAGATAAAAGAGAGTTCAAGTGGACACATGGAGTTGACAAAAGTTTTGAGACTCTGAAGCAGAAGGTTGCTGAATTTCCCGTGTTAGCATTGTCTAGTTTTAATAAGGCATTTCAAGTAGAATGTGATGCAAGTGGTAGTACAATTGGAGTTGTGTTGAGTCAAGAAGGTAAACCTGTTGCTTTCTTTAGTGAAAATTTGAATGATGCAAAAAGGAAATATTTTGTGTATGATCCATAATTCTATGCTATTATTCAAGCCCTGAAGAAATGGAGACATTATTTGATACCGAGTGAATTTGTGTTGTATATCAATCATAAACCTTTACAATATTTGAGTAGTCAGAATAAGTTGAATCAGAGACATATGAAATGGGTTGAGTATTTGTAGAGCTATACATTTGTGATAAAGCATAAGAGTGGAGTCACTAATCGAGTTGCAGATGCATTGAGTAGAAGAAGATCTTTGATGACCGAGATGAAAATTGAAGTTCTTGGTTTTGATGACATGAGAGATTCTTATGAATTTGATCTTGATTTTTCTAAGATGTGGAGAAAGTGCAGAGCACCTATTCAAGATCAACTGAATACTAAATGGGAAGAATATTTCATTCAAGAAGGTATGTTATTTAAAGGTATTTAGTTGTGTATACCAAGAGGATCAATGAGAACTAATTTGATAAAGGAGAAACATAGTAGTGGTTTGGCTGGACACTTTGGTGTTGATAAAAAATTGAATTTTCTTAAGGAGAAATACTTCTGGCCATAGTTGTATAAAGATGTTCAGAAATTTATGAAAAGTTGTGGAATTTGTCAAGTTGCAAAAGGAGTAAGTCAGAATATTGGATTGTATACACCGATTTCTATTCCTGAGAAACCTTGAATTGATATCAGTATGGATTTTATTCTTGGCTTACCGAAGACAGTAAGAGGTAATGATTCTATATTTGTTGTTGTGGATAGAGTTTCTAAAATGGCACATTTTATACCTTGTAGAAAGACATCAGATGCAGTACATATAGCAAATCTTTTCTTTAAGGAAATTTTCAGATTGCATGGATTACTAAGGAGTATCATCTCTGACTGAGATAGTAGATTTGTTGGATACTTTTGGAAGACCCTTTGGAGAAATTTTGGCATCGAGTTGAAATATAGCTCTATATTTCACCCACAGACTGATGGACAGACAGAAGTTGTAAATAGAAGCTTGGGTAATCTATTGAGATGTTTAGTTGGAGACACGCCAAGTAATTGGGATTCTATTTTGGAAAAAGAAGAGTTTTCATAGAATATTTCAATGTATAGGAGTACTGGAAAAACACCTTTTGAGATTGTAAATGGCATACAACCGAGAGGTATATCAAATTTGAGAGATATTGCTAATGAAAGAAAGAGAAGTGCTGAAGGAGTAAAGTTTGTTGAGTACATGAAGACTTTGCATCAAGATGTGAACACTAGTACATTTGAGCCCTTTTTTCGATGGCATACCATCAGAATTATGACTGTATACTGTCAATAAAGTGACACCACCTGATGTTGCAATTTTGCAGTCAGAAAAAATGATAGTTTTGATTGGCATCGTAATTACGATGACAATGGACATCGCAAGAAGGGAGTGCCAACAAGGTGAACCTGTCACTGTATGTATTTGTGGCCATCGCAATTGGGATGCCTATCCCTCTCAAAAAAATACAAACGACTGTGACCCATCAGAATCTTCTAATGGGTCACCATCGTTTGTAGTTTGTTTGTCGATGGAGATGTTGTTAATGTGACAGATATCTGTCGAAAGTTTATGATAGATATCAGTCATTTATAGTTTTTTTATCAACATCGATGTTGTACATGTGACGACTGGATGTTAGATTGTTTCAACAGCTAACCATCATTGTTTTATGGTAATTGCAATTGCGACGAAATTTTTTTTTTTTAAATATATATATATATATATATATATATATATATATATATATATATATATATATATATATATATATATATATATATATATATATATATATATATATATATATATATATATATCGAGTTGGTATCAATTCAGAATGGTGTTCTTGCAGATCTGGTTCCTGCTCATGATTTGGTTATGGATCATTCAGAGATGAATTTGCAGTAGATTTAGTAGTGGCTCATGGATTATTGAGTCGAGTCTAAAGACTTGGATTTGGAATGGATCCTACTGAATCAAGATTTCTGACAGCGACTGCTCCAACACAAGAAGCTAGTGTGGCGATCAGAGATGCATTCTTCCTGATGTGTTCGTGGGATATATGCGGACCTAATTTCATTCACATCTAATTCGAGTAACTTCTTGACTTCTTTGGTTTGAATTAGATGTGCTTTGTTCCTATGGAGTGTCACAGTGACTTGACTTAGAGTTTGAGTAAACTGTGCATTGATCAGCTTGAAGACAGAATCGAGCTACTCTTTGCATTGTTGTTGAGATTAGGTTGTGACGGATTGCTAGGATCATCTACCATTTTTGCCATAGTTTTGAATGAGTTAGATGTGATGTCGAGAGAGCGACATGAAGAACTTGCACATTGGAGATTCATAGATCACTATGGTGTCCTTGATGACTTGGGAGAAGTCTTCTTCTTGGTGAACCAAGCTGAGAGACTTATATTATAGAAAGTGGGTCATTTGATGTGACTTATGAGACATTGGATGTCTCTTCACAATGGGTTCACGGTGCGGTCTGTGGTGTTTCTTTGCGATTGGGTTCTTAGCAGAGTTCTGTTGATTTGGTAGACATTGAGATGGATCGATATATATTTGTTGTACGTGGATTGAGATCTTAAATTATTGAACTACTCTTTGTTTCAAGAATAATTTAACATTCTCTACTTAATAGGGCCAACCACGTGAAGGTGGAAGCTCATTTGACCCCTCCTAGGAGCCTCTTATGACCCTTTATGACATTTTAAGACCTCTAAGATGTATTCTTAGGGATCGTAAAGGGTCATAAAGGGTCATAAGGGGTCCTAGGACACAACAGTTGAGAAACATAAATGTAGGAATCATGGTCACAATTTTTTGGAAACACAACATAATTGAGTGGTATACCCAAATGATGTAATGCAACCAGTACTCCTCCAGTTCCAAGTCGACATTGTAGTAAACAAAACCCATAGATAAAAAAAAATTTAGAGAGAACGGGAGGAGAGAAATAATGACCTAAATAATATAGGGACCCTGTATTATTTTGGTCATTACGGCCCTCCTCCACTCTCTAAATTTATTCTTTATCTATGGGTTTGTTTACCACAGTGTAAACTTGGAACCAAAGGAGTGATATATAGTTGTGTTGCATCATCTAGGTATACCATTCAATTATGTTGTGTCTTCAAAAAATTGTGACCATGATGCCTACATTTGTGTTTCTTAGATGTTGTGATATCTACATTTATGTTTCTCATTTTTCATGTTTATGTGCATGTTCTTTATGTTAGGAATGGGAACACTGAGAGGGGGGGGGTGAATCAATGTTCATTGTATTTTAACTTTTCACTTTAATCTGAATACTAAATTATAAATGCTTAAGTACTAAATTAAACATTCACATAAACATGAAACATGAAATCAACACATGACACCAATATGGTTACAAGGAAACCCAAATAGGTAAAAACCCTGGTGGGACTTGATACCCACTAATAATCTGCACTAGTGTTTTGTGATCCTTGTTAGAAGATCCTTTACCCTGTTAGGAGTATCTTTACAATGCTTTTAGTATAGTAGACCTTGTTAAGGGTCAGCCCCTATTAGGATTCTTTTACAATGATCCTTGTTAGGGGAGTGAACTCACTATCCTAGAGCTCATTGCTCAAATGATGAAGGCTACAACCTTTTGAATCAGATACACACTATATCTGCAGGTGAATTGTTACTGTGACACTGCTTGTTAGATCAGTTCCTTTAGTGTGTTGATGCTTTGACCTCTTGCAAAGCTCTAAGATATCATATGCTCTCTTCACATACCTTTTCTTTTCTTTTCACAACTCTCTCACAACTTCCATACCGAATACAATGGGTGCGCCTTATATTTATGCACTCATACCAATTATACAATTAGGTCGGCCCTATAACTAATTACAAATAACACTTCCAAATGAATTGGATTAAGCGTGCTTACAATTATACATATACATATGTCATCAACCTAAATACAATGGGCACATAGCCTTTACAACATTAATTTACAATCACAAACCAAAATATTCATTGTCGGCTCTATGCTCTGTTCTCTGCTAGCACACATTGGCTGTGCAACTTCAACTCACTGTAACTTTCACATCTTTGCATATCTACTTATGTGCTCTTAGAATAAGCATAATTATAGTCTAAAAATCTTAACTTATAGGGCACATACCTTAATTCATCCGTACACATGTGCGCTGATGCTCTAAGTCTCTGGTGCTCTGTATGTTGTCCAGTCTTCAACACTTAACTGATTTATGATCTTTACACTTAGTGCGCTGACTCCAAACTACTTTATGACTTTGTTGCCATAATGACAACACTATATCTAGTCATATACTTTAGTATAGACAACTTTCTAACAATCTCCCCCTTTTCCATTGATGGCAACAAAGGAATATGGCCAAGTCTCTAACTGATCCTTTACACAAAATTTTTTTATCTTCTATACATTTTATACAAACTCTTATATCTCCCTATACATATATGTTCTCCATATTCTATACAACTCCCCCTTTGAAATTAATGATAAAGGTGCATCAAAAAAATTTATCTACATACACTTACTGAGGGAAAACATCTGGATATGCAATCTTGAGTTTCTAGATCTCCTTCTTCCAAAAGGTTATCAGAGAATTGACTATCTATAGATGGGCACATAATGCATATTAAAGCTTCTCCATCTTCTCCAATTCTATGCTCGGACCTTGATCATAGGTTATCATGGTCGCATCAATCTCCTTTATGTTTTGACTAAGAATGTCTAGTGAGGGGGCAAGAGCGTTCCTGAATTGAGTCTGTCTAGACCTTAACTTCTCCATTTCTTTCTCTACCTTCTCAGTTATGTCCAAATGACCTTGGTAGACATTGTTGCACATGTTTACATTAGTGGTTGTGTCTAGTACTAAAATCTTCATCTTCTCAATCATTGCCTCTGCATCTTTGATCTTCTTAAGATGGGCATCAGTGAACTTATCCTAATCCATGGATTCTGCAATGACTTTCCTTCCTTGATCTGCAAACTCTTTCAATGATGCCTGACTAGACTTAAGAGAGTTCAAGTCTAGTGCAAAATTACTCATTAGTTCATTGAGTCTCTTCTTTAAGTATTTATCCTCTGCCACTATGGTCACAGATTCTTCTAGGCTTGAAAAATTTACTTTGAATTGAGAGATGACTATGCTCACATCATCAACTGAATGTACATTTACCATTTTCTTATCCTCTGGCAGAAAACTATTCAAAATATTTACCGATTCTACTAGGAGAGGATTCCTCATTACTTGCTTCTCCTTTGCCTTCTCCATAGCTAGGATGCTAAACTTAATCAGGTCTTCTTCCTTCCAGGAGTCCAAACTGCTAGTGTCAGGTGTGAAACTTGACAACAATGTTGAGGAGGGAGTGATGGGAGTGCTATCCATCACCTCTTGCTTCACCTTGACCAAATCAATAGAACATTCATCTTTCTTTTCTACCTCTACTCCTTTCTTTTCTTCTTCTTTCTCATTAGATATATTTTCTATGATTACTTCTTCTTGCTGAGTGGGAGGGGTATTGCTGCATAAGATTTCTACTTCCTCAGTTCTAACAAATGCTTCCTCAAACTTGTCCAACTCCTTATCAATAGCTTCCATGGCTATTTCCACAGTATCTATGATAATTGTGCTATCTTTTGGTGATCTTTAGTCTTCTCATCATCAGTAGAGTTCTTTTGTGAATCCTTTCTTGCTCGCATACTTTCAATCTGATTTTGTGCTTCATTGTATCCGATACAGCTAGTGTCTCCTTCGATTCTTCTTGCATACAACTGTGATTCTACCAATTCAGCACTGGTGTGTAATTTGGCTATATGATCCTTTGACTTTTTCAATTCAAACTCCAAGCTTTCTTTGTTGTTTCTTAGCTCCAAGATTTATATGTTTTCTTGCCTTAGTTATTCATTTAGCTAAAGGTTCTCTTTGATCTATCCATCATAGACTTCCTGATTATTAGTCAGCTTATCATCAAACTCTTCAAGTTTTTCTTTCAAGGACTTATTTTCTTCATTCAGCTTCTTGATTTTTTCTTCAAGATTATTGCTAGAGCATCCTTTTAAATCCTTTCTTAGTCTTTTGATAACTAATTGAGCATCACTGACTTTTTCTTTTAGTTCTTCAATTTCTTTTTCTGAATTGTCTAGGTCTTCAAGAGCTGCTTCAAGATTTTTCTTCAGATGTTTCATTTCTTCTTTTTCCATGATCTCCTCAAGTGGTTAAACTTCTTTTCTGAGGACTAGAGCTCTGATACCAATTGTGAGGAATGGGAACACTGCAAGGAGGGGGTTGAATCAGTGTTCACTATATTTTAACTTTTCACTTTAATCTGAATATTGAATTATAAATGCTTAAGTATTGAATTAAACATTCACATAAACATGAAACATGAAATCAACACATGACACCAATATGGTTATGAGGAAACCCAAATAGGTAAAAACCTCGATGGGACTTGATATCCACTAATAATCTGCACTAGTGTTTTGTGATCCTTGTTAGAAGATCCTTTACCCTGTTAGGAGTAGCTTTACAATGCTTTTAGTACAGTAGACCTTGTTAAGGGTCGAACCCTGTTAGAAGTCTTTTGCAATGATTCCTATTAGGGGAGTGGACTCACTATCCTAGAGCTCATTTCTCAAATGATGAAGGCTACAACCTTCTGAATCAGATACACACTATATCTATAGGTGAACTGTTACTATGACACTGCTTGTCAGATCAGTTCCTTTGGTGCGCTGATGCTTTGACCTCTTGCAAAGCTCTAATACATCATATGCTCTTTTTGCATACCTCTTCTTTGCTTGTCACAACTCTCTAACAACTTCCATATCGAATACAATGGGCGCACTTTATATTTATGTGCTTATACCAATTATACAATTAGGTCAGCCCTATAACTAATTACAAATAATGCTTCCAAATGAATTGGCTTAAGAATTCTTATAATTATACATATAAATATGTCGAAAACCTAAATAAAATGGGCCCATAGCCTTTAAAACATTAATTTATAATCGCAAACCAAAATAGTCACTGTCGGCTCTATGCTCTATTCTCTGCTTGCACACACTGGCTGTGCAACTTCAACTGACTATAACTTTCACATCTTTGCATATCTACTTATGCACTCTTATACTAAGCATAAGTATAGTCTAACAATCTTAACTTCTAGGGCGCATACCTTAATTCATGCATACACATGTGTGCTGATGCTCTGAGTCTCTGGTCCTCTGTATGTTGTCCATTCTTCAACACTTAACTAATTTCTGATCTTTGCACTTAGTGCGCTGACTCCAAACTGCTATATGACTTTGTTGCCATAATGACAACACTATATCTAGTCATATACTTTAGTATAGACAACTTGCCAACACTTTATGTGTATCTACTAAAAAATTTTTAAAAAAATTCATTATCTACAATAGCCCTCTGTTAACCACATTTACGCATATGGTACCAACAAAGTAGTGCACAAACTACACAAAGAAGGCATCACAGAAATATGATTTATGCTTTTTCCATTAAATCAATCTTGACGGCACTATCTAACTATCGAGTCTTGCACAAGTTGCACTTATTTCCTACATCAAGTATAGATGTAGATGGGGTAGATGTAAATGTGGTTTGATCGACCCACCGAAAGTATTGACATCCACTATTTTCCTGCAATACCAAATGTACATTAGTTCTTCATAAAATGATTAGTTGTCACATTATTTTTAAACATAAAATATAATTACGTATCCAGACCCTTTTCCTATTTGGAAAAACCCAAAATTGACGTCCAAGATTACTTGTTGTGTGTGACGTCTTCAACATGCATGGGCCAAAACCACATTGACACATAGGAGCATTGACTGAAGTCATCGATGCTATTTCGACAAATATTGTATTATCACAAATATTACATTGTCATTATTTTGTTCATTCATATTAATTATAATTACAATAAAAAGAAACATACTAATGTAGACTTGCACATTTTTTGGCTAAGTCAAAGTCTTTGGTTTAAATTACTAGACACTCAAAACCAAATGACAAACCAAAGACAACCATGCAATAAAAAGAAATTACTAAGAAATTCAGAATTAGCTCACTCCATTGCAGGGAACAAAGAGAATCCCCTATTATTTAACATCATTGATGTGCAAGGAAATAGAAAATTAGCAGAAACAACTCTCATAAGATAGTATTTAGATTAAATGCATTGATATAAAAAAATACCCCAGAAAATTATAAAGAAAGGTAATTTTATTCATCACATCACTAATTTGTGCATGTCTAAATACTGGTGTCTTTCAAGTGATTTGATTCTTGTCATGCCCACTACAAATAAGAACAGTCTTAACTACTGAGGTTGTTTAAGCATATAGAGATTAAATAAACTCTTTTAAAATGAAATTTCTCTTAACAAAAGAGAAAAGATATATAAGTAGGACATATAAAACAAGGTGAATAAGAGTAGTACATATAAAACAATCGTTAGAACATGCCAAACATCTGGCATAATTGTACATTTAATTCATGTCATTGATATTCTTCTTCATCCATCTCATCAACAAGATCGTCATCATCGATGACATCATCACCACCACTATCATCATCATCATTATCATCATCACCATCACCATCACCATCATCATCATCATCATCCTCATCAGTAGTAGCATCATCATCATCAGTAGCAGCAGTATCATCATCGTCTTCTTCTTCATGTTCTTCTTCGACTAGCTCTCGATCATGATCATCATCTACATCATCTTCCACTTCTTCATCTTCCTCGGTATCTTCTTCCATCACATTATACTTTATCGGCCTTCCTCTTGGATCATGTCTAACAACAAATGACCAACCCAGTTTATGTGGAACCTCTAAGTAAAATGTCTGCTCACATTGGCTTGGAAGAACATAGGGCTCTTCTCCAACTGGCTCAAACAACCTTGTATTAATCATTGGAAATCCTTTGTCATGTTCAATAACAATTCTATTAAAATCATTTTTATTGAGTCGTAGTTTGTACCATTTCACAATGAAGAGAATTAATTTGAAGGAATTCAAGTCACAGTCAAGTATATCAACCAAAATACCATAGTATTGATTTTGCAACTCTCAAGGATGTAAGTCATTTCTAGATGAAATATTAGTCACCTGGAACACTGAACTTATCCTTGAATCATAAGTTCTCTTCGTGTCATCCAACTTTTTGATGTGAAATTTATAACCATTGAAAAACATAGCCTTGTGGTGTTTCACCTACAATAATGTCAAACATGTATAAATTATTGCATCACGAGTTGAAAAACATATGGTTGATTAATTAACAAATTTTTAAGTACCTGGTGATCTCTTAAACCATATGCTAAATCTATTTCATTTTGTGTAACATTGGGATCTCCATTATGGTGAGCTTGTATAACCAATGAAGACATGGATTCCCATGTTAATCTATGACCATCATGCTAGTATCGTTCAATCCATACCATCATCCAATCTTGATTGTTTGCAATAAACAAATGTATTGCATCTCACTCTTTAGCAGCTGTACAAAAGTAAATAGATGACTTACAACAGATTTATTTTGAAGATTAAGAATTAATTAACTACAATAACATCTCATAATTTATTACCTTTCAGTTTCTCAAATCCACCGTTGCCCACCAAGTACTCCCCTTCAAATTTTTTAATTGATTCGAGATCCCAAATGCACTCTATATGGGTCTTTGCTGCAAGATTAGGAAGATATTGAGTAACGTACACCATAGAACCCTCGAGATGTGCTCTTTGTCATACCAAACCCTTAAAAAATTTCAAGTGTCTCTCAACCATCCACAATGACCTAGCATGTACAAGTCCACATAATTCAATCTCCTCAACTTGGTGTATGAGGTAGTGTTCTTGTGCATTGAAAAATGTTGGAGGTAAACAATTTTGCATTTCACACATTAATCAACAAATTCTTTTCTTCCAATATTTTATATCTTCTTTATGGATTTCTTTAGATGACAACCACCTACAAGGGATTCAAAACATAAATATATAAATATGAGACTTTACAATATATTACTTGTTTGATATTATTGTTTGATATATTGAACAAATATCACTGCTTACCTTATGTATTTTTCAAGATCATATATCACTTGTTTGATATTATTGTCGAAGTTCTTTGGGAGAGATAGGGGTAGAAAATACTACAACAATTGTCAACTGATCATTTCATACAATGAAAATTGAATGTAATTACACAAATATATTGTAAATACAAAAGACTATGACTTACCTTGATGAAGGTATGCCAATCATGCATTTTCATCCCTAACCCAAAATTATTTTTCTTTGATATGAGATTTCTTATATCCACAGCAAATCCTATAGGAAATCAAATTTTTTGGATCACTTCTTTTATGGCATTACTTTGTTGCTCTATTGATAACCAAGGAAGAGAACTTGCATTAATCCGGTCTCCATTGCTATTTGATTCAATGATATTTTTCATTGCATGATTGGAATCATGAATGTCACTACAAATTTTGCCAAGTTTTTCTTTGTCATGCCTTCCATCTAATATTTTTCACAGTGACTCTGTTACATTCTTTCCAATATGCATAGTATCAAACAAATGCACAATTTATAGATGATCATAGTAAGGTATCCTACTAAATTCTTAGGGATAACATTTTAGTCTCTTTGGAAGCTATTCAGTGATGCCTTCATGACCTTCAAGATCATCAACTACATAATAGCCAACAAAACACAATCAAAATATATAATTTTCAAACATTGACCATTACGTGGAATGATATTACCTCAAATTCTATTATATTCCAACTGCCATAGGTGAGGTGTCATTCTTTAGGGCTTTGATGTAGTCTCTTATTTCCCATTGAAAAGATGTCTTTATGCACTTCGATACTTATGATTTCTGGAGAGAAATTGCCTATACTCATCAAACACCTATTTTCTTAAACTTTTGGAATGACAGGATTTCATCTTTGGACCACACATTGGACATGCAAATTTTCCTTTTGTTTGAAGACCTACAAGATAACAATACAATTGGATTAAATATGTATATTTTTAGAATTTGAATTATCGCGTACAACTAGAATTCACCATAACATACCACAGAAATGTGTCAACCCTAGAGCATCATGAATTTTCCACACAAGCATTGCATGGAATTGAAATTTTCTTTGTCCAATTGGTCAGGAGATGTCATACATAGTGAAACCATTCCATAACACCAACAACTCATCGATAAGAGGCGTAATATATACATTCATATCTGTCACTTGGTACTTACCTAGTTGAATTAACAACAACATCAGATAATTATTGTGGCCATTTCACTCCAAGACTTATAATTACATGTAGATAACTATAAAATAATAAGATACCTGGAACAATCATTACCAACATAATGTGCTCCCTCTTTATTGAAATCCATGGAGGAAGGTTATTATTTATAATAAAAATAGGCCACACCGACTAAATGGATCTCATCTCTCCATGCGGATTGACACTATCTGATGCCAAAGAAAGCCTGAGATTTTGAGGTTCCTCTTTAAAGTGTGGCCACTTTTCCTCTATGTCCATAAATGATGAACCATCCACAGGCATTTGAATAATGTCATCTTGAGTCCTACCACGTGCATGGTAATCCATAAATTGTGCCAAGCTATTGCACCTGAATAATCATTTCAGATGTGGAATAATGGGGATGTGATGAAGAACCTTGTGAGGCACCTTTTTTTATCATTTGATCATCTCAATATCTGCTCATATGGCATTCAGGGCATTCTATTGTATTTTCATGTTCTTTATAATAAATAATATGATCTTCGAGACAAGCATCTATTGTTTGATACTCCATTCTAATATGTTTCATAGTGGCACATAATTTTCAGTATGAGTGAGGGAGAACATTTGATGGTGGTAACAGAAAGTCACCTATCAATCTGCAACAAATAATATAAGTCAATACTATAAACAATCTTAATGGTACATGTTTCACCTTTTATAGACTATAATGACATATATGACAAACTTTAGCATACGTGACATTGCTATGTTGGATAAACCATTCATTACCTTCAAATTCACCAACAACAATACAGTAGAGAGAAGAGTAGATTGGGAGCCTTCATAAAGGGTCGTGTTCACCTTCTCAAGTAGAGGTATATCATGGACGTCATCAATGTCATCCTCATCATAATCATCATCATTAGTAGCACTAGTACCAAATGTGTCAATGATCAATGCATTCATACCATCATCTTCAAATGTGTTTTCTAGTGCATGATCGTCATCTTCCATGGGATCATGATCTTCAACTTCAATACTCACACCTCCATGTTCCTCTATATTCACACTGGGGAGATCGACCTATATAAAAATGATGATAATCAAACCCCCCTTCAATGTGATAATCAAACCTCCTTCCATGGTTCATATGTATATTAATTGTGAAAACAATATAACAAACAACTTACCATTGGATTATAATCAAACCCCCCTTCAATGTGACCATTCTCCCTACAATGTCTCTTTTTCATTTTGATTTTGGTTCTTCTTGTCTTTAAGCCGTTACAACTCTTGCATGGACAATAACATTTTCCATCACCTTCTCTTTGAAAGTTAGATAATGATCTAGCGATTGTCACCCTATTTTGATCAAATTCCCTTGTATTATCTGACATGATCCTTAATGTGTATATCTACAAAACAAATTGGAGATACCTCATTTCATTAGCTTCATGTCACCTTCTCATAGCTTCTCATTTTTTGACAGATTTCGCCAAATGCTTTGTAGGAAACCAAGTAAGGGGTATTCTTGAGTTCAAACACATTGAGCTACTACAACTGAATTATAAATCATGAATTCACTATAAAATTAATTCACTATAAATCAAAGGGCATTATAAATCATGAATTCACTATAAAATTAATGTATTGCTCTAGATTTCATATGGACATTTTGTCAAATGGTTGGCATGTATGTTTATTCAAATGGATTTATATCATTTGGAATGGATATATGATAGGTTGA
This sequence comes from Chamaecyparis obtusa, assembly GCA_027943335.1. Lineage (NCBI taxonomy): Eukaryota > Viridiplantae > Streptophyta > Pinopsida > Cupressales > Cupressaceae > Chamaecyparis > Chamaecyparis obtusa. Next base: position 362,917 of record BSBK01005372.1, on the reverse strand, counting down.
TATCAAATGCTATGTCCCTATTTGATCTAATAGCATCAATATAACAAATAGAGCACCGACCAATCAAATAGGGACAGGTGTTCAAAAAGTGAGCTCATAAAACAATATACTTAGTCTTAATAAAATCTTATAAAACTGTTAGGACTAAGGTGTCTCAACCTTGGATAATTCCTATTCTTATTATTTGTTTTGTAAAATGTATTTCTTGCAAATAATGTAATTAAGTGTGAGTGTACATGTCCAGTTGACATGTTGATGTGTCACTCCACTTGATGTGTCGGCATCTTGAATTGTGTGTAAGGAGATCATGGCTGAAACAGTTATGACGGATTCCTATGACACATAAGAGCTATGTTTGGAAGATTCAATGATGGGTTAAGACATGTGGCAACTAATAAAGTTGAGTACTGTACACTCTTCCCCAATTGTGGGGTTCAGGGCATCACCCCGAAAAAAAAATTTGGGTTCCTATTTTCTTGGAGAATGGTAAAACCCTAATACGGCTATCTTTGGAAGTTTTCCTAAAAAGAGAAGCGCATGATATAAGCATTTTTTAGGGTTTTGAAGATAGGAGAAGTAAGTGTATTGTTGGAACATTTTATGCTACCACGATTTGTCTTCAAGAGTTGGAAATCTTCTGAAAGAACTTGCATTGCAAGTGTATTGTAAGCTGTAATAGTTTTGAGTAATACATTATGCAGGTTTTGGAGTACTACGGTTTTTACCAAAAGGTTTCCCTAGGGTAAATCTTTGTGTCATTCTCTATTTTCTATATGCATGGTATATGGCTGCAATATCATTGTTAAAGTAGTTAACAAATTTGGAATTGTACGGATTTAAAAGAATTTGCACAATACTTTCCTTAAGAGATTAGTGTAGGAAGTTGTTTCCGCACCTAAGTTTCCTTACAAGAGGTATCAGAGCCTGATCAACTTTTGATCCTAGTTGTTGGGTAGGGTTTTTTGAGCTAATCTCAAGTTGAGTGGGAGTTTTGTGCAAAGCATTCTAAATCTTATTTGCAGATTGAGATGGCAAGTTCCTCATATAGTAGAATGGAGGTGGAGAAATTTAATGGCACTAATTTCAAGTTGTGGAAACTCAAGATGGAAGACATGCTTGAAGACCATGATCTAAGGGAGGCTACTTCACTTGATGTGAAACTTGCAGTGATATCTCAAGTGGATTGGGAGATCAAGGATCAAAAGGCTAAGGGTCTCATCAGACTCTATCTAGCAGATGTCATTCTTCTAAATGTTCTTGATGAGACTACTGCAAATTCTTTTTGGAAATGACTTGGGTCTGTGTATCAAGCCAAATCTCTAGTGAATAAGTTGTTCCTGAGAAAGAAGTTGTATTATTTAAGAATGGAGGAAGGTGGATCTATAACTGATCATCTCAACACATTCAATTTATTGATTGCACAGTTGGCATCATCCGGTGCCAAGATCGAGGAGGAGGATCATTGTATGACCCTACTTTGTTCCTTGCCAGATTCATGGAACCATCTTGTGATGGATCTCAGAAGTACTATAGTCACATTTCATATGGATGATGTGGTGTCTTCGCTGCTATTTGAGGAGATGCGAAGAAAGACTTCGGATTCATCTAAGGAAGCCCTTGCTGTTCATAGGAGATCCAATGATAGAGGAAAGAAGAATGAAAACAAGTCTAAGAAGGGCAGAGCTAGATCCCATGGGAGTTCTAAGACTCCTAGAAAGTCCAAGGTGAAATGTTGGAATAGTGATAAAATTGGGCACTTCTAGAGGGACTGCAAAGAACCGAAGAAGAAGAAGAAAGGCTCAAATTTAGTTTCTAAAAAATCTCAAGAAGATGGAGATGTTTTTATTGTAGCTTTGGCAGCCCATGCATCTAATGATGTGTTGTTGGTAGACTCAGGTGCTTCTTTTCACATGACCTCTCATCGAAACTAGTTCTCAAAATATGAAGAGTTTGATGGTGGAAAGGTGTACTTGGGTGATGACTCTCACCTAAAGATAGTTGGATGCGGAAGGGTCACTATCAAATTTCCTGATGGATGAGTAAAGGGAATCAATGGAATTATGCACATTTTGGGTTTGGCATGAAACCTATTATCTATAAGTATGTTGAATGATGTAGGTGTGCAGGTTGTTTTTTCGAAAGAAGGATGCAAGATGATGAGAGGATTGATAGTGCTTGCGAGGGGTACTAGGAGAGGTACCTTATTTCAACTAGATGCATGTATTCCTCTATGTAATAGTTCTTCATCCTCACCATCTGAATGAGCAGTGAAGAAGTCTATGGTTATTGGTTCTGATGGCAGTACAAACACTTTGGAAGGTAAGCTTCCTGCAGAAAAGACAATGTTGTGGCATATGAGATTTGGCCACATTGGTGAAAAGGGTCTCAGAACCCTGAAAAATAAAAACCTTTTTGAGGGGTTAAATGATTGCAATCTTGAGTTTGACTTCTGCGAGCACTATGTCTATGGTAAACAAAATTGTGTTCAGTTTTACTATAGTTCTCACAAATCTTCTAATGTTTTGGATCTTATTCATTCTGATGTATTTGGTCATGTAAAAGTTCCTTCAATCTCCAAGTCTGTATTTTTTGTATCTTTCATAGATGATTGCATTAGGACTTGGATTTATTTCCTTAAAAGTAAGACACAATTCTTTAGTCGGTTCAAGGAATTTAAAGCTCTTGTAGAGAATTAGACTAGTAAGAAGATTAAGTGTGTGAGAACTGACAATGGTGGTGAGTTTTGCTCAGCAGAGTTTGAACAATTCTGTAAAGAATGAGGTATCAAGAGGCATAAGACAACTCCTTATACCCCACAGCAAAATGGATTTGTAGAGAGAATGAATAGAACACTGATGGAGAAGGCTAGGAGTATGCTTAGTGGAGCTGGTTTAGAACAAAGGTTTTGGGCCGAAGCTGTGGCCACTGCTTGCTATTTGGTTAATAGATCTCCTACATCAGCTCTTGTTGGTAAGACACCCATGGAGGTGTGGTTTGGTAAGAAGCCTTCAATTAGACATCTTCATGTTTTTTGTTGTGAAGCTTATGCACATGTTCCAAAGGAGAAAAGATCTAAGTTGGAAAACAAAGCTGTCAAATGTATTTTCATCAGATACAGTGTTGGTGTGAAAGGATACAAGCTTTGGGATCCTGTGACTAGTAAGGTGTTGTATAGTAGAAATGTTATTTTTAGAGAGCTAACATCTTCTCCTATTGTGCCAGAACCAGATGAAAAAGAAAAGGAAAAAGATGTTGTTTAGTTTCCTCCTACCCCTGAGAAGACTGAACAGAGAGACCATGTTGGGCCTAATGATGAGGAGAGCTCTAGCAGCTCTGATAGTTTGGAAGAAGAGGAAGAACAACCTCAACCTCAGCCCTTGAGGAGATCCATGAGAGAAAGAAAGTAACCAGAAAGGTTTGGTTATTCTATGTTAGATTCTAGTTGTGCCTTTGCTTTGATTACTAATACTAATGAGTCTAGATCTGTGAAAGAGGCTTTGGGCATGGAAGATGCAGGTTCCTGGATTGAGGCTATGGATGATGAGATGGCTTCATTAGAGAAAAAAAAAACTTGGGACCTTGTACCTTTGCCTAAAGGGAGAAAATCTGTTGGTTGTAAATGGGTGTTCAAGAAAAAAATTTGTGCAGATGGCAATGTTGAAAGGTACAAAGCTAGATTGGTTGTAAAGGGGTATTCACAGGTAGAGGGACTAGATTATGGTGAAATATTCTCTCTTATTGCAAAGTTGACATCCATTAGATTTTTGTTATCTCTTGCTACATCATATGATTTAGAGATAGAATAGATGGATGTGAAGACAGCTTTCCTTCATGGTGATTTGGAGGAAGAGATTTATATGTCACAGCCTGAGCACTACATTGTTAAAGGTAAAGAATCCTTAGTTTTTAGATTAAAGAAATCTCTATATGGTTTGAAGCAATCTCCTAGGATGTGGTACCTTAAGTTTGATGCCTTTGTGTTGTCAACTGGAATTGTAAGATCGAAATCAGATCATTGTGTTTATTTTAGAGTTGAAAATGATCGTCTTCTTATTGTTGCATTATATGTTGATGATATGTTGTTGTTTGGGAAGGGTAAGGGTATGATTTATGATTTTAAATCTTAGTTGTTAGCATAGTTTGAGATGAAAGATCTTGGGGCAGCAAGGTACATCTTGGGTATGGAAATTAGTAGAGATAGGTCTAACAGAAAACTTTGGTTGAGTTAGAGTAACTATGTGAAGTCTGTGTTGGACAGGTTCAGCATGGCAGATTGTAGACCACTATGTGTTCCTATTTCTATGGGAACAAAGTTATCTGTAGATGATTGTCCAAAATCTCCTAGTGAGGTGGAGGACATGAGTAGAGTACCTTATGCTAGTGTAGTTGGTAGTCTTATGTATGCTATGTTCTGTACTAGACCAAACATTGCCCAAGAAGTGGGAGTCCTGAGTTGGTTTATGGCTAACCCTGGACGAGTACATTGGGATGCAGTTAAGTGAGTATTTAGATATTTGAGGGGTACATCAGATTACTCCATATGTTACCATGGTAACTCTTCTGGATCTCCACATTTAGTTTGTATTCATGGGTTTGTGGATTTAGATTGGGCAGGTGATATTGACAGAAGAAGATCCACCAGTGCTTATGTGTTCGCTATGTTTGGTGGTACTATCAGTTGGATGAGTAAGCGACAACCTATGGTTTCTTCGTCCACTAAAGAAGCTGAGTACATGGCTGCTACTCATGCTTGTAAGGAAGCCATTTGGATTAGGAGATTATGTTATGATGTTGGTGTTGATGCAAAAAATATTACTATTTGGTGTGATAGTCAGAGTGCTATTTTCCTTACGAAGAATCCAACCTTCCATGCCAGAATGAAGCACATTGATGTGCAGTTTCACTTTGTGAGAGATATGGTGGAAGATGGAAAGGTAAATTTGGAGAAGGTAGATACTATGAAGAATGTTGCAAATGCATTAATGAAACCAGTGGGCAAGGAGAAGTTCAGATGGTGTTCGGAGTCTATGGGCCTTTTGGCCTATAGCGGTTAGTTTCTATTATGTTCATGTTGCTCTTACAAGGTGTTCGACAAGTGAGAGAATGTTAGGAATAAGGTGTATCAACCTTGGATAATTCCTATTCTTATTATTTGTTTTGTAAAATGTATTTCTTGCAAATAATGTAATTAAGTGTGAGTGTACATGTCCAATTGGCATTTTGATGTGTCACTCCACTTGATGTGTCGACATCTTGAATTATGTGTAAGGAGATCATGGCTGAAACGGTTATGACAGATTCATATGACATGTAAGAGCTATGTCTAGAAGATTCAATGATGGGTTAAGACATGTGGCAACTGATAAAGTTGAGTACTATACACTCTTCCCCAATCATGGGGTTCGGGGCATCACCCTAAAGAAAAAAAAATTGGGTTCCTATTTTCTCAAAGAATGGTAAAACCCTAATATGGCTATCTTTGGAAGTTGCCCTAAAAAGGGAAGTGCATGATATAAGCATTTTTTAGGGTTGCGAAGATAGGAGAAGTAAGTGTATTGTTGGAACATTTTATGCTGTTGCGATTTGTCTTCAAGAGTTGGAAATCTTTGAAAGAACTTGCATTGCAAGTGTATTGTAAGCTGTAATAGTTTTGAGTAATACATTGTGCAGGTTTTGGAGTGCTGGGGTTTTTACTAAAAGGTTTCCCCAGGGTAAATCTTTGTGTCATTCTCTATTTTATGTATGCATGGTATATGGCTGCAATATCATTGTTAAAGTAGTTAATGAATCTGAAATTGTAAGGATTTAAAAGAATTTGCACAATACTTTCCTTAAAAGATTAGTGTAGGAATTTTTTTCTGCACCTAAGTTTCCTTACAAAAACAACATATGTTGTGTGATGTGTTTGATCTCTCTTTATTTGTTTTGTTGTTTTGATATTCACTATGTGGTACTCCCCGTTTATAATCATTTCATGAGGAAATGTCTTAATAGCTTGTGGGTTGCAAGACAGGGCATCATGCATTATTTATGAGCTCATTGTTTGAGCACCGGCCAATCAAATAGGGACATGAGGTGCTCAAACAGTGAGCTCATAAACAATGCATGATGCCCTAGTTGTAGGTAGTTATCTCTTCTATAATGATGGAGGAGTGAAAGGTAATGATCAATAAGGTTGCTTCTATTAGATCATACATTAATACACTTATTGTTTTGAATTTGAGCTTGGGCATCATGCAATGTTATTGCTGTCATTGCATGCTTGCTACTATTGTGCATCATATATTGTTTTATACACTGTTTATTTCATTGAGATAGTGAGCTTGGCATTTGTAATGTATTTTCTATTATTGGGTCAATGCTACCATGTTGTGGAGGTTGTAGATGCATTGAATCACCACTTCCATTTTATTTTGATAGCAAAAATATAACAAACAGAGCACCCTCCAATCAAATAGGGACATAAGTAAGACATTTAATGCATTATTACTTCATCATGATGATAAAAATTTCATTGGCTCAAAGCACATAGAAATTCAAAATAGTAGGATATCTTAATCTTTATGAGCTCAAATTCAAAATAGTAAGTGCATTATTTTATTACTCATGTCCCTATTTGATCTAATAGCATCAATATAACAAATAGAGCACCAACCAATCAAATAGGAACATGAGGTGCTCAAATAGTGAGCTCATAAAATAATGCATGATGCCCTAGTTGTAGGTAGTTATCTCTTCTATAATGATGGAGGAGTGAAAGGTAATGATCAATGAGGTTGCTGCTATTAGATCATATATTAATACACTTACTATTTTGAATTTGAGCTCAGGCATTATGCAATGTTATTATTGTCATTGCATGCTTCTTGTCGTTGTGCACCATATATTGTTTTATACACTGTTTATTTTATTGAGATTGTGAGTTATTGTAGTTGACTGTATTCTTTTGGGGTCTGATCTATTGTAGTTGTTTCTTTTTTCTTTGAATCATTGTTTACAATTACTTTTGATGCAATATTTGTGTGAATAACAAGAACAAAATGGTGAACAAGTGTATTTGGCAAAGATAAAGATGACACATTTTGTTGGGCTGATTGGGTTGGCCTGGTATCATTTACATGGCCTAGCTAGATATTAAACAGTGAGCTCATGAACAATTCCAGTATTAAATAGTTAGCTCATGAACAATGTATGATGCCCTAGCTTGCATCTTGCGAGCCATCAAGACATTTCCTCATGAAATGATCATAAACGGGAAGTACCACGTAGTGAATATCAACAGCAAAACAAATAAAGAGAGATCAAACACTTCACACAATGCCTTGAAGGTAATAGCAATGATGCCCTAGCTCTCAAACCTCGCGGGTCATCAAGCATTCTAAATGAAAAGATGTAAACAATGCCAGTATTCAATAGTGAGCTCATAAATAATGTATGATGCCCTAGCTTGTAGCCCGCGAGCCACCAAGACATGTCCTCATGAAATGATCATAAACAGGGAGTACCACATAGTGAATATCAACAGAAAAACAAATAAAGAGAGATCAAACACTTCACACAATGCCTTGAAGATAATAGCAATGATGCCCTAGCTCTCAAAGCTCATGGGTCATCGAGCATTCCAAATGCTAAGATGTAAACAATGTCACTATTAACATTCATATTGTGCCATTAAATCAACAAATGCCATCAAAATGAAATTGAGGTGCTCAAACAATGAGCTCATAAACAATGCCCTCTTCGTGCCACGCAAAAGTGCAATGCCATCTTCGTGGAAACTCTTCAAATTTACAAAAATTACAAATGACACTTTCTTTTTCAAAATTACAAAAATTTCATTTGCTCAAAGCACATAGAAATTCAAAATAGTAGGATATCTTAATCTTTATGAGCTCAAATTCAAAATAGTAATTGTATTATTTTATTACCGATGTCCCTATTTGATCTAATAGCATCAATATAACAAATAGAGCACCGACCAATCAAAGAGGGACATGAGGTGCTCAAACAGTGAGCTCATAAAATAATATATTTAGTCTTACTAAAATCTTATAAAATAACATATATTGTGTGAAGTGTTTGATCTCTCTTTATTTGTTTTGTTGTTAATATTCACTATGTGGTACTCCCCGTTTATGATCATTTCATGAGGAAATGTCTTGATGGCTTATAGGCTACAAGCTAGGGCATCATGCATTATTTATGAGCTCACTATTTGAGCATTGACCAATCAAATAGGGACATGAGGTGCTTAAACAGTGAGCTCATAAATAATGCATAATGCCCTAGTTGTAGGTAGTTATCTCTTCTATAATGATGGAGGAGTGAAAGTTAATGATCAATGAGGTTTTTTTCTATTATATCATATATCAATACACTTACTATTTTGAATTTGAGCTTGGGCATCATGCAATGTTATTGTTGTCATTGCATGCTTGCTGCTGTTGTGCACCATATATTGTTTTATATACATAGAACAATAGGTTTGGGGACTTAGACTTATGTTAAATCCTTAGTAATGGTTTGGGGAACTAATTACTAGATAAGTGACTACAGTACCCTAGCTTGCATTATTAGATGATCTTGTTTAATGTGTTTTCATTTCATGCAAAGATACATGTAAAGGAAAATAAATTTTTGCATCTAAAGATTACATGTATATATATGAAAAATAACTTGTATATACTATAAAAGGAAAATAACTTTGAGAAGAAAATGCAAGAGTACAAGCATACATAAGAGGATGAAAATAAATAATAAGGGTGCTAGACATTGCCTGAAGTGATGAATTTTTGACCCGGGTATGAATCTAGTGTGCCCCTGTGTAATCCAGAACCTGCAAAGAAAAGAGAGATGGGGGTTAGATAAAAAATTATCTAAGAAATGAATGACATCCTATTACTGATCTTCATCTACAATTATGCATGTGCATAGTCAAGCCATACACTTCTGAAAGAAAAACCAAGCTCACAGTCTCAATGAAATAAATAGTGTATAAAACAATATATGGTGCACAACAGTAGCAAGCATGCAATGACAAGAATAACATTGCATGATGCCCAAGCTCAAATTCAAAATAGTAAGTGTATTAATGTATGATCTAATAGCAGCCACCGCATTGATCATTACCTTTCATTCCTCCATCATTATAGAAGAGATAACTACTTACAACTATATTTCATAATTCCTCCTTTGAAGTGTGTGTGTATGTGTGTGTGTGTGTGTGTGTGTGTATCAAGTATAATTATGAGTTTACATCATATATTGAGTCTTAATAAAATTTTATAAAACAACATAAAACTAACCCAAAATACTCTGTCTTAATAAAATCTTAATAACAATATATTTAGTCTTAGTAAAATAATACACTTACTATTTTGAATTTGAGCTCAGGCATCATGCATTGTTTATGAGCTCACTATTTTATTACCAACCAATCAAATAGGGACATGAGGTGCTCAAACAGTGAGCTCATAAACAATGCATGATTCCCTAGCTTGCAGCCCGCAAGCCATCAAGACATTTCCTCATGAAATGATCATAAACGGGGAGTACCACATAGTGAATATCAACAACAAAAAAAATAAAGAGAGATCAAAAACTTCACACAATTCCTTGAAGGTAATAGAAATGATGCCCTAGATCTCAAAGCTCACAGATCATCAAGCATTCCAAATGAAAAGATGTAAACAATTCTAGTATTAAACAGTAAGCTCATGAACAATGTATGATGTCCTATCTTGCAGCCCGTGATCCATCAAACTATTTCCTCATGAAATGATCATAAATGGGGAGTACCACATAGTGAATATCAATACCAAAACAAATAAAGAGAGATCAAACACTTCACACAATATATGTTGTTTTATAAGATTTTATTAAGACTAAATATATTATTTTATGAGCTCACTGTTTGAGCACCTCATGTCCCTATTTTATTGGTTGATGCTATGTTTGTTATATTGATGCTATTAGATCAAATAGGGACATCAGTAATAAAATAATACACTTACTATTTTGAATTTGAGCTCATAAAGATTAAGATATCCCTATTTTATTACCGATGTCCCTATTTACATCTTTTCATCAAATGACCCAAAAACATCAAGAATGGTCCTATATGGTCACTAATAGCCAACTTTCATAAGAATATGAATGAATGCAAACATACATAAGTGGATGAACATAAATAATGAAGGTACCAAACATTGCCTGAAGTAATCAAGTGTTGACCCAGGGTTCAATCCAGTATGCTCTTGTGTGATCCAAAACTTGCAAGGAAGGAAAAGATGGGGTTAGATCCAAAGGATCTAAGCAATGTCTGGCACCCTATTACTGATCCTCATCTACAACTATGCATGTGCATAGTCAAGCCATACACTTCTAAAATGAACTATGCCACAGAACATAGGTTTGTGTTAATGTGATTCAAAAGCTATTATGCAAGATTGTTTTATTATTGAGATAAGGATATCTTAATTCTACAAGAATAAATGTTTTGAGAAATATTTGAATTTAATTTTGACAATAACATGAGGAGTGATATATTTCAAGCTTCAACGAGACTTCATACTATGTAGTGTTTGTAGATTACGTTCAATGTGTTATTTATGCTTGTATTGGTGGGAAAGCTCTTGAAAACATGCAAAAGAGATTGCATTCAACCATGTTATTTACATGACACATGTAGTTTACCTCCAGCATAAATCAGCATTGCGTACAAATCTACAGATGGTGCGTGGTATGAATCTTGGCTGAAGCTTGAAAATGATAAGCATTATGATGCTGAGGTATGGTGTGGTAAGCACAAGTATAGTTTCTCATAAGATGCTATTGGTATAGTTTTTTTTTTTTCAATAGTTGCAGAATCTAGCTTCTCCTATACTTACACGTATGTATACATTTTGGGTGTGGCTTTAATGTCATGTAAATTTGAGTGAAATGGTAATAATATATAAGAGCAACAAGCATGACATTTTAAAAAAGTATGCATATATATTATATAACAAGAGGAGTGATATATTTTAATGGAAACACTTAATGAGAAGGATACCTATATAACAGGAGGAGTGATATATTTTAATGGTAGTGGACATAAAAATTGTATTGAAACTCTTTAATTTATTATTGTAAGTGGACATAGAAATTGCAGTGTAAGTAGTAGGATGATTGTAAGTGGACATAGAAATTGCAGTGAAACTCTGTAATTTATTATGGCTCAGTGTTGTATATCCATAGTCAATGTCTATTTAAACTTTAGGATGATACTTATATGATGTCTTAAGTAAATTGTTCTTACCTTGAGACTAGTACACCATGGGATTAGAGGATGTTTGTTATTATAGCAACTATGTGTCTATGGGATACTTTTATAGTTTGTATTAAATGATGATACATATGTGTTTCTTCCTTTTACAACACTTTATATTTTGATACTTATATCTTGAATTGTCAAATGACCAATGAGTGATAATTTCAAAAGTGTATCATAATTAAAGGCATGTGAATTCATATTATACTTAATCTGAATGCCATTGTGTAATGTTTTTAATTACGATATTAATCTTAATATATCCCTATTAAGATATCCCTATTTTATTACTGATGTCCCTATTTACATATTTTCATCAAATGACCCAAAAACATCAAGAATGGTCCTATATGGTCATTAATAGCCAACTTTCAGAAGAATGTGAATGAATGCAAACATACATAAGTGGATGAACATAAATAATGAAGGTACCAGACATTGCCTAAAGTAATGAAGTTTTGACCCAGGGTTCAATCCAGTATGCTCTTGTATGATCCAAAACTTGCAAGGAAGGAAAAGATGGGGTTAGATCCAAAGGATCTAAGAAATGCCTGGCACCCTATTACTGATCCTCATCTACAATTATGCATGTTCATAGATAAGCCATACACAGACTCAACAACATGGTAGCATTGATCCAATAACAGAAAATACATTACAAATGCCAAGCTCATGGTCTCAATGAAATAAATAGTGTATTAAACAATATATGGTGCACAACAGCAACAAGCATGCAATGACAGCAATAACATTGCATGATGCCTGAGCTCAAATTCAAAATAGTAAGTGTATTAATGTATGATCTAATAACAGCAACCTCATTGATCATTACCTTTCACTCCTCCATCATTATAGAAGATATAACTACCTACAACTATATTTCATAATTCCTCCTTTGAAGTCTTACGTTAGTTTAACTATTGGACAATGAGTTGATAGGAGTTTCGAATAGATTTGAATAAAAATTAAGAGTATTGAATTTTATTTGTTCCTATTGTGCTTTCAGGGGAGAAGAAGGCTAAGACCTTTTCAGTGGATCAGGGTGGTGTGTATAGCTTGTAAGTTTATACATTTGCACTTTTTTTGTTTGAGGCCTAATTATGCTATTTTTTAAACAAAAAGATTTTTCTTTCTTATTTCAAATGCATTCTTTCATATGTCATACCTGATGCACAGTGAATTCATAGGAGTTTCGAATAGATTTGAAGAAAAACTAAGAGCATTCAATCTTAACTATTCTTATTGTGAATTCATGGGAGAAGAAGGCTAAGATCTTTACACCTGATCTTGTGTGGGCAAGGTATGAAATTTTTGTGGGCTAACCTCCTTGTTCTATCAGCGTCCTCTATGGTTTTAGATGTTATATTTTCCCAAGTCTGGTTGGTGCCTTACTTTCACCTCTTTGGTTCCATGCTTTCTTACATTAAGAGTTCATTTTGTCTCTGATTAGGGCACTATTTCTCCTTGATTGTATTCTTTTGGGGTATGATCTATTATAGTTATTTCTTTTTTCTTTGAATCATTGTTTACAATTACTTTTGATGCAATATTTGTGTGAACAACAAGAACAAAATGGTGAATGGGTGTATTTGACAAAGATAAACATGACACATTTTGTTGGGCTGATTAGGTTGGCCTGGTACCATTTACATGGTCTAGCCAGATATTAAACAGTGAGCTCATGAACAATGCCAGTATTAAATAGTGAGCTCATGAACAATGTATGATGCCCTAGCTTGCAACCTGCGAGCCATCAATACATTTCCTCATGAAATAATCATAAACTAAGAGTACCGCATAGTGCATATCAACAACAAAACAAATAAAATGAGATCAAACACTTCACACAATGCCTTGAAGGTAATAGAAATGATTCCCTAGCTCTCAAATCTCACAAGTCATCAAGCATTCCAAATGAAAAGATGTAAACAATATCAATATTAAATAGTGAGCTCATGAACAATGTATGATGCCCTAGCTTGCAGCCCACGAGCCATCAAGACATTTCCTTATGAAATGATCATAAACGGGGAGTACCACATAGTGAATATCAATAGAAAAACAAATAAAGAGAGATCAAACACTTCATACAATGCCTTGAAGGTAATATCAACGATGCCCTAGCTCTCAAACCTCGTGGGTCATCAAGCATTCCAAATTAAAAGATGTAAACAATTCCAATATTCAATAGTGAGCTCATAAACAATGTATGATGCCCTAGCTTGCAGCGTACGAGCCACCAAGACATTTCCTCATGAAATGATCATAAACAGGGAGTACCACATAGTGAATATCAATAGAAAAACAAATAAAGAGAGATTGAACACTTCACACAATGCCTTGAAGGTAATAGAAATGATGCCCTAGCTCTCAAAGCTCACAGGTCATCGAGCATTCCAAATGCTAAGATGTAAACAATGCCACTATTAACATTTATATTGTGCCATTAAATCAACAAATGCCATCAAAATAAAATTAAGTTAATGAGAAGACAAAGCTCGAATGCCTACATCAAGTGCCAGTGCCCTCTTCCCACACAGTGTCAGCCTCTTCATGCACGCTAAACTCGAATGCGCTCTTCGCGCCATGCAAACATGTAGTGTTGTCTTCACGACAACTCTTCGAATTCACAAAAATTACAAATGACACTTTCTTTTTCTTTTTTTTTGTTTATAACCAAATGGGTGTTGCAATTATGATTTCATCATTGTTATTATGACACCATCGAGGGCACTTGTAAAAAAAACACAAAAAATAAGCACAAATTGTAGTAGCGTTGCAAATTAGTGTCGAAATTTGACCCCAAATGTTGTAGTGGAAACATAAGTTGGAGAAAAGTAATCAGAAATACAAAGAAAGAGTTGATAGATCTAGAAGACATAAGACTTTTTGCAGTCAGTGATGAAGTAATGGTTTATTTGAAGAAAGGTAGATTTCCTATTGGAACATATGGGAAGCTGAAAATGAAGAAGTTTGGTCCTTACAAGATTTTGAAGAGATTTGATAGTGGAAATGCTTATGAGATTGAGTTACTTGATGACATGGACATATCACCTATATTCAACATTTCTGATTTGAATGAGTACCATGAGTCGGATGACGAAATGATAGTACCGAATGATTATCCTAAGAAACAGATAGAAGAAGTTGAGCAGATTTTAGAACAAAGAATTGGCAAAAGTACAAGAGGAAGATAGTATATGGAATATCTGGTAAAGTGGAAGAATAGACCAATTGAAGGCAATTCATGGATCTCACAGTCTGAGTTGGATTCAACTCTAATCCTACCTACTTCATGATTAGGAGAATCATTTCAAATAACCCCAGGTGTTTGATGCTAGAGCATCTCAGGTCCTTGGTAATCCTATGTCGCCAAAAACATGTTTGTGTTTTCCTGTGTTGCTTAGTTCCTTCTTTGACCAACTTGGTTCAGTGTTTCTCAGTTTCCTTTGTTTACTGGGGTTAGTCAGTTAGCTCTCTGGCACTCGGTGATGCTTTTCTGGCACTCACTTATCCTTTCTTACCGAGTTGTATGTTTTAGTTTCCTATTGAGGTTGACTCTTGCAATTAATTATGGTCATGGATTTAATGTTGGAATCTATTATTGGGAAGCATGTGGACCTAGATCTGGTCGTTCCTTCTATTGATGGTGGATCTGAAGGCCGACTTGTTCGGTAGCCTCTTGTATATAATGTAATCTTTGTTTGTAGTTTTAGGAGATCAATTAGGGGACATCAGAGATAGAAGTTAGAAGCTAGAAGATTGTTTCATATCCTCACATTGTTGGAGGACTTATGTACTTGAATTATAATATCTAACCTAAACTGGGAAGGCCTTATAGCTTGGCATGTATGAATAAATTGAAATAAATCTATGAAAGTGATCCTGCATTCTCTCTCACTTGTTTGTTGTTTCTTCAACGTGTGATCTCTGTAAGGTGGATCTAGTTAGTGTGTGCATTTGGCCCCTCTCCCCATCCTCCCTTGTGTCAATTTTTTATTATGTTTAATTAATTGCAGGTGATAAAAAATTCAGATTGGAAAAATCATAAAAAAATTCTTAATAGGTTCATGTACTTAAAAAAGAGGATGGGAAAAATGAGAGTAAAGATGAAGCCTAATAGAATGGTGGAAGATTAAGATGGGATGCATAGTTTCAATACCTAACTGAATGGAAGGGACAACTAGGTGGAGAAGCATTCAAGAACTTGGGAGATGATGTGAAGAAGGAAGATCTATGTCAACTCCATTTCCAAGGGACTTGAAATTATTTTTAGGGGGGGTTTTATGGTGCAAGAGAACCTACTCATCTAGATGCCTCATGAAGTCTTTACATTACATTTTTTAATTTTGTGTCAAGGTTGTATAAGGTCCTAAGGACCATTTGAAATCAATTATATTCACATTGTAAGGATTTTTGAATCCTATGAGATACATAGAATTTCTAAGGTAATAGCATGTAGTTATGAAGTGTCATTATGATAGGGTATTTTGAAGAAAACCCTATGACAAATATTATTCATTCTAAGATACTGAGGAGTCTAATTAGGTCATTGGGCCCATCATTGTGAAATATGTCTGATAGGCATTGACATGTTATCAGAATAGATAGTAGATAAAAATAATATAAATGAAACACCTAATGTATATCATATTCTCTTGAAAAAAATTTAACCCTTATTACAATACCAAGTTGTGTTTATATAGTTTTTACAATGCAAAAATATGAAACTCGTAACTAGGGTTTTTGGGTGTCTATTTTAGGCGTAATAAAGTTATTACTCTACTTTAATTTCTCAAAAGTACTCCTAACTGATAAGTTATAACATGCCAACTTCAATTCCTAACTATCACAATGCCAATAAAATACAATTTTAAAGCCAAAGTGTGCCTAGGAAATTTAGAATGAAGTGAAGTTTGATTGCCATTTTGCAAAAAAATGCCCCCAATAGGTTTGTTGATGATTTTAATGCATGAAAATGCATGGAATAACATCTGTAGATGTATGTCAACTATTCATAACATTGTAAACACAAAAAAGGACCCCCCAAGTGAAAATTAAACTTCAAAATTCCTATTTTTCATGCAAAAACAAGATTTCTAGAATTTTTTATCTTTTTATTTCCTTCTCTTTTTAGGATGTGGCTAAGACTCTGGAATGAATGAATGAATCTAAATAAACAAAGCATGTAAATTTTTTGGTAACTCATCCTAAAAATTTTAGCAAAAATTATTAATAGCGACATTCACTTCATCAAAATCATGCAACTTCACAAACTCAAGTCAGGTTTGATTCTTTTCGAAAATATTTAGTTATTGAGACCTTTCCCTTTGGATTTTTTCAATATCCTCTCATCCAAATTATAATGTTCAAAAATTTCCTATGATGAGGTTTGGGCATAGGATAGAAGTCGGGTGACCTGCTGCATGTACTAACCCTAAGAGGACCATGGATAAGGCATTAGGTGTTCTTCCCAACAGAATTGGAAATGATTTTTAAGAACTCATTAAAATCCATATGGACAATTTTCATGTTAGTAATCTCACTATGGAGATTACCCAACTTGGAAGATGGACCATAAATAAGGAACTTGTACTTCATTGGGAGAACAAAAGATATTCCTAACAATTTCACAATCAGACAAAACCTTTATTAGCATGTTTTTATTGAAAACTAAAGCTAATTAACTACAAAAAAAATTAACATCTAACTTGAAGAAACAAAGAAAACTAAGATAAACACTAAAGGAAAGAGATTATAAAAAAATACAAAAAACCAAAAAGGACTGACCCAAAAGGTTCAAGAAGAGGAAAAAAATCATGTAGACTAGCCTCAGGGTTTTGAGGTTGTAGAACCTTGACTCCCCTTTCATGGATCGAGGTTGCAAGAACTTTGAAACCCCAAATGGGTTTCATTTCAAATGGTGAAAATGTATACAAAGGGGATTGAGGGTTCGGGGGTCTGAAAATCTCAAAACTTGGAAAATCCAAGACCTCAAAACCCTGAAACCTCAAAACCTTAAAACCCAAAAACCTCAAAACCTCAAAACCCTGAAAGCATGAAACCTCAAAACCCTGAAAGCTTGAAATCCTAAAACTTTGAAACTTTGAAACCCTAAAAAATTTGAAATTTCAAAACCTTGAAACTTTGAAACCCCAAAACTTCAAAACTTCAAAACATTGAAAACTTGAAACTCCAAAACTCCAAAAAGTCAAAACTTTGAAACCTTGAAACCTCAAAACCCCAAAAGCTTGCAACTAGATTTTTGGACTTGACCTAAACACTAAGACACCAAACTAAAAAAAAAAAAAAAAAAAAAATACAAAGGAGAGAAAGAGAGGGAGAAAACCAAAAGACCTTGACTGACAGACTATCAGGAGCGTAAAGAACCCACACTCTGAGTAGCCTGACACCAAACTAACTTGGATCAGGAAAATTAAACAAAAGTTTAAAAATGGGTGGGGGTGCTCCCTACTAGGCTAAGTGGCTAAAATGGGGTGTGAGTTGTAGAGGCACAATAATTTCCAAAATAAATACGAAAAAACAAAGATACACCCTTGTCAAATTATAAGTTTTAGATAGATGTATAAATATAAAATAAAAATATAGATGAATTAATTACTATTTCATTATTATTTTCTTTGTATTGTATTATTTCTTTTTTTTATGGGTAATAGGTTGAAGCCAAGATCAACATGGAGCTCAAGAAGACTTGCACCCAAGACCTCCCAAATGAGAGGCTCGCAACTTACCATTGCGTTGTGGGGTGTTCCCCTGTATTGTATTATTTCATAATTACATTGTATACCAATTTTATTTTCAAATTATTTGTAGACATATCATCAACTTAATAACAAAATTATTTTACAAATTTTTATTTAAGATATTGATACTACTAATATAGACTTAATTGCAATACCGTGGAATTATATGTACAATTAGATTTTAATTATGTTATTGTTTTAATAAATGACAAATATTTTTGTCTTTATATTGTAGAATGTAATCTAAAATTATAAATCATTAAAAAAAGAAAATAAAAATCAAAGCTATTAGATTTCCAAACTCTATATGAATCTTGTTATAATTTATGGATTTGATTGTGTAAAACTTTTTTATCATCAACATTTCAGATCACACTTTGTAATCCATCATAATATTTAATCTTTATAATTTCATCTCCAAAGTAATATTTTGATGGTGACACATGATGGGAGGAGTAGTGGTAGAAGTGGTACTTTGAGATTTAGACATGGTTTTGCAACTCAAGGACAAGGTAAAAGTATCCTTCAGTAAGCCAATAGTCTTGCCTATCATCCTCTAGGCCGGGCTTGGAAGGATTAGACAAATGAGAGACTTCCTTCCATTAGAACCAAAGAGTACCTCCAATGATGGAATAGCTTCCAAAAAATAAATGGGACTTCATGAAAATATTTTATAGACAAGGAGGGGGTTTCAAACACTTGTAAGGTCAATAATGGAGGCCAAAGAGCTAGAAAACCATAAAAAATAGACACCAAGTAAGCATAGAAGTGAACGATAATAGAGTTATTTCTCTTCAAATCCATAATGTAAAGTAGAGAGATGTGGTGAAAATGTATAAGGAAAAATATTTCTTTATAAAATGTTTCAGGGAATGAACAAATTTCTTGAGAGTTTGAAAATGGCGTGATAAGACATGGGGGAAAAAAAATGAACTAAAAACTCTGCCCAATGATTTTTTCATGGTGATCTACAAAAATACCAAATAAAACTAATGAATATTAAATAATGGTCCCTTTCTAATGTGGGACATGGGTTTCTACATTAAGGAATGGTCTCCCAACTTTAACCTATTAAAAGAATCCATTTGTGGAAATCCCTATTTGGATTTGTCTTTACAATATTCCTTGGAAGTAATGGCATTTTGAAACCCCTCAAAATTGTTGGGGATACAATCAAGTGTATTATTAGGGATAATGAAGCTTTGGAAAAGAAATACTATAATATGTATGCCAAAATTTGTGTCTTCTGGAAATTCCATTTTCTACTTCCAAAATGAAGGTGTCTAGTGGCTATTAGTTGAGGCCAAGGATTTTGTGGAAAATTTCAAGATCTATAGAGGAATGGGTCATTTTTTTGAGGATTTTGTCGAAGATAAAAGAGGGAAGAATCTAGAAAAGGATCAGCTGGAAAATAAACTATTCAATTTTTTAGAAGATTTAGAAGTGAACCCACCCTTAAATGGTCTTTTTAAGTAAGATATTGGAGAGACTAGTCATCATTTGAAGCCTTTGATTCCAAGGGAATAAAGACATACACCTTAAATGCTCAAAACTTCTCTAAAATGGTCAAATATATTCAATAAAGAAACCCCTTGAAATCTTTAGAGTGTGAGTTGTATGTGGTAGTTTCCATAGAAAATGTGGACAAAGATAGGAGTTTAGAGTAAATTAAAAAATTTCAAGAGAGTGTTCATAGTTATGGGGATTTGATCCTTGAGGGTTCTCAAACAAATAGATATTTAATGATGTGTGTTCTACAAGGGTGTTTGGGGGAGAAAGAGGCCCCAATCCCGAATCCCCAACCTTAAATATGTCCTAAATCCTTATTTATAGAATACGAAGGCTTTTAATTTTGACGGAATTGAGATAATGGGGAGTTGTGGTTTTCTAGCTTGACCTTAGGATCAAGATGCTCAATAACTAGATCAAGTAAAGAATCATGTTCAGTTTGTAAACAAAATTTTGAATTAATAAAGGATATTTTCATATGTTTAGGTAAATTGGAGAGATGAGCTTAAGGGTCTTTATAATGAGTTGTTTATAAGGTACAACACTTGTTGAAGGTTTTGCAAATGGAGTTTCAAGCAAAGTGGGCTTAACCTTGGATGAATCTTTGTGGTTAAGTGCACTTGAGTTGGATTAGTACTCAGATGGGTGACCTTTTGGGAAATCTTGGTGCTTCACCTCTATGATCATCACCTATATGAAATGAGTTCTAGGTGTTCTATTCATTCTCATGAGTGATAGGTTTCTTGTGAACCACCACTCATGAAACATAGGTCAATGAGTTTGACTCAAAATATACATAATTAAACTCTAATAGCACATATCTTTATCCAAAGCTTCACCCCCTATAGTGAAGAGGCTTTTGAGGAATATATGACACCTTCAAAATCCAAAAAGGGTACTACAAAGATATCCTTTTTAGATGAAGAAGATGCTTTTGGATTGGAAGATCTAGAAAGAGTTTTGGAGATCAGAACTGTCAATCATACTCTATCTAAATGTGACAAAATTAATGTTAGGGAAAAGAAGAAGAAGGGCCAAAAGACAACCAAAATGATTGTTCACACTATTGTCACCATTAACACCTCTTCTATTTCTTGATAAATATCTTTTATTGTATTCCACTATCACTCATAACATTCACTATTATTTTATTTTTAAGTAGTCTTTTCAATGAAAATCAATACTTGTGTATTTCAAATCATTTTTATACTTATATATTATGGAAAAAAAAAAATTTCATTGTTATTCTCAACATATCCTTCATCCCTTTCCCACCTTTGAAACAAATTGGTAATATTTTGCATTAGAAAATCATTGTCATATCAAGTATCCATTAACTTGTTCTCGATATTCATCATCTAACAATCATCTTAGTCATTGTTGAACATGGCAGTACTTGTGTGTTTGAATTTTGTACCTAGCTGTAGACACAACACTTCAGTAAAACATTAGAGGTTAGCCAAAAACCAAAATTGTGCAATAAAATGGAAACTAAACTAACCAGGTGATTTACTGCCTTCTAGTGGGTGTGAGTATGATACTCTCAGATCAGACCGAGACCAGTGACAATGCAACACCTAAACGAAGGATTTGAATGCAAAGAATGAAAGATTATGAATGCAGATTAAGCTATATTTTTGGATTTTATGTGCAATAATATGGAAAACTGTATGAAATTAATCTAGAATGAATGAAATTGGAATGCAGATTTGATCTAAAAATGCTATGAATGAGTATGAAACTATGAATAAGAAACTATGTAAAAGCTAATGATCAACTATGAAAGATCTCACAAATTGCCTGTCGCAAGTGCTCAATCCTTCAATCGCCAATTCGCCAGAGAAATTGTGCAAATTCGAGTGTTCTCATTATGAAGAGTTGAGCCTTGGTTTTATAGAAATCTAGGGCTTTGAGGATGCAAGAGAAAAGCCATATATCACTCTTGATAAACTCGGGTTGATTTTTGGGTTATCAGAAAATCAAAGATAATTAACTCACAAAAATCATGCAAAAGCAGTGTTTAACTCAAAATAGAGTTTTAGATCAAATTTCAACTCATCATCAGATGCTGAGTTTCAATTTAAAATTGATTGTTAATTTCTAGTTGCCTGCTTTTCTGATTGTGCATGATTTAATTATAAATTAATTAAAAATAAAGTGATTTCTTTTCAACTTAACTAATTTTTGAAATTAAAACAATTGATTTATGGGTTAATCAATTATTAAATCAAACTTTATTCAAAAACTATATTATTAAATATTGACAATTGACCTTAATTAATTAAATAAGAATTTAATTAATTTAGTCATTAGATTTTAGATTTATTAAACAATTAAGTGGCAGTATTAAATCTGATTAATTAAATATTCAGAATATTCAATTAATCAAACTTTAGGATAAATAAGATTTATCGCCAAATAATTATTAAATTAAAGATAATTAGGATAAATAGGAATATTGCTAGGAATATTCCCCAATGCAAAATTTAGGATAATCAATTAGAATTCGATGATGTGCAGATGTGCCTTAGGTTAGGACTTTGATGTCGATTTCGTTTGATTTGAGGATGTAGAAGGTTAATGAACCTATAGCCCATTTTTGGGGTATTACATTTTGCCCCTCTTTGAATTACTATGCAAAGCGTAGTGGTTCAAAGAATAGTCTGTGTATGATAAAGAATTTTGAGATTGATTTGAAAGATGAACTAATTCCAAGATAGAAACCAATTGAAAGATTGGAAAAAGATGTCGACCCAGGTCCAGGATGACCATGAATCGAGATGATGCTAGCTATATCAGCAATGAACCGGTGATTATGAAGAAGTGCCAAAACGCCTAATTTTGAACCTTATGATTGCGAAGAAGTCAGTGACCGATTCTAGACCTGAATGTCCTTGTATGAATCATATTGGTATCACATCATGAACCCATTAGTTACGAAGAATGAAGGAAATAACACTAATGAACCAATGGTTACGAAAAACTAATACAGTTTACAAGATAGATTAGGATACCAGATTGCAATAGATTTTCCCCAAGAAATGACAGATTTTCCCCAAGCGATGAGGACTTTTAGATAAATCAACAACTAGATGTGGTTGTTGTCTTGATTACTGAGGAAAGATTTGATTACAGATTTAGATTTACAGACTTGAATGATATGCAATACTATGCCCCCTTCGGGATTAAAATTGAAATCTGTCAAGAAAAGTTAGCATTATAGTTTAGAAGCATGTTAATTGATTTGAGAAGTGGTTATACACGTTCGAGAACGCGTTCTGCATCGTTTAGAGGTCCAGAAGACCAAGTTTGACTAGGTGAAACCATGAGTTGACCATAGTTGACCAAGTTGAAATTTTGATAGTTTGATGTAAGATAATCAATTAAGTTGAATGCTAGATTTCTTTGATGATTGAAGGTTGATTATGCAAGCAGTCAAACATCTTAGGTCCAAAAATTTTAAATCATGATTTTGACATAGTAAATAATCTCAGATTTTGATTTTGATCCCGAAAATGGGTTCAGAATGTTGAAATTAGCCAAGGGTGCAATTTTTGTGAAAAATGGAGCACTTTTGAAAATTAGGTCAAAAGCTATATAAAGGCCAGAAGGGTCATTTTCAATTCATTTTCACCGTTGACTTTTGAAAACCTTGTGGAGCCCTCTAAGCAAGAAAATGGCAGAAATGAAGGTACTTGTGTCTTCTCACCATTTTGAGCATAGCCGAAGGCATCAGAGACCTTGATAGTATGGACATACAGTAGGTGGACCTCTATGCTTCTCTGAAAAGTCAATTTTTCTTTGTTTATAGCATTTTTAGCATTTTTTTCGTATGCTTTCAATTTTGAATTTTTGAGGAGATTGTGAGGAGACTCAGATGACAGGGTTGGGACCTGAAGGTTCATAGTGCTCACTGGGAGGAGAGGTTTCTAGAGGCAGATAGACAACGTACTGAGCTTCGTGGTCAGGTTTAGAGATTACAGGCAGAGGTTATTCATCAAACCTCCAGATCTGCCTATTATGTTTCTGCATACTACACTGTAGTACCACTTGCTTAGAGAGTTCCTTCGTACTCTCAATATATGATGGCATCAGAGGGAGTGAGAGCACCTAGAGCCGAGGTAGTACCAGATGCACCACCACCACCTCCACCAGACGGAGAGGATCATGCGAACAGCTAATCTGTCATGACATTCTGATATTTTTGTTGCTCTTTTGATACTATTATGACTTCTAATGGCTCACATGAGCTCATTCTTTTGTACCTTGTGCCAGTAGTGCACCCCTAACTATTTCAAGTTTTATGATATATATATAAGATCAAGATTTTTGGTTGTGACTTCATTTGTACTTGTCATGTTTTTTATGTATGATGATGTGATGTAAATGCTATGAGTAGAGTAGAATGTCTATATGGATTCATGCAATGCAATGATTTTCTTTCATATGTATGAATGTTATGCAAATGTACTTGATTATGGAAAGTGTATGTATGGAAATGTAATGTAATGCAATAGATGGAATGAATGATTATGAATATGTAATGTAAGTGCAATGATACACATGATATGTTTAGCAAGTATTTGATGAAGAAAAGTACTCAGTCATATGTCAAAAAGGATGTTTAACCCAGGATTGTGACTACTTGTGTTTCTGTGAGAAGACCTTTGTATGAGATTCAGCTCTTTGTTTTCAGTTTAAGTATAGTTTTTAGAAGGATTGTTGAAGATTTGTCAAGCAATTTGTGAGATCATGCAATCATGCAAAGTGTAAAATGACATGCAAAATGAAATGCAACCTAGGACCTAGGACCTAGTCACTGATCATGTGTCGGTCATTTGTCATCATTGAGTTTTTTAGGTAACCGGATAAATCAATACAATGCCCACTAGTTAGGAAACTATGAATATATGAATACTGATCTGTATGCTCAGGAATCAATACAATGCCCACTAGTTAGAGAACCATGGACATATGAATATTGATTTTGTTTTCAGAATGTCAGATTAGACATAAGTTCCAAGGCATGAACACTAGGATGACCTGAATATCATGTCCATTTTGATATAACAATTTGTATAAGCATCAAAACATAAACGTCGTGATGACCAAAATACACCTTGCAATCAAACACATCAAATAGTCAAGAGATCATTCTAAAGCCAGTGTGAATTACCCGTAGTGACCCTTTATCATTCACATCCTTAGGCAAGATCGTGTTTCATAGTAGGAGAAAGAACTCACTCAAAAAGACAATAGTTAAATCAAACTTCTTTGAATTTTTCAAATATCAATGGTCGAGGTACTCATGGCCATCCAATTTGAGATAGAAGCTCTTATAGATGGACACCATTTCAATCCAGAATTTCCAAAGTTGTTAGATTTTCACTGACAAGAAGAAAACAAAGAAAAGATTATGCCCCTAGTTATCACTCTCTAAATCTTGTAAAGGACATCATTAAAGAGCTCAAAGGGACACAATATGCAAAAATCTCAATGCAAATTAGTAAGCATAAAAGGAGATAAAGGCATGTAAAAAGCATAGAGTGTTTTCAATTTGATGTTTGATTGCATTATTATAGATGCAAAATCCTTTCTGGAGAGGAGACTGATTAACTGACTCGTAGAAGCTTCAAAGGACTCTGATTGGATATGACTCATCTAAGATACACTGGAGGCCATAGGATATGACTTGTGATTGCCCCCACGTGTTAAGCATTGATAGGATACAGACGCTTGAGCTAATTGGTGTACAGACTGACTTATTGAAAATGAGAAAGCAAAAACAAACTGGGAGATATGTACAAACTAAAGCAAGACTAAAAGCTAGGAAAGACCAAGATTGTGCTGATAGATGGAGCATTTTGAATAAGTGGCACCCATTTTCTGGGTTTTCACCATCTTGGCAGAGATTCTATTTTTGCTACCAAGGCACCTGTTTCCAGGTTTTCACCAAGGCACTTTTTTTTCTTTTTTTTTCTTCCTTTTTTGTATTTTTTATTTTTTCAATGTTTTTGTACTTTTGATTTTTTTGATTTTTTTGTGAATCATCAAGGTGCCCATTGCTAGGTTTCCACCAAGATGTTCATTTTTTTCAAGACTTTTTCCAATTTTTATAATTTTTTCAGGACATTTTACCATAGATTGAATGCCTTAGGCATAGAATTTCTTTAGATGGAGAACATTGATTGGTTCTCGAAGCTATTCTCCTTCAGTTGTTGAGAGTTGATAGGCACCAGAGACAAAAGTAGCAATGATTACAAAGGGACCTAGCTAGTTGGGTTCAAACTTCCCCTTGCGCTCTCTATGTGATTGATTTTCAGGATTCTCTCTCAAGACTAGATCACCAACCTGAAATTCTTTGTGTCTAACTTTCTTGTTGTAACCTCTAGACATTCTTTTCTGATACACTCTGAGATGATCATACACTGCTTGCCTGCGCTCATCTAGTAGTTCTAGTTCTTGCAACCTAGACACTCTATAGTCATCATCAATTACTAGACCATGCATTATGATTCTTAGTGATGAGATTTCAACCTCAATAGGAAGTACCGCTTCAGACCCATAAACTAAAGCGAAAGGTGTAGCCCCAGTAGGCATTCTAATACTTGTTCTATAGGCCCAGAGAGCTGGATTGATCATAAGATGCCAGTCTCTTCCCATTTTATTAACTGTACGGTGCAAGATTTTCAATAGATTCTTGTTAGAAGCCTCTGCTTGTCCATTCCCTTGAGGATAGTAGATAGATGACCAATGTTGTGTAATCTTGAATTTGGCACATAGATCATCCCAAGTCTTTGTTCTTGAATTGTCCACCATTATCTGTGACTATAGAATGTGGAATACCATACTGACATATGATATAGTTCAAGATGAACATAGATATTTGCTTTCCAGTTGCTTGTGTTAAAGGGACTTCTTCTACCCATTTCGTGAAATAATCTATAGCTGTGATTATATGGGTATGTCCATTAGAAGAATGAGGATGTATGGCTCTGATAAGATCAAATGCCCATTGATGAAAAGGCCATTGAGTAGTGAAGGGAATTAGATCTCTCCTTGGAGCATGAATTAAGTTGCCATGCACCTAGCACTTTTGACAATTCTTAGCAAACTTGATAGACTCTTTCTCCATTTTAGGCCAATAGTACCCAGCCCTAATAAGTTTTTGAGCTAGTGTTAAACCATTCGAGTGTGACCCACAAATACTATCATGGACTTCTTCTAACACACATTGAGACTCTTCTCATTCTAAACATCTAAGTAGCGTACCATCTAGACCTTGTTTGTACAGATCATGACCAATGATGACATATCAGGAGCCATTTTGGATAGGTATCTCTTTTCATGGTGGTTAAAGGTATCAGGAATGATTTTGTCTTTGAGATAAGAGAATAGGTTTTAATATCTGGATGAATCATGACTCACAATAGTGCAGATCATACGGGTATCAGGGGAGTCATATGCAGGATAAGATAGTGCTTCCACCAAGAACTTGTAGCGTAGCTCATGTTCAGGCTGTTGTAATAAAGTAGATAATGTTGCCATTGCATCGGCGGCCTTATTCTCTATTCTAGGTATTTTCTCAAATGTGATAGATATGAAATATTTCTTTAGATCATCTACCATTCTCTTGTATGGAATGAGCTTTTCATCCTTCATTTGATACACATCATTGACTTGATGGATTACAAGTTGTGAGTCTCCATGAATGTGTAGTTCTATTACTCTCCACTCAATTGCTATTTTCATACCATTCAAAAGGGCTTCATATTCAGCAATATTGTTTGTGAAAGAAAACTTGATGTGAAATGCTTTTTGGATTGAGTATCCTTGAGGAGTTATGAACAATATGCCTACTCCAGATCCATTCTATGTATAGGAGCCGTCAAAGAATAACTACCATTCTCTAGAAGAAAGATTCATGATAGAGGAATCTAGAAATTTCATTTGCATAGGAGTATCATCAAACAAAGGTGCATCTGATAATTGATCAGCAATTACCTATCCTTTGATAGCTTTTCTTTCAACATATTCAATATCAAATTCACTTAAGAGCATGACCCATTTGGCTAATCTACCCATGAGGGCAGCTTTGCTCAATAAGTATTTCAATGGATCTATCTTAGCTACCAATTGAGTGGTATGAGCTAACATCTAGTGTCTTAGTTTCTGTGATGCAAAGATCACAGCTAGACAAGATTTCTCAATCATTGAATGGTTCTTCTCGTATGCAACCAATTTTCTACTGATATAGTATATAGCTCTTTCTTTCTTCTTCTCATCATGCTGTGCTAGCAATGCCTCCAGTGATGTATCTATGGTGGAGACATATAAGATCAAAGGCTTCCCTTGAATAGGAGGCATCAAGATAGGAGGATTTGATAGATATTTCTTGATATGATTAAAATTATTTTCACATTCCTCACTCCTTGTAAAGGTCACACCTTTATGTAATGTCTTTGTAAAAGGTTGTGATATGTCTGCCAGCTGAGATATGAAGCATCTGATAGACTGAACTTTCCCATGCAATGTCCTCTTTTGACTAATATTCTTTGGGGGTTGCATCTCCATTATAGCCTTTACTTTAGCAGGATCAACTTCAATTCCTTTCTTTGAAACAATGTAGCCTAAAAGCTTTCCAGAGGTGACACCAAAAGCACACTTCTTAGGATTTAGTCTGAGACTAAATTTACCCATTATGTCTAGTATCTTGTTCAAGTCATTTAGATGTTCAGCTCTAATCATAGATTTTGATAAAGTGTCATCAACATAATCCTCCATAGTCCTATGCATCATGTCATGAAAAATAGAAGTCATAGCTCTTTGATGTAGCACCAGCATTTTTAAGCCCAAATGGCATGAAATTCCAACAGAAGGTACCCTATGCACATGTGAAAGCAGTTTTATCCTGATCTTCTAGAGCAATTTTTATTTGATTATATCCAGAGAAACCGTCCATTAAAAAATACATTTCAAAACTCATAGTCATGTCCACTATAATATCAATGTTAGGTAGTGGAAAATCATCCTTAGGGCATGCTTTGTTTACATCTCTGAAATCTATGCATACTCTTATTGATTTCTCTGGTTTTGAAATAGGTACAATATTAGAGATCCATTCCACATAATCAATAACATGGATGAATCTGGCTTTTAGTAGCTTCTCTAATTCAGCTTTTACTAAGAGTGCAACATGTGGATGCATCTTTCTTAATTTTTTCTTAATAGTTTTAACATTTGGAGCTATAGATAAATGGTGCATAATAAGATCAGGATCCAACCCTGGCATATCTGAGTATTTCCATGCAAAGTTGATCTTCTTTTCTGTTAAGAATGTTGTAAATTTTTGCTTCTCTTCTTCTGATAAAGATTGTGCTACATGGATCAACTGTGGTTCCTCTATTGTTCCCAAGTTGATAGATTGAGTGGGCTCAATTAGAACTGGAGATCTATCCTATAAATGACTCGGAAGGACATTAAATATCTCATCCTTAGGCACCTCAAAGAGGTATTCACCTTCGGATACATCTTTTATTTTTACTTTTGTAGGTTCTGAGACTGCCACAAAGTGGTTTTCACCATCAGAACTCCTTTTCTTTTTATTCTTATTCTTATTTTTTTGACTAAGATACTTGATCCAACTCGGTCATGCTAACACTCGGTTCACTGATGGAATTCCTCATAGGCTCAACTACATTTAGGTAGCAAGCAAGGGCATATTCATTGGGAAAGGTATAAATACCTTGGTTCAAGTTTTTGGATGTTATGTCAAGAAGGTCAGGGTGTTGGATAGTCAAAGTGGTGAAAGATTGGGAAAGAGTGTTTATGGATATGGATCTATCATCATTGGTCCTAACCTGACGCTTGATTTCAAAGGTGATATTACAACTTAAGACATTTAATTTGTGAATAGGCTCAATGTCATTGTGGAAGTCCACTTCAGCCATCGGTGGACCAGACTCAATAAGTTCATCATTTTAGTCTAGACTTACGTTGGGTTTAGGTTCATAGTGGTGAATAACATCCACATGCTTTTCTGTAATAAGTTCATCTGGTTTTGGAATGACTCCCCATTCATAGTCATTTGATTCATCTTTTGTTTCTTCATCTAGACCCCTAGGAAATCTAAGAACATGAGTAAAGTCAAGATGAATACCCCAAGAAGGGTTACCCTCAGATTTTGATTTGAATTCATACTCATGGGAATCTATCTCAGAATAACTACCACCCTCCTCTTTGTCTATTTGATTGTCTTTGAGATTAGCTAGTTCTTGTGTTGAAACTATCTCTTTCTCTACAGTAGGTTCTTGTGTTTCTACTACATTAATTCTTTTTATTGGATCATCTTCAGCTTCAAGGAGGTCTTTTATTTCTTTAGGAAAATTATCATAGGGAATGAGATCTTTAGTGGTGTCTGAATCATCACTATCAGATTGTTCTATTGTTTCTCCCTTTAGTTGATTTGCTACAAAGGGCTCAACCTGTTCTAAAACATGCAGGGAGTTCTTGCTAAGATAGAAAGGCTTCTTCATGTATCCTAGACCTGTTGTATTCTTTTTTGCTCGGCCACTATGATCAAGAGGTGACAGAAGACCTTTACCCTATAGTCCTAGTTTGTGATCAATTTGTCCCCTGGGCCATATGACTTAGAAGGGATATTCGGTATTTGAGCATCACATTTTTTAACCACTTGAGATTTAGGTTCATCTTTGTATAGCCATGCAAGCATAGCTTCATCTTCTTCAAACTCCTATTTACATACTTTCTCTACAACAAAATTTCCTTTATATGCTTCAAGAGGTTCATTAGACTCCTTTTTAGATTGTTTTAGAGTTTTCCCATAAGACTTAGGAGAGATAGGGAGAGATGTCAAAGATAAGACTGGCTCTATAGTATATTCTCCCATACCATTGTCTTTGATCTTAACCTCTTTAGCAATGTCTTCCATCTTGGATGTTGAAGCAATGTCTAACTACTTAGTGAATGATTCCCTATTATTAGGGACAAGTTTATCAGCACTCTCTTTCAAGGTATCGCAAGTTGTATATAGATCAGCTGGAATCGTCACCTCTACTCCTTCATAAGAAAATTTCAAACTCTGATGGTATGTAGAGGGAATGGCTTTCATTTCATGTATCCAGGGTCTCCCTAGAAGGATATTGTAAGCCAAAGGTAGATCAAGAACTTGACATATAGTATCTCTGATGATAGGACCTGCTCTGATAGGTAAGACAATAGTTCCTTTAGAAGATCTTTCTTGCTCATCATATGCTTTGATAGTTATCTTCTTTCTAGGATCAATGGCCATTTCTGAAAATCCCAATTGTGTGATCAAGCTAAAAGAACAAATGTTTAGACTAGCACCCCCATCTATCAACACATGTTTAACATGACGGTTTTGGATCAAGACTTTAATATGCAAGGGTTGGTTATGTGGGTGACTTAAGGAGTTATCATCTTCCTCTGAAAAGGAAATATATTATGGAGACATAAGATGACCAACCATAGATTGGAATCTATCTAAATCAAGGTCATCAAGAACATTGGATCCGAGCAGAGCTTTGTCTAGAATGGCTCTATGCGCTAGGGATATCTGAAGCAACTCAAACATTGAGATCTTAGCATTTATGTGCTGGATTTGTTGAACAATACTATATGAAGTAGGCCTCGTGTCTTTAGGATTTGAAGATTTAGATGTAGCCTTCTATTTAGAAGCAGATGAAAGATTGAAAGGCACCTTAGGGACATTGGATGAATCTATTATTTGTCCTTGTAGGTGTGCCTGAGCTTGTGATCGAGTAACTGCATTTGCTGATTGATTTTCTCTATCTCTTCTTACAATTGTGATGACATTGCAACGCTAAGATAGACATGGTTCAACCATATTGATGAAAACATTATTTCTAGAATATGCATAATTGACTTTAGCATCCATATTAGGCTGAGAAGAAGAATCTTCTTTACCATGTTTAGGAAATGGTTCTGTGAATGTTGTATGATCATTATTTCTCTTATGATTGTCAATCGTGATATCTCCATTATCAATTTTGTCTTGTATGATGTGCTTCAAGTGAACATAGTTATTAGTCTTATGACCTTTATTGCGATGGAATTCACAAAAATTGTTCTCTCTCCACCATTTCGGTTTAGGTTCAGGATCAAAGATTTTCATCTCAGGCAAGTAGATGATCTTGTTTGCCAATAGAGTTTTCATGGTAGATTCCAAGGATTCTCCAAAAGGAGTGAATTTTTGATTAGGATCTGTAGCCCAAGGTTTGTAATCAGACGACCTTTTGTTGGACTCTATTGCTTTAGCTTCAGAAGCTTTGATGGCTTGGGTATCAATAGTGAGATTGAAAGCAGGTGCCTTAGATGGGGCATGGATATTATCAATAATGCCATCTGTGACAACACCTTTATTCTTGTTCCAGTTTTTGTTCTTGTCTTTAGAACTAGATCTAGATTCATACTTGTCCTTTTGAAGTGTGATGTCTCCCTTTTTCACAAGTACTTTCTCAATTTTGATCACATTATCTACCATCTTGTCAAAAGATGTATGATTTTGCATTTGTAAAGGGTAGTTTATTTTTGGAACAAGATTGTTGATGAAGATTTCCAACTTCTCAGTTTCAGGAATGGGTCTAGCATATAGAGAAAATTTCTTCCTCCACCTCTTGAGAAATGTCAGGAATAGTTCTCCTGGATACTGTTTCAGATTGCAGATGTCAATCATGGTGACTGAATGTTGAATATTGTAGGAGTATTATTGATAGAATAGTTTGATTAACTCCTCAAAAATTTTGATAGTAGGAGGCATTCTAGAGAACTAATGAATGGATGCTCCTCCCAGAGATCAAGGGAAAAGACACATTAAGTAGGTTGGTTCATGCATAAACTCCATAGATTGAGTACAGAATTCTCTGACATGATCTTGAGGGTCAAAGTTTCCATCATATTTATCTTATTTAGGCATCTCCACTCTTTTAGGGAATGGTGGCATGTAAAATTCTTTATCAAATGGAAAAGGACATAGAGCTTCCATGGAGAACTCCTTAGGTTCCTTTTCTTTTTCAAGTTTGTTAAGTTTGACTTGCATGGCATACATTTGTTTCATCATAGTTGTGATGGGAGTTTCTTCCTCATGTGTAATGATATTTTCAAAATTAAAGTTTGGAGGAAGTTTAGCTCCTTGATGAGCTAACTCTAGAAAGTATGCTTCTCTATCTTCTTTCAAGAAATGTTTCATCATCCTTTTGAAGTTATCATCATTTTGATATTGGGCAACTTCA
Organism: Chamaecyparis obtusa; assembly: GCA_027943335.1. NCBI lineage: Eukaryota > Viridiplantae > Streptophyta > Pinopsida > Cupressales > Cupressaceae > Chamaecyparis > Chamaecyparis obtusa. The sequence goes on along the minus strand of BSBK01005372.1, from coordinate 330,041 downwards.
GAAGGTGTAGGCTCTTGATCCATACCTTTTCTAGATTGGTGTCCTTGAGACCCGTGATGTGTCCCTCTGTGAGACATGTTAGGAGTTTTAAGGCTCCCTGGATTAGATTGAGGAGGGGTTTGTTGATTACCTTTGTGAGTTGATGGAGGGGGTATGTAACCAGTTTTCAATCAAAAATTTCCAAGACCATCATCTTCATAAAGACCAAAATTGTAGATTTTTTCAAGAGTTGGGGCCTAGAGATTATTCAGAGGTATTGTATGGGATACCTCTCCAAATTTCTTGTGTGAAGAAGCTCTAGTTTCCACCATTAACCTTGGGTGAAGAAAAAGAATAAGATGAAGACAACTGAAGAATGAATTGATTCAAGAAGATTGAATGATGCAACCTTATCAAGATTGAAGTGATTAAAGATTAGATCAGACATAAATGAAGGATACTATGCCATATTAGTGTGGGTAGACACCCAACAGATGGCAGGCATGAGCTCACAACACTTAGCCATTTAGCAAGAAGACTGAATTTGAAGATAATGTTGACAAGGTTTTGACACAAGATGAAAAAGACTCAAATCGACAACTCAGAAGGCAAGATCAAACTCAAAGGCCCACTTGAGGAAAATGAATGAATTTGTTCTAGTTTCTGCTTTATTCCTGACACAGTGATTGGCTCGACAGATTCTAGAAATAGGCTGAAAAAACTAGGTCTCTGATAATTTTGGCAACTTTCTGACAATTTTTCTCAAATGAATTTTTGTAGGATTGTACGATAGTGGGTATGCTATGAAATGATAGTTGAAAAACTCGTATGACAATTGCAAAGCTCACACGATAGTTGATAGTAGGATTTTGACTTTTTTGCTTTTGACTGGTGGCAAAACTCGTACAACACTATACAAGCTTTCATACGACAATACTAGGGTTCTGAAACAACACTTGCCAAAACTCGTATGACTTTCTGACTTGATGGGATGATTTTGGACTCCATAAAGAATTTTTAATTCAGATTTTGCAAATTTTTAGTTTTCAATTTCAAATTGTTCACAAATTTCTCTGTCCAGGTTTGAAGATTATTTTGAGATCGTTTGTTTGCGGTAGCCAAATAGATAAATAAGCATGAAAAATAGAAAGCAAGTGATCCCAAGCACATCTAAAAATAATGAGTAGGAGACAAAGAAACCCCACGCATGAACAATCAAGTGACTGAATGTGCTAATTCCTAGGAGTGCTAATTGTGTATGTTCCAAAAAGTTTTTCAATAACGCACATATTCCTAGAAAAATAAAAATTTGGCCTCACTAGGGTTTGTAGTAATGGTTTGACTTTGCAACTTTTGTGATCTCAAGAGGGTGAACTCAAATCTAGGTGCACTAAGGTTTTGACACAGTCTAAGAAATTAATCAATCAGGAGTTGCTAGGGAGATCTGACAGCCCAACAAGAGACCACACCTGTGAAGATTTCCTCCACAAGGACATTTATATAGCAGTTGTTGCTACCATGGTGAAAATGGCTATTACCGCTTGAGGTTTCATCCACGTGGTTGACCCAATTAAGGGAATGTCCATTATGGTTAACCCTCTCTAAAGGTCACTCACAAAAGATACCACATGGAGACTAGTTCCAGATTCAAGGATCTGATTTTCTGATACTACCCAAAAAGGGAGTAGAGCATAGTCCTCTAGCCTTTTCACTTTTAACCAAAACAAAGAAAATAGATTAATTCGACATGCTAAGACCAAGATTATTTCACAAATATCTATGATGTCAACTGCTTATGATCTATCAACCCCTCTAGAGAGAGAATGTATCAATCAAAAGTTGAAGACACATGAATCTAGTAGAATGTGAAACTCTCTCAGTAACCTCCCTACCTACAAGGGGATCTGTCATCAAGAAGAGCTTCGCATGCATGAACAAGTGAAGAATCCCACTCTCTCGAGATCATCCACAAATAGTGTTCATAGGGCCTATTTACTAGGTGTAACAAATATGCAGAAAGAAAATCTATGTTCATTTTTATAACCCAAAATGAAGTCTATGATATGAAAGCAAGAAAATCACACAAGCTTAACATGTGAGAGTTTGTTTTAATCCAAATCAAAATGTTATCAGCTTGAGAAGAATTTTACACTGAGTGGGAAGTTTTTCTTTTAAGATAAGGTAGATTCTTTAATCTCTGAAGATTCAAGGTGGAAGATATCTCAAGAATCCTCTTCTAATGAAGCGCTAGTTGCTAGAGGTAGAGCCAAAGAAAGAAATAATATTGAGCATGGACAAACTAGGTCCAAATCAAAGGGGTATAAAAAGGTGAAGTGTTGGAATTGTGGAAAAAATGGACATGTTAAAAAGGATTGTAGGTTTCCAAAAGAAACCAAGGAGAACCCTAGTACACCATCATTGAAGAAAACACTATAGAAGTTCAAACACCACTAGAAGATGGAGAGGTATTAATTCCTAATTTGAGAAGAACTTTACTTCATGTTTGAATTCTTGATTATGGTGCCTCCTTTCATATGACTCCTCAAAGAGATTAGAGTTTTCTACTTACCGGACTTGTGATGGAGGTATGATTTATATGGGAAATGACAACCTATGTGAATCCATTGGTGAAGGAGAGGTAAGAATTAAGATGTTTGATGGATTTGTTAGAACTATTTAACATATTAGACATGTACCTATTTTAAATAAAAATATTCTTTCACTTGGAGTGTTTGATGAACAAGGTTTTTGATTCAGTGGTGAAAATAGTTGTCTGAAGGTAACAAAGGGAGTCTTGGTTTTTCTAATGGGAGAAAATGTTGGCAATCTCTATAGGTTGGTTGGAAAAACTGACAATGGAGAGGCTACTATGGTATCTAATGCAGAGATGGGCTCATTAAAAACATGGCATCGAAGGTTGGTTCATACATGAGTGAATGAGGTCTCAAGGTAATATTAGATATTTATATTATCCCATGTGCTAAATCTAAAGGTTTGAGTTTTTTTTAACATTACTTATTTGGAAAACATAATAGACTATGTTTTTCTTGAAGTACTACCAAAAGAAAAGATGTATTAGATTTAATTCATTCAGATACTTGGGAAGCTCTTGTAAAATATATTGGAGGTTCATCATATTTCATTTCATTTATAGATGACTATTCCTGTAAGGTGTAGATTTATCTTCTCAAGAAGAAATCTGAAGTGTTATCTTGTTTCAAGAGGTTTAGGGCTCTGGAAGTGAATTAAAAATGTAAGACAATAAAATGTCTAAGAATAGATAATGGAGGTGAGTTTTGTTTAGCTAAATTTGACCAATTTTGTAGTGAACATGGAATTGCAAGACAATTGGCAATTGCTAGGACACCACAAAAAAATGGTGTTTTTGAATGCATGAACCATATAATTATGGATAGATCCCGATGTATGTTGAGAAATATTGGCGTAGAGTAGAAGTTATGAGGTGAGGATGTTACCACAACTTGTTTCTTGATCAATAGATCACCCACTACTTCTCTTGATAATAAATTCCTCAAGAAATATGGAAAGGTAAACCTATTGATTCATTTCTCCATATTATTGGTTCTGATGCTTATGTGCATATTCATAAAGAGAGTATAAATAAATTGGACAAAAAATCCACAATATGTATATTTCTCAGTTATGTAGAAGGTACAAAAGGGTACAGGTTGTGGGATAATACTTCTCATAAGATTATAGTTAGATGAGATGTGTTCTTTAATGAAAAGGAAATGAAAAGAGGTGAGGAACAAAAAGTTACTAAAGTTATTATGGTAGAGGTGGAAATACATGATGATGATCTAGATGTACAAGATGAAGAACAACCAAATGATCAACAAATAGATGAGCCACAAGGTGAAATATAACCTCTTGTAAGAAGATCTAGTAAAGAATCCAAAGTACCTAAAAGGTACTCTTGACACAAGGAAGGGGTCAAGAGGGGCCAAAGGATGGCACACCCTAATGATCCAAGCCTGCTCAACACATGCGGAAGAAAATAACAAAATAGTGAGAGAGGGAATGCAGAATCTTTCATTAATTTTCATCAAATAGAATCATACATGTCGGGTTGTAAGGTCTTCCCAATTACGGCCTATTATTACAATGAATCTCAGAAGTCCTCAAACATGTGAGGATCTGTCACAAATCACAATTCTAATGTCTTCTCTCTTCTAACTAAAACTGACTCCTAAACTACAACCAAACAACTACATTTATACAGGAGGCTATCAAACTAAGTCGGCCTTCAGATCCATAATCAATGGAAGAAATGGTTATATTTGGGACCACACACTTCCCAATGATTGATTCCAACATTAAATCTTTGATCTCGTATAAATGCACAAGTCGGCCTCAACAGAAACTAAAACTAAACCCACTTGTAAGTAAGGATAACTAAGTAGCAGACAAGCAACGCCGAGTGCCAATGAAACAACTGACCACCCAGGAGATAACTGACCACACTCGGTAACCAAAGGAAACTGACCAACTACCAACCAACTCGGTCAAAGCAGGAACCGAGCAACACAAACAAACTCCAAAATGTTTTTGGTGACACAGGATTGCCAAGGACCTGAGATGCTCTTGCATCAGACACCTGGGGTTATTTTGAAATGATTCTCTGAATCATTTGGTAGGTATGATCTGAGTTGCATCCAACTCAAACTGTGAAATCCATGAACTATCTTCCATCAGTCTATTCTTCCACTTTACCAGATATTCCATATATTGTTTTCCTCTTGTGCTCTTGCCAACTCTTTACTTCAGGATCTATTCAATCTCTTCATTCCGCTTCTTAGGATATTTTGTCGGTACTGTCATTTCTTCATCAAGTTCATGATACTCATACAAATCAGCAATATTGAAAATAGGTGATATGTCCATGTCATCAGGTAACTCAATTTCATATGCATTTCCACTATCAAATTTCCTCAAAATCTTGCAAGGTCCAAACTTCTTCATCTTCAGCTTCCCATATGTTCCAACAAGAAATCGACCTTTCTTCAAATGAACCATCACTTCATCACCAGCATCAAAATTTGTATATCTCCTTGATCTATCATCTCTGTCTTTGTATTTCTGATTACTCTCTTCCAACTTTAGCTTCACATCTTCATGCAATGTCTTCATGTATTCAGAAAATTTCACTCCTTCAGAACTTCTCTTATTTTCATCAGCAATGTCTCTCAAATTAGATATACCTCTTAGTTGTATTCCATTCACAATCTCAAATGGTGTTTTTCCAATACTCCTATTCATTGAATTATTGTATGCAAACTCTGCTTATGCCAACATAGAATCCCAATTACTCGGTGTGTCTCCAACTAAACATCTCAAAAGATTTCCCAAAATTCTATTCACAACTTCAGTCTGTCCATCGGTTTGTGGGTGAAATGTAGAACTATATTTCAAATCAATGCCATATTTCTTCCAAAGGGTTTTCCAAAACTATCCAACAAATTTACTATCTTAGTTAGAGATAATACTCCTCAGCAATCCATGCAATCTGAGAATTTCCTTAAAGAAAAGATCTACTACATGTACTACATTTGATGTCTTTCTACAAGGTATAAAATGTGCCATCTTAGAAAATCTATCCACAACAACAAATATAGAATCATTACCTCTTACTATCTTTGGTAACCCAAGAACAAAGTCCATACTGATGTCAATCCAACGTTTCTTAGGAACAACAATCGGTACATACAATCCAGTATTCTGACTTACTCCTTTTGCCACTTGACAAATTCCATCAGTTTTCACAAATTTTTGAACATCTTTATACAACTTCAGCCAATAGTATTTCTCCTTAAGAAAATTCCATATTTTATCAATACCAAAATGTCCAGCCAAACCACTACTATGCTTCTCTTTTATCAAATTAGTTCTCATTACTCCTCTCGATATACACAACTGAATACCTTTAAACAACATACCTTCCTGAATAAAATATTCATCCCATTTAGTGTCTTATTGATCTTGAATAGGTGCTCTGCACTTTCTCCATGGCTTAGAAAAATTAGGGTCAAACTCATAAGAATCTCTCATCTCATCAAAACCAAGAACTTCAATTTTCATCTCGGTCATCAAAGATCTTCTTCTACTCAATGCATCAGCAACTCGGTTAGTGACTCCACTCTTATGCTTTATCACAAATGTATAACTCTATAAATACTCAACCCATTTCATATGTCTCTGATTCAACTTATTCTGACTACCCAAATACTGTAAAGCCTTATGATCGGTATACAACACAAATTCACTTGGTATCAAATATTGTCTCCATTTCTTTAGTGCTTGAACAATAGCATAGAATTCTTGATCATACACAGAATATTTCCTTCTAGCATCATTCAACTTTTCACTAAAGAAAGCAACAGGTTTACCTTCTTGACTCAACACAGCCCCAATTGCACTTCCACTTGCATCACATTCCACTTGAAATACCTTATTGAAATTAGGTAATTCAGCAACCTTCTGCTTCAAATTCTCAAAACTTTTGTCAGCTCCATGTGTCCACTTGAATTCCCTTTTATCTCCTCTCATAGTCTAAGTCATAGCATTACAAATTGAACTAAAATTCCTTATGAACTTTCAATAAAAACTTACCAAACCATGAAATGATCTTACCTCACTATCATTCATAGGTGTAGGCCAATTCAAAATAGCTTCAACCTTTTTAGGATCCATCTTCAAACCTTCAGCTGAGATCACAATTCCCAAATACACAATCTCTTCTTTCATGAATGAACACTTTTTCATATTTATCAGCAACGTTTATTCTTTCAATCTCTGCAAAACTTGTCTAACATGCAACAAATGTTATTCTCTGGTCTTACTAAATATCAAAATTTCATCAAGATATACAATCACAAACTTACCCAAGAATTTCTTCAAAACTTCATTCATTAGCCTCATAAAAGTACTTGGTGCATTAGTTAAACCAAAAGGCACAACCAACCACTCATACAAACCTTCTTTTATCTTGAAAGTAGACTTCCATTCATCACCTTCTTTGATTCTGATCTAATGATATCCACTTTTTAAATTAATTTTGGTGAAATAATTTTCTCCAATCAAACTGTCCATTATATCATCCATTCTCGGTATAGGAAACCTATACTTCACTGTTATCTTATAGATTGCTCTGGAATCAATACACATTCTCCATTCTCCATTCTTCTTTGGTGCCAATACAACAAGTACTACACAAGGACTCAAACTTTCTCTGATCAAACCTTTCTCTAGCAACTCTTGAATATGTTGGTTCAATTCCTGATTCTCAGTAGGTGTTAACCAATGAGGTGCCTTATTCGGTAAACTAGCTCTAGGGATTAGATCCATACAATGATCAATTCTTCTCTTCAGTGGAAAACCATCAGGTACATTATCAAAAATGATTTCATTGTACTCGGTGAGTAACTTATCAATCTCTTCAGGAACATTATCTTCTATTTTCTTACTCAGTTTGTTAGGAATCACAACAAAACATACATCATTCCTTTTCAAATCTTTAACAAACCTCCTTCCTTCCATCAAGAAAACTTTCACAGATGTGCAAACATTACTAACAGGTTCTTCCATCATTGGTAACAAGATTTTTTTCTTTCCATCAGCCACAATAGTATACTTATGCAATCTCCCATCATATATAGCATGTCTATCATATTTCCAAGGTCTACCCAACAAAATATGACAACAATCCATAGGCATGATATCACATAACACCTTATCATAGTATTTTCCAATCTTCAAATTCACATAACATTGTTCACTTACCAGGAGTGTACACTCATCTTTGATCCATGAAATCTGATAGGGCTTTTAATGTTCTAGCCTTTTCAACTGTAATTTGTGACCATCTCCTCAGATGCCAGATTCTCTGAGCTACCACTGTCAATGATTATGTTCCAAAATTTATCAAAAAATCTACATTTGGTCCTGAACAAACTTTTCCTTACCGGATTGTCCTTTTTCCTTTCATTCCACAGTGCTCTCCTTACCATCAAGTTATTTTCTTTCTCAAGTTCATTCGGTGACTTTTCTTGCACCAAAGCATTTCTACTGTTACTATCCTTCTTACTTGTGTACATTCAAATGATCTATGTCCTTCTTCTCCACAATTGTAGCAAGTTCCTTGAAAAATTCCTCTGCTATAACCACCTCGGTAGTTATTGCCTCTACCTCTAGATGAACTTTCACCTTTCCACTCGGTCTTTCCTTTATCCATATTTGTCTTTTCAGGTTCAGATATACCATTTTCACCATTAGATCTACCTCTTCCTCTAGGGAATCTACCACCTCTTCCTCTCTACCTTTGCTCATGTCTTTTGTTCAATTTCTCATCAGATTTCAATGCAAATTGATAAGCCTCTTCAATGCTTTCCAACTTGACCATACTAATTTCCTCTTGGATGGAAACTCTCAAACCATTCAGGTATCTACCAATCCTTTCCACATCATCTTCATCATGTCTGGATCTGATATCCAATCTATAGAATTCCTCAGTATATTCCTTTACCAAGCTATCTTTCTGCCTTAGACTTTGCATTCACCAAACTAGGTTAATCTGATAATCACAAGGTAAAAATTTTCCTTTCAACTTATTGACTATTTTACTCCATACCTTGATTTTGTCTTTTCCCTTCCTTTTCCTATCCAGTTGCAGATGTTCCCACCATAAGGATGCATGGCTCTTCAATTTTGTGCTTGCAATTTTCACTTTCTTGTCTTCAGGAATGTTTTCATATTCAAAATAATTTTCCATCTCAGTGATCCAGTCCACCAATTCATCAAAATCTAGCTCTCCACCATACTCAGGAGGATTGAAATGTGGTGTAGACTTCAGACTTGTCAAATCCTTCAAAAATATTTCTTCACCTTGGTCCATAATAGGTGCAGGTTTTGCATTCACCTATTCTTCTTCAACTTCATCATCACTAACATCTTCAAGATATTTGCCTCTTCTCTGGGCTGTCTCAACGGCCTCTAACCTAGCAAAAATCTGCCTTAGCATATCTACCAATCATGGATCTGCATCTCACCTCCCACTAACCATCCTGACAACCCTCTACAATTGCAAGTCAGATCGCAATCTACTACCCCACAACAATCAACTAGGGCTTTAAGAGGAACCTACAAACCTAGATCCGTAGACCTAGATCAAGATCTCACCTCACTCTAATACCACTTGACACAAGGCAGGGGTCAAGAGGGGCCAAAGGATGGCACACCCTAATGATCCAAGCCTGCTCAACACATGCGGAAGCAAATAACAAAATAGTGAGAGAGGGAATGTAGAATATTTCTTTAATTTTCATCAAATATAATCATACATGTCGGGCTATAAGGCCTTCCCAGTTATGGCCTATTATTATAATGAATCTCACAAGTCCTTAAACATGCGAGAATATGTCACAAATCACAATTCTGATGTCTTCTCTCTTCTAACTATAACTGACTCCTAAACTACAACCAAACAACTACATTTATAGAAGAGGCTACCAAACTAAGTCGACCTTCAGATCCATAATCAATAGAAGAAACGGTTAGATCTAGGACCACACGCTTCCCAATGATTGATTCTAGCATTAAATCTATGATCCTGTATAAATGCACAAGTCGGACTCAACAAAAACTAAAACTAAACCTGTCGGGAAGCAAGGATAACCAAGCAGCAAACAAGCAATTTTGAGTGCCAATGAAACAACTGACCGCCCAGGAGATAAGCGACCACACTCGGTAACCAAAGGAAACTGACCAGCTACCGACCAACTAGGTCAAAGAAGGAACCAAGCAACACAGACAAAATCCAAAATGTTTTTGGTGACACAAGATTGCCAAGGACCCAAGATGCTCCTACATCAACTCTCCTACTTGTAATTCTTCTTATGCATTGCTAATTGATGTTGGTGAACATAGTTCATATTAGGAGGCTTGTGAAGAAGAATGTGCAAAAAATGGAGAGTTTTTATGGAAGAGGAGATGAGATCTCTTCATAATAATTAGACATGGGAGCTTGTTCTATTATCCAAAGGAAGAAAATCTATTGGGAACAAGTGGGTCTTCAAGTTGAAAAGGGATGAAAATGAAAATTTGGAGAGATATAAAGCTCAATTGGTGGTCGAGGGGTATGCTTAGAAATATGCTATAGATTTTGATGAAAACTTTTCACCTATTGTATGTTTGAGTACTATCAGAGTTGTTTTAGCTCTTGTTGGCAGTCTTGATTTTGAGTTAGAATAAGTTAGATGTTAAAACAACCTTCTTGCATGGTGATCTCTCAAAGGATATTTATATGCAACAACTAGAAGTTTTTAAGGAAAAAGGCAAGGGGATTCTTGTTTGTAGATTGAAAAAATTGAAGTATGGTTTCAAATAGGCACCAAGGTGTTTGTACAAGTGGTTTGATTCCTTCATGATGAGTATAGAGTTTAGTAGATGTGAGGTTGATCATTGTACCTATTTTCAAAGGTATGATGATGACAATTTTATCATTCTACTTTTGTATGTAGATGATATGTTGGTTGCAAGTCCCAGCATGGATAGAATCATCTATTCAAAAACTGGGATTGTTAGGGAGTTTGACATGAAGGACTTAGGAAGTGAAAATAATATTATTATAATGAGGATACATAGAACATAAATAACATAGAATTATGGTTGTCACAGAAGACATGTGGAGAAGGTTCTGCAGTGCTTCAATATGTAGAATTCATAACTAGTTAGTACTCCATTTCCTATTCACGTTAAGTTGTCTTTAGAATAGTTTTCTAGCATAGAAGAAGATAAGAGACAAATGTCACATGTACCATACTCATCAATAGTTGAATCTTATGTTCACCGTGGTATGCACCATACCATACATTGTGCAAGTAGTAGGTATTGGTCAGTTCATGGAGAATCCTTGTAATGATCATTGGAAAATTGTGAAGTGTATTCTTAGATATCTAAGATGCACTCAAATTCTTCTATCTATTACAATGAGAGTAGTCTTCAAGTAGATCGATATGTGCATGCAGATTTTGGTGGACAAAGAGATAAGAGAAAGTCTACTATAGGTTATGTTTACTCCTTAGTTGGAGGTGTTGTTAGGTGGGTATCAAAGTTATAGATAGTGGTGGCATTGTCAACTAATGAAACCAAATATATATGGTAGAAACACATGCTAGTAAGGAGGAAATATGGATTCATAGGCTTTTGGGTGAGTTACAAGTAAAATAAGACAAAATGGTTTTACATTATGATAGTCAAAGTGCCATTCACTTATCATGGGATTCGGTATATCATTCTAGAAAAAAGCATATTGATATTCAGTATCGTGCTTTGTTCATGAAGTGGTGGAAGGAGGAAAGATATATTTTTCCAAAATTAACATTGATATTAACCCTACAAATATTATGACAAAGGCTATAAGTAGAGAGAAGTTTATGTTGTGTAGAACTTCTCTTGGTCTGCGGATTACCTGAAAATGGGCATCATTCATAATGGTCTTTTAGTAGAGTAATTTCATAAGTTTGTAATTTGACTTCAAGTGGGAGAATGTTGGAATGTGAAGTCATCATGGAGAAATACTAGCAGTGGGTGAGTCATCATGGAGAATCATCTCATACAATAGGTGATCACCCTCACATAACAACACAATCCTCCCTATGAACAAGTATTGAACTTCAAGAATAGCATACCCTTATAATAGTAGCATTAAAATCTAAGAATAAAAATCAAAAGCTTGAGAACAACATCAAAGATTTTAGCAAAATAATAATATTTATCTTGAGGAGACCATTGTCTTTTGTAGGACAACATAAAATTTGTACTTTTTGATTTTGTAAAATTTGACATTGACCTCTCACTGGGTAGTTAATCTCCTTGTACCTATGTTATTTGGATTTTGAATGAATAATGGCCGGTGCTTGAGAAATTACAAAACCTCTTGATCACTATTCTTGATATTTTTTAATTTATTATCCCCATCATCTTTATGGTCTCCACTACTTTGAAACATTGCATGCCACCATGGAATCATTATTTGAACCTTTCTTTCAACATTGTATTATTTCTTGATTAATCACTATCTTAGCTATCCATGACTACATGATTTTTCATAACTCCCCATATCTCATGTGCATTTCTCTATAGTCACCACTTGTATCCATCTTTATCTCTGTCTAGGATCTCAACCTGATCTCTTCACCAAAAAGAACCATCCTTCTTGAATTAGAGGTAAGGAATGACTCCTCTTTATGGTAATTATAGTGGCTTTCATTGTGCTACGGAACAATATCTTTTGGAAATCCATCATTGTTTTTTAACTATTTCTAGACACTATGATAGTGAAAGTAACTATTCATAGTAGTGAACTTAATATATGTTTGTCACCATTTTATACATTTTCATGTCGTTTACTATCATTTCAACCTTTTGATATCACTATTTTTTAATGTCTCTAAATGAAAATCATTGTTTCGTATGCATAATTTATTATTGATCTTTGATTATCATTGTTATGAACATTTCCAAATGCTTCTTGTCACTGATCTTTCATCTCTTTATGATGCATTCACTATGATTTTTCATGACATAAGTCTACAAACAATGGTATCAAGGCCTTACCTTTATTTTGTTATCCAATATGACCGTAAACAACTCCTTTTAATATACAACCTTTCTATGTCTCTCAAATAAAAATAATGACTGCTCCTTTTGAACTCCTTCCTTTCAGTCTTTGTTATCGTAACTTTCTTATTAACGATGTCTTCAACTTTTATATGTCATTATTTCTTTATATGATGGAACACCATCTTTTCAACACCCATTTTCACTACCATGTGTCTTTGTAATTTTTATTTGTGACTTATTATCATGAAGATCACTATTGTATGACTGTCCAAAGCATTATTTGTTACTACTTCTCTTCATTTCTTACATTGTCCTTGCAAACATGTAATGGTTTTGAAATTGCATATGCCTATCCCTTGCTTCATAATATTGTCCACTTATTTAATTATTATATTAATCCTTTGAAAATGGATAGGTTTCTTAAAAATGAATAAATTATGTTTGGGACATTCATTGATCTTAACACTCTATATTAATGTCCTTCATTTGTTGTGACTGCTCTTTCAAAGAGGTGGAAATTGTGTCATGTCACCTTAAATACCACTTGCACTACACAAGGCTCAAAATTAGTTGATGTGTATTTCAATCCTTTAACATTGCCCAAATTAGTTAACTTGTAAAGATTAACATCTTGTGTGCCAGAATAACGCTATCTCTCCCAAATATTTCAAATTGAATCTAATCCTTTCAAATTTTAAGTTGATGTTATTGTTATTATCTAATTGATGATTATCCGTTTGAGAGTCTCTTATGAATTGACATTGTCACATTCATCTTGAAAATCTCTTATTAATAAACATTGTTTCACCCAACCCACTAAGAATACTAAGAATCTATAAAATAATTTGACATTCTTAATTCTAGAAGGAGGTAATTTTCCTTTGATATGGATCATCTCCATCCTCTTTCTTGAGCACTGATGAATATTTCCTCCCTCTCCATTTCCCCTTGGTACCTCCACAACCTGGTTTGGAGAAACCATCTTGTAATTTTTAGAGGCCCAGAGATTGATTTTCTTTGTTTAAAGCATTCCATGAGTCAGTAGTTGGAATGGGAAGTTTATCCAATTCTATCTCTTTTGGGCCTAAATCCAAATCTCTTCTAAGTATGACTACTTGAATTCAAGATATTCCATCTCCTATATTTTGTCTTGATCCATGAGTCTAAACAAATCATACACTACTTCTAGTTCCGTTGGTAGTCTTTCCTCAACCTTAGGAACCATGTCCAACTTTTGTGAATTCTCTATTGATTTGTTTCCTTTTTTACCTCTCATTCTAGTAGAGAAATTCATGTTCCAAGGTTTCAATGGTAGAAGACCACCACATATATTTTTTTTCTCTGATTTCTTTGGTTCTATCTTATTCCTTTTAATTTCCTGTAACATTGTGGATAATGACTCTTCTTCTGGCTCTAACATTTTTAACTTCAAGGAGTCCTCCACTACAAATTCCTTGAATCTAGAACCAATCAAGGACTTGGATCTATCTTTTCCAAGCCTTTCCTTGATTCTCAATGATTTCCTCTTTCCTAAATTTGAATAAGCTGAGGAGGTCTCCAATGTTCCCAACTTATCTCCCACACTAATACTCCTCTCATCATTTTTTCCTAGAGGACCGCCTTGTCTTTCTTTGGTGGACTAGATGGAGATATAAAGAACATGGAACTACCCTCTACCACCATGTAAATAGCATCCATTCTTACTTCTCGACATAAAGAGTCTTTTCATAATTCACATTCCTTTCTAAAGCCCTATGATTCCCTTTGTGATAAATTTGAACAATTCCTCTCTTCCACTATGGGATTACCCAGTTGGACATCTTTGTCTGATCCCCTTATTATAGTCTAAGAAGTCCCTATTACTTTATTATGATTTCAAAATAAATAATCTTGATCCAATTCTAGAGGATTACAATACTGAGAATCAGTTTCTTCCCTCTCCTCATATTTCTCTGAATTAACAATGATATTAGTTACAAAGTGTGTTTGTGTTAGGAATAAGGTGTCTCAACCTTGGATAATTCCTATTCTTATTATTTGTTTTGTAAAATGTATTTCTTGCAAATAATGTTGATGTGTCAACATCTTGAATTGTGTGTAAGGAGATCATGGCTAAAACGGTTATGACGGATTCCTATGACACGTAAGAGCTATGTCAGGAAGATTCAATGACAGGTGAAGACATGTGGCAACTGATAAATTTGAGTACTATACACTCTTCCCCAATCGTGGGGTTCGGGGCATCACCCCGAAAAAAAATTTGGGGTTCCTATTTTCTCAGAGAATGGTAAAACCCTAATACATTTATCTTTGGGAGTAGCCCTAAAAAGTGAAGCGCATGATATAAGCTTTTTTAGGGTTGCAAAGAGATGTGATGCGAGTGTATGGTTGGAACGTTTTATGCTGCCGTGATTAGTCTTCAAGGGTTTAGAAATCTTCTGAAAGAACTTGCATTGCAAGTGTATTGTAAGCTATAATAGTTTTGATCAATACATTGTGCAGGTTTTGGAGTGCTGGGGTTTTTACCAAAAGGTTTCCCCAGGGTATATCATTGTGTCATTCTCTATTTTTTTGTATGCATGGTATGTGGCTGCAATATCTTTGTTAAAGTAGTTAACGAATCTGAAATTGTAAGGATTTATAAGAATTTGCACAATACTCTCGTATAGAAATTAGCGTAGGAAGTTATTTTTGCACCTGAGTTTCCTTACAGTTTGGTCTATAAATTTTACTCTATTTACATCTAGCTCTTGACTAGCAATTTATCCATTTATAGGGAGTTATTGATCTATAATTCCTTCTATGATTCCTAATTGAGTTTCCAAATAACATTGTTATACAAAATCTTTCAACACAATAATAGGAGGAAGAGCTTCATTTTTCCTACTCTCACTTGTTAGCAACTTAGGCCTTACATTTTGCTTACTGCTAACAAAGAGAGATTCAAGCCCCACCAACAAATATTGGTGGGGATGAGAATCCAGTAAATTATTTCTTACACTTTTCACATAGAAAAATTGAAGTCTCCAATACAAGAACCAATAGAAATAATGAATATAAAATTCCAGGAGATCAATCTCCTTAGGGAGGGGACTGGACCAAATCAGAGAGTCAAAAGAAGGTAAAGTCTCTTTAATACTAATTTTTGGGAAGAGAAAAAGAGGATTTATCATTTCAAGATTATTGTGATAATAACTTGCGATATGTAAATCCTTTCCGCAACATTTCATTCCCAAAGTGAAGGAATTTGAAGTTCTTGTAATAGTCTCTTCCCTTTTTAAATCTTCACTTTGAATTTGGGTATCCTAATATTCATAAATGATACTTTGAAGCTAAAATCCATTCTTTGAATTAACTTAAAAAGATGAAGGTAAGGCCTTGTCTAGATTCATTAAAATAGAAATCGTGATAGGGAAAAGGATTTCTTCCATCAAGGGAACATCAACATTTAGGAAGATGCCCAGCTTGTTCCCAATGGCCTCCAATATGGAGACATCCCAATATTCTAAAGGTAGGTTGTGAAGCTTAACTCAATAAGGGGTAAATTTAACATTGATTTCTTTAGCATTAAAATTGGGAGTCCAAAGTGGCATATGAATACCAACACTCTTGTAAAACCAACCCTTGTGTTTAAAAAATTTATCCCTCATTTCTTTTTAACCAAACGTAACCATAAAAAATTCCTAAGCTTAATCCAAAAAAGAGACCTCGTGAAACTCTCCCCACTCCTTTCTAACCCAATTTTTCAAGTCAAGGAGATAAATAGAGACATTCCAGAACTTACAGATTAATGCACAATTATTAAGAATTTCTATTCTAGACTTCATCATGGAATCAGTGAATTTAATGCAACAGTCCTGGCTTACCTTCTTTTGATGCTTAGTAAAGTTTTGAGAGTTACTTCCTTCCATTAGAAGACTTGTCTTATGTTAACTCACCTTTGTTAAGTTCCTTGGATTTTGATATGGTCTTCCTCTTATAGTCCTTTCGGCTATTGAATCCCCTTGTATGCCATGTCCAGAAGAGACACCCTTGAATATACCAACCACCTTTGGCTTCCATACTTTCTTTATTTTCCCATCACTTGTCTCCCTACTTTTCAGTGAAAAGTGGGGAATATAAGAATAAACATTCCTATGGACTCCCAGTCTAGTATCGTATTTTTGTGTTACCCTAGAGACCCATTCATTTTCCTTATGTGGTGGTCCTCTCACACTCTTTGTTGATTCATAATTCCTTCCCCTCCATTTTCCATATCCATTTCTTTCAAATTTTGCAGTCCTTTCAGAAACCATTCATTGACCCAGTTTCTCCAATTTCCAAACCAACTTCTCAACCTTCCATCTATGTTGGTTTGAAGGAGTGCAAATATTTTCCTCAAATCTCGTACTCCCCTATCTATAACATTCTTTCCTCTTACTCCCAGTGTATCAGAGTTGTAACCCAGTGTATAATTGAAGGGATTGTCACTCCACCACCAATTTTTTAAATTGCTTGTGAATGTCTTTTCATGCTTCCATTGTTCCTTCTTCCTTCTGGAGAATGGCTTTTGGCTATGATACCCATGCAAGCTCCCTACCCACCATGACCTTTGCATTTGGAATGACCACTTCCAGTAACCTAAAGACTCTTGCCACCTACATGCCAGTTGTTTCCACGCCATGGATGGTGATAACAGAAAACTTTACAACTATTGGGCTTTCATCTTATTTGAAACCTTGATTGTCCAATAAAGAAATTAAGAAATAAATCAAATTATAGATTGTGAAAATATGATATCCTACCTTTGCCAATAGATAGTAGGGGTTTCTTTCTCTATAGCTAGTGGTTATGAAATTGGGGCTTTGGTTGGGTCATCCAGCATCAATAGCTAGGGTTCTTGGTTATCCATCCCAATAGGTCAACTTATCCCCAAGGGGCGAGGAGAGATAGTCGATCACCCATGGTCGATGACATAAACATGTATGTGTGTGTGTGTGTGTGTGATGCTCTAGGGTCGTACATCATTGTATGGAACCACACATTGAATAAGAACCATTCATTCGAGCCATAGACCGAGAACCACACCTGCACCCTATATATAGATTCTAGATATGGCTCTTGATTGTTGAACCCAGCCCTACCTCCCGGAGAACCTCAAAAACTAACTAGAAACCTGGGCCCACACATCCATTAATCATTTTATATTTTTTTCTCATTTCTAATTTTATTTTTTTTAAATTGTTTTGGGTGTTCTACAATTGTTATATAAATACATACAAGAATGTATATGCATATATACATATTCATATGCCTACATATGTATATGTGTATGTGTATGTGTATATATGAATGATTGATTTTAATTATGTTGAAAAGTGGAATCTATAATAGTAATAAATAATATAAAATAATTACATGAATATATTAAAAAAATATATCATATTAAAAAAATAATAAAACATTAAAAAATAGCTAACAAACTTAACACTATCTACATCAACTTTTTCTTTGTTTAAGATAACACGTAAACTCCCCTTCTTATTACCATTGTAGATTACACCTCTTAACATAATTAAAACTCAATTCAACTTGTTTATTTTTATATAGAAAAAGACTTTAAAAATTGATAGTATTGACTTTAAAATTTAAGTTACAATCATTAGGTCGTTATCGCTTGAACTACGCCACATAACAAGTCAATTTGAAGAAAATACGTGGCGATCGATATTTATGGTTAACAATCTGTCCCCACTGTCTTCCATGTTAAATGGTTGCCGACCAAAGGAAATAGTCCAATGGGAGTTGAATTTAATGCCTCACAACTATATTAAGTGACGTACAAGTAATGAAGTCATATGCAAATCTACACAAATGTTGGTTTCAATCACTTAATGTGACCTAACATCTTTGGACTACTCCATTGCACTTCCTTCTTAAAATTGGTATGTTGGATTCTTGATTTGAGTTTAGATTGTTTTTTTAAGACAAGGACATCATTGCATTGTCTTTTTATAATGTTCATTTTAGTTATTCTTATTAGTATATTTCATTTCTATGGTTTTTCTAAATATAATTTTAAAGATATTAGTTTCCTATAATCTAATAATTGGTGTCATTGTTTATGGTTTAGATCATGCATTATCTAAAATAATAATGTTAATAAATACATATAATCTAAACTAAAAGTAATGATCACAACTATGATAATTTTGTTATGTGGTTTGAATATATTTAAAATTTGTACATGAAAATGAGTAGTGCTTTAAAATATTAAACTAATGTAAATTGATTAAATGTTAATTAATTAGTTACACGAATTGAGAATAGTTACTTAGTCGATATATGGTAAAGAGAGATTGCAAAAATATGTGTTGAAATAGAAATACGAGGAATTAGAGTTGCATATTTTAAGATGTGGATTTTGATTAGTAATATGCTAATTCAAAGAATTATAAATTAAATTTAGAATTGAATTGCAAATCATATAATTGAGACTATTAGAATATAGGAAGGTGAGGGTCTACAACAAAATAGAAGCTTTATAATGTGTGAGACCTTTTGGATATTCTGAAGGATATTGTTAAAAAAATAATATGAGATATGAAAAAATAATAAAAAGATCTCTAAGACAACATGATAAGAGACATTGGTCATGTCTAACCTAATATAAGAAGGTTGTAAGCAGGAGTAAAAGGAAGCTACACAAAGGCAAAGATTAGATGGTAATGCAAAGTGTCTATACTATTTGTTTCCTCTAAGTGCACAAAGTATAATGGGTTTTAAACATTTGATTAGCATAAGTAAATGCTCTGACATTGAGGGAAAGGTGTTGTACACCTTGCATAAAATATTTAATACTATATAAATTTGTGGTCCACCTAGAGTGTCATGTAGGAGTATCTAATGTGTAAGAGTACTCTTGCACAAACCAAACAATATTTTATTTCATGTTTTTTTATTCTATATGTATTTAAGAGTGTTGTGGTCATCATATTCTCATTGTGGAGATTAATTCATACCACAATGATTCATTATTATTGTGAATGACATTTTAATACATTAAATTTGACAATATTTCTACTATGTGGTAATGCAACTTTTTAAAAAAACTTACAATTGACATCAAATCTTTGATCAAGTTTTATTATCATTCCAAATCATGTCTAAGAATTTTTCTCATTGGTTAATGCAATATGACTTGTCAAATTCACTTCAGGAATGACCAATTCAACAATTCTCCACTTACAAATCGCCAGTAGGAAGTAAGAGGATGATGATGGATAGTAAAAGGTATGTCAAGGTGTGCTAGAAAGAGGAGATATGTTAAAGAGAAAGTAGGTAGAATAGGCATATGAGAAATGACACAACTCAACTTTAACCAATAACATAATCATAAAAGAAAAAAATTTTAATAGTAAGATTCCAGAGATCAATATATTAGTGGCTTGCCACCCCCCCCCCCCCCCCCCCCCCACCAACCCCCCAAAAATAATAATAATAATAATAATATTCTAGAGATCAAAATCAATTGTTCTTCCTTATTCCCTGAAACTACTATGTTGTTCTGATTAATAGGAAAATGGGATTTGAAAGGTCCTGAAACTTTTACAAAAAGAAAGAAGAGATATACATTAAGCACAAAAGACAACAAGAAATTGTCTGACCAGAAGGAACAACCAGAGAAGACCACAAAAGAAAAGCCCAACAAGGCTCAAAAAGGCTAGCAACCAACACGAGGGACCAGACAAAACCAACGAACCAAAAGAAATCATCGAATGTTATTAAGAAGATCCACAACTTCAGAAGTTAAAAGTCCATGTTCTGAGCAGTATCCTTAAGGGTATCAGCATCCTAATTAGCACGATTCCCAGCAACACGAAGCCCCAGATCCTTATCTTTTTCTGTTGTCCCTTCCCACGTGTTAATGAGGGTATTGATCTGGCCCACCGCCTTCTGAAGAATAATGTAGCTCTGGTCTTCAAACTTAATGATCACAGTCTCAAAATGAGATATTTTTTACAATGAGAGAAAAAACACTAATTTAACTACAATCCAAAAATTACCATTTTCGGCAGATTTTCACAAAATCTATTTTTTGCCAGTTTTGGTAATTTCTATATCTATCTAAAAGACTAAAAAATTTCAATTATTTAGAGTTAACTCAAGTGACACCATTAGTCAACTTGGTAAGCAACTGTATGCAAAAATAAATAGATACTTAAAAAACCAAAACTAGAAAATCCTTTAAAAATAGTAAAAGCTAATTTTGAGGCAATATAAGAGGAAATTTGGCCCCAAAAATGTGTTGATATTTGGTCCAATTGAATAGATTCTATTGGCATATTTGAGAACTCTTCAAAACACATCTTCTTGTAAAATTTCAGCCCAAATGGACAACCAAATCGGAAGTTATGACCATCAAAAGTCTATGCATAAAAAACTAGGTAGTGGTTGATAGAAAACATGTGTAGCATAAGTCCAAGTGGACCAAAAACTTTGATACATAGCATTAGTAGGAATGGATAAAGTGGTCATAAATAAATTAGTATATGAAGGAATAGGACCAAAGTGAGGTATAGGGTGAGTGGTAGATGCTAAAAGAAGAGAGGGAGGCACTTGGAAGTGAGAGGAAAGTGATGAAAATATATATGGAAGAAGAAATTTTTGTCTATGAAGATGGTAAAAAAATGGTTTTGAAGCTAATAAGGGTGAGGAATATAAGCTAAAGGCTAGTCAACA
Organism: Chamaecyparis obtusa; assembly: GCA_027943335.1. Taxonomy (NCBI): domain Eukaryota; kingdom Viridiplantae; phylum Streptophyta; class Pinopsida; order Cupressales; family Cupressaceae; genus Chamaecyparis; species Chamaecyparis obtusa. The sequence goes on along the minus strand of BSBK01005372.1, from coordinate 308,702 downwards.
TTAGTAATACTGTAGAGGTAATCATAATAATTGAAATAATACACTCTTATAGAATTGTGGATAGGGGAAGAAATTGTAAGGAAGTTAAGTAGCAAAACAACTTCCTAGACTAATCTTCAAAGGGGGTAATGCAAATTTTTTTACAAATCTTTATAACAGTTACAAAAATTTAACATAAATAATATGCATACCACAACACAATGATTTACGTACTTGGAAAACCCTTTCGGGAGAAAAACCCACACTCCAAAAGTTTCCCAATATATTATTCAAAAATCAATGAACAAATTATACTATACTTACAGAGCAAGGTTCTTACAGGAGTATCACCAAAAGAGATCCAGAGGCAACTCAACAACTATCAAACTCTAATAACACATCACACTGCATACTTATAAAATAATCCCCTCTTCAAATAGAGTTGTCTTCTAGGGAATACAAAGCACGTGCAATATCCACCATTATATCTGTGAGGTAATGATAAGCGGTAAATATTTATCTCACCTAATGTGGTTGAGATGTGTACTCACTTAGTGAGACATCTCTTGCAAACACTTACGCCACTTGCCTAAACACTTGTCAACTTTGTTCATAAGTGTCACCTTTACGTAAGGGTAGTTAGTCATTGGTTTCTACCTTCTCACTTATCTTGCTTGTATATATAAGAAAGACTTGTATGTACATTTGAATTAATCTTTGATAATATGATTTGAGTTTTTTTTTCATTTTTTATGGAAGTCATTTTCTAGGTTTTTATTGAAGATCTTAAAGCACTAAAATGGTAGCAAAGCCACCAAGTAAGACCCTTTTTCTAATTTGATCAAATTACTCATCTAGCTAGTCAAGAGTTCATTTTTTTTTTTAATTTGAGATATTTCTACCAAAATATCTTTGCATGCATGTGACATTTTGCATAATCATATTATCTACAAGTTGTAAGTTTATTCATTATTGTAGGAGTGATTTTTTTTGCAGGTGTTTGTAATATTGCTCTCCCCTTAACAAGTCTTTGAATTGATCCAATATTGTAGGTTCTTATGCAAGGAAAAAAGATAATGCAATATATTTGAGTGAGTTAAACATTGATCTAGTCAATCATTTCTCTATATCTAAGCATTACATATTATATTATTTGAATGTTGTGTAATATTTTCTATATCCTTTTCTCTTCCATGACTCATTTACAAATCATGCTTACAAGGTTTCTTGGCCACCATCAACATTGTTGCATTCTTTGAACTTTTGGCTTTTTCATGTATTGTGCAGTCACATTTTAGAAAGGATTTATAAAGGGCATTTATATCTTGGCACCACATGCCACCTTCAACAATCAAACACCATATTATCTAGTATTTTTTTCTAGTACAAGTCATTCATCGTGCCTTTAAAAGAGACATTTTCAACACCCAACAATTAGCATTTAGAATATTTTTTATTTTCCTTCTTAGGAAACAAAAAATTATCATTTTAGATTCTTCTATATACCCCTATCAAGCAACAATAAATTTTCTATTTCAAATTTTCATTTTGAAAAGAGGTAACTATTGGAATGGAAGGGCATGGGGAGTTTGGACTATGTGACTTCCACATCCTTGGTGTCTACTTGTAGGTGCACTAAACAATTGAACAACCCTTAAGCACATTATTTTGTTTGATATAAACTTTAATATTATCTCCACATTTTCCAATTTTCATTATTGTAATGTGTGAGTCAATCCTTATTTCTCTTAATCATTGTAACAACTACATGGCATCATTAATTTCTAGTTGCTAGGAAAATATCAACCTGTTTAAGCATGTATTAAGTGTGTTTCTGTAAAGAAAGGTATCATTTTTCCTTTTTGAAATAAATAGCAAAAAGGTTTTTTTTTAATGACGCTATAATTCAAGTGTTTGTAAGGGAGGAGTGTTTTTCTCTTTGTAAGAACTTGCAAATAGAGAGGTATTTTTAAAGTGTGGATAGCCATTTGAAATATTATTTAGAGTTGATTCAATGAGTGGTTACATACATAGATTTGATCTCTCTCTAGAGCATTTTTTTATCATTTGGTGCAGATGTTATAAAAATAGGCCATTTAATAAGAAATTGATTGTCAAATAAATTTTAAATGGTACCTCAAAATCGAGCATTGTCTTTTGCTAAAGTTAATATTTTGGCATTCCTCGTACAATAGTCCTTAATGCATTGTAAAAAGTACTAAATTATAAAGTGCCAAAAAATTGGGAGGTCACCAAATATTGCATAAAGGGGGGTGTCTTGAATTGTGCTATTGTGTACTTTTATTAGTTGGGTCATTGAACACTTCTACATTTTCCTTTCAACATTTCTTTAAGCACATCAAGTTTGCAACTAAATACACTAAGCATGGAATTCAATGAAATCATTAAGTCTTATGTCAAAAATTAAGGGTTATACATGGTAACTATGGGCACACAAAGGGAGACCAATGTAGCTATGATGAAAGAAAATAGGTGTGACAGGTATTCACTAAGATAAATGGTCAAACTAGGAAGCTCAAACCTAAATGCTTTCATACATTGGAAGGAAATTTGATCAACTAGTTTCGATGAGGCTCAAACTTTAAGAGGATGCAAGGATTCCTTTTCTAGGGAGTTGAAAATGACTATGTAAATAAGAAATGCAAGAATGCACGACAAGAATGGAAAAGATGGGTGTGCAAACACATCAAAAAATAAAAACTTAATTTTGATACCAAATCTAGAAATCTAAAATAGTGACTAACTTGTAATCTAAATTTTATTTCAAAATAGAAAGACTGGGGTGACCTAGAGGGTATCGTGTGACCAAACTTTCCTAAGGCCCTATGAGGTGCCATAGGACCAAAAAATTCTAATGAAACTTTTTCCACATGTAACTCTCTGTTAGATCCTCTTGTATCCTTTTTTCACAACTATGCAACCTGTCACATGCACACAAAAAATAGGGGAAATATTGGAGAAAAGGGGTTTGCCTCAATCAAACCCTTATAGAGGAATTAACCTTGAAATAAAAATAGAAATGCATAAAAAGGGAAGTGTGATATTAGTATCAGAGGCTTGATTTAATATGTTTATACCTTCACAAGTGTCAAAATTCTCATGAAGATTCTTGAAAGTGTTAAGAATAACAATCCACAATACAACTGAGAGGGGGGGGTGAATCAGTTGTATAATAGAATATTAAACTTTAAACTTTAAGCTCCACAATATCAAATCCAATGAACATAATGAATGCCAACACAATAACACAATATTTTGGTTTCGGGGAAACCCTGTTAAAGGTAAAAACCCTGGTGGGAATTAGCACCCACAAATGATGTACTGAGAGTATAGTAATCCTTGTTAGAAGATATAGCCCTGTTAGGAGCTTATTTAAACATTACAGTACATAGTCCTTGTTAGAGGACAGACCCTATTAGGAGTCAAGAACAAAAGAGAGGGTTCACTGCCCAAAGAAGGTTAAATCCACCTTCAGAACTCACTAGTTCGCAACAAGTGTATATAAAGAAATACACAATCTTTTGAACTGTTTGCTAGCAACTATCTTTGCTTGATCAATTCCAATGAAGTCCACTAGTAAACTTCCGCTCTACATATAGTAGACACAAGCTCACAACTTTTCCAACTTCTTTATATCATCTCTATTCCATCCATATCTTTTCCAAAGAAAAGACCTTTTATTTATACCTTATTACAATTTACCATGATCAGGTCGGCCCATGAGGCTTTCCTAATTACCAACAAGTACATAAACCCTTGCTAAGATACACACGGCATCTAAAACAAGTATACAATGATTACATTACAATAATTAAGGACCAACATCCTTAATTTATGCTTGCCAAACAAAACATGAGCTTCATTCCTTGAGTCAGCTTCAGAATAAACCATCGCTAGAGCACACGCCACAGATGATGTCACCAATCATTCTGTACCTTGCACTGACCAATGAACATCCTTCAGTACCCTGTCCATCATCCTTCAATTTTGCATACCTTGAATCCAAATCCTTTGAAAGATTTACCATAAACCCAGAGACTAACTCTGTCAATTCTCACTGTCACAATCCAGTGACCAATCTTTACCAAAATAGTTGTAACTCTCTCAATATAAAACATCTAATGATGCGATCTCAAATATAAGATCACAATATCCACCTAAACTTTCATATGACTTCGCAACATCTGAAACATCTGTATAGTATCCGTACACTTTGATTACCAATCTGTTTTCTTCATAGAAACATATGTTGACATCAGTGACAAAACACAAATGACAACAATATGAGTGCTCGTTCAGTAACGTAGTGATTAAACATATCAAATTTCTTAATCACCTCCCATGCATTAGCAATATCCAATAGAAAGTGTTGTAAATGTTGTCTTGACCTTGGATATAGGATATGAAGAACATTAATGCCTTCACTAATTCTTGGATCAAGAAATTAGTCCTTGTCTTCCATGCTTGATGCTTGAATGAATATCAATGTGAATATATTTCCTTGATTTGATCTTTTTTGAGTGTTTTAATATTGAATTCCTTCATCCAAGTGTTCTTACAAAAATAAGGAAGGTATTATTTATTTTATACCTCTCCAAGCCATTTCGAGGCTTGAAAATTGAAGGAGGCTGACAAGTTTTTGAATATATTGCTAAAATTAAGAGACCATTCTCCAATTATATGTTGGGCCCAATTAATAAGGTACATGACACCTCTTGAGGCATGGAGCGGCCTATGTTGCCCCATGCCTTATGAGGCATCTTGTACCAGCTAATCAAGGCTTAAATTTAAATTAGGGGTCAGTTAGGATATGGGGACACCCATAACACACACAAAATCAAGGTTTAAAATTAAGACGTATACATAAGGATGTCCATAATGAAATAGGGCCTATGTAAGAAAGAGGTGATAAGGGGGCACACGTAAAATTAAGGGCCCACATATAAATTAAGTTAAGAGAGGACTCATATTTAAATATCAATTAAATACATAGAAAAAATGCCAATGATGCATGCAAGCCTTGGGCACTAAAATGGGGCCTAGCTAAGGACTAAACTTGTACATTCTTATAATTTAAGATACTGTAATAGAAAAATATAAAGAAAATTAGATTAATAAATGTGGTCAAGCCTTTGGCTTACTATGTCTAGATCTATCTCCAAAACTTTTATTCCATGTATAGGCCTTGAAAATACCAAATGAAGTTTGGCTAACCCTTGAACAAATATTTGGGAAGACTAATGAATTAATAAGTCATATGTTATTATTACCCAAAATTCCCTATTCTATGCATTTTGGTCACAAGTTGAGCTAAAGCTTCATTTTACCCTGTTGAACACTATCAAAAAAATTTATGAGCTTCTGCCTTGTCTTCTGGTCTCTGCAAATGTTTTAAACCCTTTGGCCTGCAAGTACATTTGAAAATCTAGTCATTGCTACAAAACCCTAAAAAACCCCTTTGGCTAATTCTAATTATTCATTACCTTTTCAGGCCACTTAAATCTTTAAAACACATGTGCTAAAATTTGACCACTTCATGTGTTAAGTCTCTAGGTTGTCGAGCGGGGTCCCTTTTAATATTTCCTTCAAAGCCTAAGTCTTCCTGGCAATTATTTCCTCCTAACCTTCCCTTTTAAACTTTTGGTTGTCGCATGTTCGCAAGGAATATTCTTTTCCCTTGCGATCATGCGACAAGATGACACCTATCTCGGCGGGCCCATTCTTCATCTTCAAAGGGTCCCAGTTCTAAAAAGATCTACGGCTATCGTAACTTCGCAAGGGTGGTGTCAGAGGTATGAGGTCTTGCGACGACCGTAGATTTCCTTTCCCTGTAGTGCTTCAAAGTCAAGTGGGTCCACTACCATGTTTTCCTACATGGAGGCTTCCTATTGGTCGAGAGGTGGTGACTTGTCTGATTTTTAGAGTGGGCCCGGTGAACTGTCTAACTTTTAATCCAACGGCTGGTGCATGATCTCATGCGTTGTGTCAGAGCCATGAGATTATGCACCAATCGTTGATCTTGCTTTATTGTTGAGGCTCTGATGGTGGGTCCTTTCTTACTGATGTGCTCATGTTTGATTGGTCCACGTAGTGGTGACTGGTGTTGCAGTGGGTCCGTTTGTCAGAGGGTCCCGGTTAAAGAAGATCTATGACTAGCGCATGATCAGAAAGAATATTCAAGGGCTATGAGATCATGCACCTGCCATTAGATTGTAATCTCGGTTATAGTGGGTCTATTGCTAATGGAGCGGTTAGTGTGAATGAAAGGCTGACAATTGGCAAACCTGGGGCTGGGGTTTAAAGAGTTCTTCGTGACTTAGAAAAAAGGAAAATCAAAGTGGGTCCATTGCTGAGGTGTTGCTGATGGAGTGGTTAGCGTGAATGAAAGGCTGACAAGTGGCAAACCTAGGGCCAGGGTTCAAAGAGTGCTTCGTGACTTAGAAAAAAGGAAAATCAAAGTGGGTCCAACCTGATAAATATGCTGACGTGCTAAAGTTTAATTGGTTGCAGTGTGTTGAAGTGGATGAAGACTTTTCAAAGGGAGGTTTGTGATTGTTTTAGGATAATCTAAGCCATTCATCTGTCAGGAAGGGTTTCTCATTGACGATTACATTTTAAAAATTTTCCGCTAGTCATTATATTTCAAAATTCAAATGTCTCTGTGAGGGTTTTGCATTCTTTCAGCCATGCACGATGTCGGGTAGCTCGGGAATTGATTTCTCAGGATGGTGGTGGTTGTGAGCATGATGGAGATGACTGTTGGCCAGCGTTGCAGGGTCCTTTGTCACGACGGGAGGTGCTAGAGAGTTTGGTGCCATCATTCAAATGGTACTGCTCCCAGGGAAAATATGATCAGATTTGGAGCCTTCGTGGCTTAGTGGAGTTGCAGGTGGGTTGGTAAGTTGAGGTTGTTGTGTCTGCAGGTGATTTCAGTTCAGAAGGATCAACACGCAAAGAAAGATATGATTTGATCACCAGTGTTCTTAGAGATTTTCATAATAGGTGATCAGTACCCTAGGGTTTGATATCATTGTTTAATTTTGTAACCCTAGTTAGGTTTTGACTCTTGCCTGCATGCAAGAGGGGATGTATAGATTGTATTTTTAGAGCTTTTGAAGCTCAGAGTTCACATTTTGTAAAGGAGAGAGTCCACTTTTGAAAGAAAGTCATACTTTCTCAGAAGGCTATCCATGGTATCTTCTCTACCCTCTGGTCTTCTACTCTTTGTAATCTCCTATTGATTATTCAAACATTGCAGAGGTATTTTGTGACAATTCTTCATGTCCCTATGCTTCCTTGTCTGAATCATCTCTTAATGAATTGAAGTCTATGCATGTTTTCAATGACAACTTAGGGTTCCTGATCCCTCTTACTTTCTATAATTGTGTGTGTTATTCTGTTTGATCTAATTTAGATGTTTTTGTGGGTATACTTCAGCCCCCTAACAGTCTTGTCTCAATCCTACACCGAGTTGCAGAAGTGAATGTCTGCTTGCAGGTCATAGGTTGTGTCTTATGTTCAAGCCCTCCTATGAAACACTTATGCAAGCCTATTCAGTAAGTTGTGACCAACTAGACCTAAGCCTTTCATTGATTCTATCCCTCTATGCTGCAATTCATACCCTAATTTTGGTGTATCACCTAGTAGGTAGTTTTCTTTCAGTCATTTCCCTTTCCAAGAATTCCTTCTATCCCTTTCCCTCAAAAGATTTACTTTTCATGTCTAGAAGCAAATTAAGGTGATTATCCAAGAGGAACCAGCCTAGAACCTGGAGGTCTCATCTCAGTTAGCATAGGTCCCACAACCTGGAGATGATTCCCATGTTATACTAAGTTATCAAGACCAAGAGAGCTTGAAACAAGGGTGCAAACTTAGTGTATAACAGTTATAAAATGAACTCTTGAGGAAAATAGAGAAAAAGATGGAGACAATTTGTGAGGGGAAAATGACTCTCTTAAAGTGTGGTGAAAGGATAGATTCAGCAATAATTCAATGAATACACCTTCTACATTTAGGACAATGGATTAAGAACATAGAATCCAAAAATTCATCAGTAATATTACCCTCAAATGGGAACTCCAAGGCATTAGGAGATAAGAAAACTCTTAAGTTAAGTAGTCTGAATTCATCAACAAATCTAGAACCATCCATATGTGAAGCCATTAATAGAGATGATCCATGAAAATTGAAGCCAACAATGATAAATGATAGAAGGAGCTTTGTAAATAAATGTGACAAGTGATAAAGAAATCATCATAAATATAAATGGAGAGAAATTAATTGTGAGATCAAGTAAATGTTCAGAAAACCATTAGGAAATATTACGTGAGTAGATATGAAGGATCATACCCACGTGAAAACTTTGGCTTGGACAACATAAATAATCACATATTTATCACTACCTCAAAGATGAATGATTTTTTAGCAATCAAAGTGATGTAAACACTAAAATAATATGCATGATTAGACATATCTTTTTCTCAAGGTCCAAGTACATACCATAATAAAATGAACATCAACATAGCTATTGTTATCTTCCCACAAGGAATTAAAAGATAAGATAATAATCTCACAAAACATTTTAGAAGGTTGATTCAAGGGTAATAAGACCAAATATATAGAAGGATGTGATTCCAGGGAGACCATGATAGAGGGAAAATAAATATGATGACCTTCAACCCCTAAATTAGCAAGAAAAATGATAACTTATTCCCCTCTCTAAAAGTATGAGAAATGTAACACTTATCAAAGGAATCTAAAAGGGACCATATAAGACATAGTGGATGTGCCAAGAGAAAGATCATCTAGAAATGCAAGCATTAATAATCATAAAATAATCTCCTTCAATATGCAGAGACTTCATATTTAGCTTTTTAGCAGTAGATAAGCCATGCAACAAAGCACATTTTTTTGCTATATTATTGGTACCAGGAGGAATAGGGAAAGCCTCAAAATAGACAGGAGATCCATGACAATTGCAAAGGGAAAAACCTATACCCGAGATACTTGGATTACCCTTTGAAGACCCATCAAAGTTGAGTTTAACAAATCCATGTTGAGGGGGGGTCCACTTAACTTCATATCTAAATTTAGATTTATCTTGAGGGAAAAGAGGATAAGGAAGGGGAGGAAAGACTAAACCCTTCCAATTTTTGGAAATAAGATTATCCCAAGGTGAAAAAACCTGGTTACCATTGAATTTTTGAGAATAAGCATTAGCGACTTCAACAACAATTTTTTCAAGAATAGATGTTACAAATTCAAAGGAGGAAGAATGGTTACAAAAAATCCTTTTATTCCTCTCCCACCAAATAGACCATAAAACCAAAGAAGAAATACAGATCCATAAACATGAAAACATAGATTTATGAGAAAGAATAGGCCAAGATTGGAGCAAATCCCAAATCGAGAAAGGAAGAGGCATGGACAGACCCAATTTCTGCATGGCAAACTGCCAACATAACTATGCTAAGGGACAATTTAAAAAAAGGTGATCAACCGACTCTAATTCTTGATTACAAATGACACATTGGAATGGACCCACAATATTTAGCGTAGTTAATCTTTCACTAGTTAATACTCTCTTCTTCAACACCAACCAAGCAAAACAACCAGCCTTAGGAAGAACAACGGAGTGCCAACAAAACTGAAAAGCTCAGTATCGCCCAACATTATTTTGATTAGATTGAGCCAAATTATAGCCAAGCTTGACAGAATACTTACCATTAGCCGAAGGAGCCCAAAAGAGTCGATCAAGGATCCTAGAGAAGAATACTATCTTATACAGAAGATACCGATTTGCATTTGATGCACTTTGGAAATCAATAGATAAATCATGAAAATATTTTCAAATTACCAATTATGAATGAATATGAACTGTAGATACATAATCCGAAAGCATACATCCCCAAATTGAAGATGCATATTCCCAAATGTCATGGAAAATGTCCAAAGTGTTTAAAGGAGGTAAACCATTCCATGAATCAAGCCAAAAATTAATAGATTCACCATTATGAACCTCCCACGAGACCTAGGAAGTAACAATATGTCTAGAGTTTATCATAAAATTCCAAATAGGAGATCCTTTGGGAGGGTCAAGGACCGAAATAACCCTAGCTGGGTCTGAATTATCTAGGTATTTGTGTTGCATTATTTGGCACCATTTAATAGCAGGTTGTGAATACATTTTCCAAATTAATTTACCTCCAAATTCCAAATTCCTATTATACCAATTATGAAGGCCCACACCACAAATAGATGGAGGAAAAGATATGTCTGAGAGAGAAATGAGAGGAATATTCTTTTGACTAGATATGTTAGATGTCCCAAGAAAATCCCTAATTAATTTCTTAATTTGATTAAGAACTAATTTTGGAGCATGTAATACTGAAATATAGTAGTTAGGGATAGTAGATAAAACTTATTTAATAAGAAGGATCCGACCAGAAAGAGACAACCACCTATTTTTCCAAGCCACAACTTGGGACTTGATACGATCAATAACTGACTGCCAAAAACATAGCTTATTAGGGCCCATGAAGAAAGGAATACCCAAGTAGATAGAAGGAAGTTCATCTAAAGGAGATCCTAGAATGTTAACAATTTTTTCACTTACCTTAGGATTAGTATTGAAGACATAAAATTTTGACTTTTGAGCATTAATTCTTTGCCCAAAAACCAATGTATATAGATCCAGAACTTTTTTAACTTGCATGGCTTCCAGGATAGAGGCTTTCCCAAATAATAATGTATCATCAACAAATAGAGAATGTGTAACTGAAATAGAAGTGTTCTCAATTTTAACACCAAGCCAACGACCAATGACATGAGAAGCATTGATGAAGTGACTCAAAGCTTCAACCATGATGATGAAAAGACAGGACAACAAAGGGTCACCTTGTCTAACACCTTGAGTTGATGGAAAGAAGCCTACACGCAACCCAGTAATTATGACATAAAAGTGAGCACCAGAAATACAAGCCTTAACCCATTTACACCATTTGTTAGTATTTAGTGTATTATATTTATATTATTTATTATATTAGTCATTTTTTAATTATATTTTATTATTAAATAATTTTTTTATATCAGTAATAGATATAATTTTATTAATTATATATCGAGATTGAACTTGGCCCAAATCAAGGGTGGATACATGTAGGGAATCCACCTTCCCAAACAAAGGCATAAAGACCAAGGTCCATTAACAAACCATAATCAAGATTTACAAACTTTTCCTCCCTTTGCATGAGAGTGACGACTCATATCAAATGATTCCAACTTTGCTTTCCTACTCTTCTTACCTTTCATAATGTAGCAGCTTCATTTTTCCAATCTATAGAGCACGCTATTGAATCATGGGCCTTATCTAAACACCTACTTGTTGGGATTGACCCCCATCTACCAACTGGTCATCCACCATATCTCATGGGCCTACTGGAGTTTTTTTTCTCCCATCCATCTAGAGTGTCAGCCCCTTTACTCTATTGAAGCTCCCTATCACAAGCCTCTTCAGTCATACTATTAATGTTTTTGTGAGTTGCTCCACCTTCTCCTTAGGAGATAACTTATTTTGATCCCCAAATAAAGCTTGAGAAAATCTCTTTTATTGCTCCACCTTCTTCTCAACTTTGTAGTATTGGGCTGCAACATCCTTAACACCATGAAGTTGGCTTGCACACTCTTCCTTTGTAACACTCTATTGCCATATGGAAAATCTAACAATATAGTCTACATTTGAAGGGGATTCCTTCATAATCCAAAGGCTAATTCTAGCTACCCTTAGAGGTTTTAATCAAAATCTCTACAAGAAGCCCCTTAGCAATATCCATTTCCACCAAGATTCAAGCAAAATTAGAATGGAGCAGATTTGAGGAACCTTCATCCACCATTAGAAAGTCCCCTAAATCATTACCTACTCCTTAAAACAAAGAATCAAACCAAAGATGTAGAGGTAGATTAGGGAGTCTCACCCACAACAAAATTTTATGAAAAACTTCATTAGTCAGGTTGATATGGGTGCCATGGCTTTAACATCAAAGAAAATTTGTTCTCCCAACACCATTACATTAGAGAAAATTTATTCTCCAAACACCATTGATAATCATACAAGATCATATTCTTATCCTATGCATTCTCAAACACAACAATAAAAAAACCTTTCGTTGCAGGTATATCTACACAACCTTCAAGAATCAGCTTCCAATTTTTTGAAATCCACTTATGAAGATCAACCAAACTAGGCCAAAAACCCCTAAAAGGATCGATCAGACCTAAATCCGAGAAAAAAACCAAATTATGGTCAATCTGCTCTTCTAGTTCAATCTCCAATTCACATAGCAATCATTAATCGCAGAGAGTATGGTAGTGTCTATATGTCGATTAACTAATTTAAAGGGGTCTTGTCCCATTTGATCACCACACATAGGGGGACCATGAGGAAAACCCCTAATCTCTCCACACACTCACTCCAGCACACCCATACCATTCTTCTAGGAACCCTTCTATTGCATCTTTGGTTCATTTTTTTAACCACTGAGATTTGCCTTTCTAGGCACTAAGAGGGACGAATTTCCAACCTTGAATCCCCCAAACTTTGACCTCTTCATGCATCATTTTGAGGGCTTGAAATTCCCTTCTACAGTAGCCTACTTTGCTTTGTTACACCCTCCACCACTTCCAAAGTGACCATTCACCTAGATATACTTTGCCCTCCACCCTTGCATGTCGCGGAAACACCAAGAGGGTACTAAGAAACCCTAGCTCCCGCAACACTCAAACACCATATGAAACTTGAATTTTATTATTACTAATTACTAATTGATATATGAATACTTATTATATTATGTTAATATTAATCTAAATTTCATTATATATCATTTTATATATTTAATATTATATTATATTAAATTGTATTATGTTTAATATAATTTAATATATCTATATTTAATAAATTATAATATAATCTTATTTCATATATATGATAATATAATATTAATTGAAGTATATAATGATATGATGTATTTAATATATTAAATATTATATAAATATTAATATAATTTAATAAATAATTTAAATATAAAATAAAAATAGCCTTAAGGAGTTCGATGTTCATTGCCAAACCATTCTTTTTCCACCTACTTAGTGATAAAAATATAATATACATCATATATGAAAATATAAATCTATATATAATTAAGGTTTGGTAGTAAGGATTGTAATTTATTTTAAGATTAAATTAGAGTTATTTATTATTATAAATTATATTTTATTATTCTAGAAGATTTTGTTATATTGCATTATTATATTATAATAGGTAATTTTCTAATATTACATTACTATATTATAATATATTAGTATAATTATATTTAAAAAAAAATCTATGTAAACTATGCAAGAATATCAAATTTTAAAATATATTATTAATAAAATTATATTAAATTAGCTAACAATAAACTTAAACATGGGTCAATGAGTTTGACTCAGAAAATTACAGAGTTGAATCCTCATAGCAATATCACAATAAACTTAAATTTATTTATGTATTATTAAGTACGGACCTAAATTTTATTAAAATTAGAATTAGATATATTTTGATTACATTTTTTAACTATATATTTTAACTATAGTATTTTTTATATGTATTATGACTACAGTTTTTATATTATATTATAAAATATTTATTAAAAATTAAATCTATTATTATTTTTGTATTGTTAAGCTTAACGAGTGATTAAAACTAATTGTATGAACCAATAACAATTTAACATATTTTATATTCTATTATAAATTTTATATTTTTAATAGTACAAATGCAATTTTTTTAACTTTAGAAATTTTCAAAATTATTTCTTGAAGATATGATTGGTCCATTCTGTTTGAGTCTTATTGCATGGATTTCTAGGAAAATAAATAACAAGTACATGGTAAAAACATGCAAAATAATTAACAAAAAAATTTATATTAAAAAATATATTTTATAAATTTATTTGTAGTTTATACTATTTATTTTACAAAATATTACAATTTAAATAAAACTTGTGATATTATAACATATATTGATTTTTATTTAAATTAAAATATATTAAATTAAAAATTTATATTAATTTATATTTAAAATTTATTATAAAATTAATAGTACAAAATAAGATATTAAATAGTAATATTTAATGAATTTAAATTTTTCAAATAAACTTCACATAAAATTATCTCAACATCTATAATGAAAAAAACTTTAAGTAAATAAAATAATTTTAAATTCTTATTTTTTGTTACCGAAATTTTGCTCAGTTTTATTTACTCCAATAACAATACACTAAATAGAATTAAATAATAAATAATGTATTAAATATTTAATATATTTAATATAAAATATGCTTTCATAATATAATAATATTTTTAAAATATATATAACAATTTACATTATATAAAAATAAAATAAAATTTATATAATACTCAACCAATATATTTAATATAAATTAATAAATTATAATATGTATTATTAATTCTTTCTTTTTAATTTGATTTTCTCTTTTTTTCAATAAATTAATTTATATAATATTATATTAAAATTATAGTTATATTTAATATTTAATTATAATTAAAAACTATACTAGAGGCAAGTAATAGCCACTACATAGCACTTGTTACAATTATAATTACTTTTTGTTTATTTTTTAAATATACAATATTGTGATGGTAAGTATAGGTCATTACGTGACACTTGGTATAATTTATATATATATCAAGACAATATTAAAAATGATCTTTTTAACAATACATTATGAAAATGGCAACTGTCTTAAACAATTATAATCAATAGTAAAGAATGAGACTTATGAGAAGTTACATCATCATTTAAATATTATACTAGTTACTATTATCTTTTATTTGTTATGATTCGTAATTGTCTAACCCGTTTATTTTTAATATCATTATATTGCTTAAGCTATCATTAAATTTCAAATTGATATAAAATTGGACATCATATTAAAAATAATTAATTTGTACATACTATAAATATTACAATAATTAATAATTATATATGCAAAGATGTACATGCATATGTATATATATATAAACATACATATGTAATATTATAAAAAAAATAGACCATATAAAGAGTTACTATTTTCATATAAATATTAAAAATTTATTTTAAAAAATCTTTTTACATAAGAAAAGAATATGAATATATAAAAAAATACAACATATATATATTCTAAACATTCTAAAGTGAAGTGTACCAAAGCTATGAGTCATATAGGAGGCATTTGACTTTATGTAAAGCCAATTAAAAGGTCATCGTTATCCATCAATTACTTGTTTAATTGAAAAAAGTCATTCTTGTGTTTCACTTTTCCTAGAGTCCACAATGAGTCTTCACTTGTAATTTACAAACAATTTGTACCTTCACAAGTTTGAATTGAATGCAATATAAATACTATTTCTTTATTTTGAAAGGTTGCCCTGAGTGGTCTTTTCCTTGAAAATGGTTATGCTCGTGCAACACTTTCTCTTGACTTTATCCTTCACATAATTGAACCACATGAAAAAATGTACCATTTCAACTATTAAATAGTGCAATGAAAACATTTAATTATCTATAAAATAATAATAATAAATAAAGTATATTGAAGAGCATAAAAAATAAAGTATATTTGAAGGACACTTAGCATGTGAATGGCACAAAGTTTGATGTATGACATTGCTCTAATTTTGATTCACACATTGTTGTTCCACATTTAGTGGATCCCTCCACACTTCCATAAAATAAATATTTTATTTATTTATATTGAATGAAACAAAATAGATTACAATAAAGAATATATTAAAGAATTTAATATGAGCAAATGATAGGGACTTTATGATATTTAAAAAGATGGGCATGAATCGAAAGAACATTGGAATATGCAAGTTTGTTATTGATGATGACCTTCATGACTTTTTTACTTTATTTTTATTATTTTAATATTTTTGTTCACGTGGGTCTCTCACTTTTATCCTCTGCCTCTATAAACTAGTTTATATAATGTTCTTAGAATAAGAAATAATATATTGTAAATGAAAATCTCATTTGAAAGATATGTGGAGGTGGTTTTTAATTAAATTCAAATCTGAATGGTTGGTTTGGTAAAAAATAAATTATTTGTGGTTGATTGTATATAGGTGGCTACTAAATATCTCTTAACAAGTCATGTATACATTTTTTCATGTTGGCTTCCTTCTAAAATTTTCTATATTCAACTTAACCAGCTCATTCATAACTTTATTTGGTCTAAATAGGGTAACAAAAAATGTATGCCTATTATCTCATGGCCTCATTGTATCCTCGTAAAGTATATGGGGGTCTAGGTATCATAGATCCTTATATGCAAGGGATTTAAATGGATCGGTAGAGCCTTTGAAGGGAATGCTCCTTGGAAAATTCTAATTAATTTAGAATTCAAACAACCACCCTCGACAATTCTTGAAGCACAATTTAGTGGAATGCTAAGATTCTTCTAGACCCATTTTTTAAACTTCATGGTCTAGCCCCTCTCAATTGTATTTTGAAGACTTAGTAGCTAGATTTAAGAAAGTTGTCTAGGTATGACCGGTCCCTTAGCCATGGACTAAATTTTGCAACTTCTTCAGTATGGTTTTATCAAAGTAAATGATATTCCTTTAGAAGGTATTTAGGTATTTAGGGACCTTTGGAACTCCTCAAGCTTTGCCTGGAAATCGTGGCTTCAACTCAAACATTGTTTTGACTTAAGTTAGAGAGACAATGTTGAATTAATTGAAATTGAAAACTTGGTACCTTTTAGTCTTACTCTCTTTATTTCATCCTTCAGTCATTCACTCTTTTTGAAGGATTGGAGGTGGCCTAATGGTAGAAACTTTAGGACCTTTCCCCTCAAAGTGTTGTACAAGCACTTTGTTCCTAATTTGGTCATCTCTCACTATCTCAACATTCTTTAGAAGTGTAATCATAGTCATGCACATTGGAATAAACTTAGTCTTCAAATTTGGAAAACCAAAGTTGATACCTAATCACAATTTACCGGTTGGAAACTCCTTAATGACACACTTCCAATGTGATATCGTCTTAAATTCTTACTTTTGATCCCATGTTGCCCCTTCTATGGTAAATAAGAATCTTTGAAAAAAT
Organism: Chamaecyparis obtusa; assembly: GCA_027943335.1. Lineage (NCBI taxonomy): Eukaryota > Viridiplantae > Streptophyta > Pinopsida > Cupressales > Cupressaceae > Chamaecyparis > Chamaecyparis obtusa. The sequence goes on along the minus strand of BSBK01005372.1, from coordinate 291,550 downwards.
GTTTTTGGCTTTGATCTCATGTGTGGCTTTCTATAATCGGCCTACCCATCTCATTTGTAACTTTATTTGGTCTGAATGGGGTAACGAAAAAAGCATGCCTATTACCTTATGGTGTCATTGTATCCTCCCAAAGGATAAGGAAGGTCTAGGTATCCTAGATCCTTATACATAAGGGATTTTCCTTTTAGCCAAATGAATCAACAGATCCTTGGAAGAGAATACTCCTTGGAAAATTCTAATTAATATCAAATTCAATCAACTACAACTAGTAATTCATGGAGCACAACCCACTAGAATTATAAGATTATTCTAGCCCCATTTTTTAAACTTCATGGTTCAACCCCTCTCAATTGTATTTGAACGCTTGGCAACTATGCCAAAGTAATAGGCAATTGCAATTTATTTAGTTTATGTTAGTAAAAAAATTTATCTTTTGAAAATAATAATTGAAATGACTCATTTGGCCCAACCAATAAGATAATCTCATTAACAGTTGGATAAATCACAATTAAATTAGCGATTTTCCTCTAAGTTTTAGAGGTACAACTCTCTCGTATGATGTAAACTAACTGTTGGGGTATTCCTTTAATCAAAAAATAGGAAAGGCAAACTAGCACATGTGCATAGCCATGGTGCATATGCAATTTGAAATTGAAATGAAAGGAACAAAGGTAAACAATGCAAAGATTATCCATTGCCCATAAATGATAAACAAGAGAAAGAATCGATAATCCCTCTTCAGAGATATGTGTAAGGTGAAGGAAATAGGGTTCACTAGTCTGTGCATGCAAACTAGGCCTATTAGGCCTATTTTCCTTATTACATAATATTGGAAGGAGAATGGTCCACTTGGCTCATGAAATACTATAAAAATATAAAAATAAGTGTTACTATGCTAAAGTAATACACAATTGTAATTTTTTTAGTTTATGTTAGTAAACACATTTGTCTTTCAAAAATAATAGTGGATATGACTCATTTTGCCCAACCATTAAAGACAAATCTCACTAACCGTTGGACAAATCACCATTAAATTAGTGATTTCCCCCTAATTTCTAGAGGTATAACACCCTCGTATGATGTAATCTAAATTTTGAGGCATTCTTTTGATAAAAAAAATAGGAAAGGCAAACTAACACCTATGCATAGCAGGGATAACTTTAAGAACCCCCCTAGGTAAAGGTGTAAAATCCTGGTGAATCTTTCATTATTTTTGGGGAAAATATTAATTTACTTAGATATTTTTTAATTTTATAGGAAAAAACATTAGTTTCTATTGGCATTTGTTTTTAATTGTATGAAAATTCTAGAAAAATTTGGCAAATCTTTAATTATTGTGGGAGGGATATTAATGTATTTGGGAATTTTTTTTAATATTAAAGGAAAAAGTTAAAGTGTATTGCCAATTTTTTTTATTTTAAAGGAAAAAAGATTTAATTTTTTTAGTGGATTTTTATTTCTTTTGAAAAAATATTTAATTGTACTAGTGAATCTTTCATTACTTATGAGGAAAATATATTTTTCTGGCAATTTTTTTCAATCCCTTGAAAATTAAAGAAAATGTTGGTGAATGGATACTTCTATTTAAATTATTTTCTACCTCCCCATTCTATTACTATCCACTTACAATGATTTTTAATGATGAGCCATCACATCACATCTTGAGAGAACATAGCCTTGATTTATTGCCTATAAGGTGGTATTGATAATCACGGCCACAAGAACACATACCTAGCAACCATCATTTCATAATTATATATTTATTATTTGTGACCATTGGATTATCCCAAATCAATGACATAAATTATATTTTAGGCCAAAGTTTTGAAGGACATGAAGTTTTAAAGAAAGCATCCAAATTAGAGACATGTGCTTAGTTGATAAAGTTGTGTTGTTGTATGTTGCTACTTAATATTCATCACCAAATATGTGCAATGGACATTAAATGTCTTCTCAGACATCTTTTTGATGCCTGCATAGACATTCCCATGTACAATTCACGCAAGGCATCCACTTTGGTATTGATGGAATGATGTTATTCCTGTACCATTTCTATTATGGTAAAGATTTATAGAGATATCAAAGATTTAAGTGTTTAACTCATTATGTCAAAAAATACACATGGCTTCCTTTGGCCTTTGTAAAGGACAAAGGAATTAATAGGGTTAAATAAGGAATCAATGAGTTATTCTTTATAGATGATGAACATATGGGACAACATTTTTAAGCTATTTATACATGGTTTAGGCTTTTTTCTTTTTCAATTCTCCTTGCATAGACAAAGTGTGGTAGCTGGGTGAAGAGTCTGGTTTAGGATTTTTCTTCTTCATTTCTCCTTGGGTAGATAGAGTGTGGTAGATGGGTAAAGAATCTAAAGATGGATACTCCTATTTGGCTGAAAACTGAGAAGAGGTAGGCAACCATTTTGGGCATTTTCACATACTAGAGGTTGCATTCAGTTTGTAGGGAGGTTGGAATGTTTACAATTGAAGCTATGAGGATGGTTTTGGCCCATTAATTTATAGTATCTATTAAAATATACTAAGTGAATAAAGACATTAAACCTCATTTTTTTACCTCTCTTTATACCTTGGAGGAGATAAGGTGGAGATATTGTTTCTGCTATGGAAAGTGTTTAAGAAAGAATTTTTGGGGGATCACGTTCATATTACTGCCTTAACATAAATAGGGGTGGGGATCCCATGGCTAAGAGATATACCCAAGCTATTCTAGCAAAGCCAAAATGTGGCCCACCAAACCTTTATTATGAACTTCAATAATGACGAACTAGAAAGACATAGGAAGTGGGTGGAGATTGGAAGATATTTCCTCTGTAAATGGTTTTTGATTTGATGAAATGTTAGACAAAAAATGGCTAGAGAAATTCTTTGAGTTTCTCATCTCTAAAGCTTTCTACAAAGCATGAAGAGATGGAGAGATCCCTACTTGTTTTAAATGAAGGGCTTTTCTGTTTACAAGTAGTGATTTTGGGGGACGTAGTTATCAATAGTAGTAATAGAGCTACATGGTGCAAATCCCACTATCATACCACCTTTTGGTTTTTTGTGGTTTGAAATACCACCTGTTGGATTTTGGAGTGATTATTTTAATTGGGGTAGAATTAGGGGTATTCTAAGTTCCAAGTGTAGGTTTTTGCACGTGTTAATCTTGGGGAGGGTTTTGAATCTTTGACTTCCAAAAGATTGTATGGGAATTCATTATTCTATAGGTGTTTAATGTAAATATTCATAGACATATTAATAAAACTTTTGTAACTTCAGTTGCCTTTTATGGATAAAAAATGCTTTGTACTAGATTTCAAGGAAAAAGGGTTTGCAGTAAAATTATCTTCCATCTTGGTGTGTAATCTTGTGAATCTCTAACAATTATTTTTTATATGAAAAAGAAACATAACAAGGGTTTTGTCCCTTTACACAACAACCCAAAGGGAGTATAGTAAGTAGAAAAGATAGTAGCAACACATTAATAACACATTAACAACCTACTACAAATATCAAAAACATCAAAACATAACTATCAACAGCATCAACAAAACTATAACCTTTGAAACTTTTATCCAACCATCCATCTTATCTAATATAATTCTTGTGAAAAATCCCCCATAGGACCATCAATGGTATTATCATCAACTAATCTACAAGAAGCTTCAAAACCATAACTAGTAATTACTTTGAAAATCTTATCATAATGTCAATTATGGGCATTAACAACTAAAACATAGAAAATCTTAGGGACCATGTCTCGAGTGTGCTCCTTTGAATCTACACCCCACTGTCACATCACATTTGACTAGTCCTCAATAAGGAACTTGAACAACTCCTTGTAGTTGCTATCCTCACTATAATATGTGCCTAGAATCTTCTTCTTCCTAAGGAATACATAGATCTTTGAGATTAACATTACCCATAGGTTGGATCTGGAGATGCTAGCCATTGTGACGTCTAAAATTTCACTATTAAGTGAAAAATAGATGTTCAATAGGGGGTAAAAGCACAATAAGTTGTCACACATTTATAAAGGAAAATGCTAACAACACCAAAACTATTCAATTTCAAGGGCATAAAAGTGATATTTCTGTTGAAAATTTGAAGATGATGTAAATTGATGAAATGTGTAAAACTGGATGAAGTTTATGGCTATAAATTTATTTTTTTTAAATTACTCAAGAATTGATATGTTTTTTTAATTTTTAAAGTCTATTTTTTGTTTGCTAAAAAATACTACAAATCGGGGGGTCCACTTCCTGCCAAAAAACTATAAGTAAAAAAATGTTTTTTTCCACCAATTTTAGAATATATTTTAGATGACATGTATAGCTAGAGTAGAAAAAAAGAAAGAAATATTTTTTATCTATATTTTGTTCATTATATTGCAGTTGATGAGTAAACAACCCACAGCTCCCAAGAACACCTGCATGCAAACACATGTCACAGAAAGACAGAGAAGAAGCAAGAAGTTATGGAAGCCTGAACGCATTGATCCATGAGAGAGGATAAATCATTCTTGATGTGCAAAAACAAAAGTTACAATTCAATAATGAATAATCTGTTATGAATACAAAGGAGATCAAAACCCTAAAAGGGTGAACAAACCTAGGTTGCATGATAATAATTAATAAAGTAATTAATTATTATATGCCTAAAGTTTAGCTTAAGTAGAAAGAGATAATAAGTGACTTTGTAATTAAATCAAACATGTTTTAGTTAATAAACAAACACTTTATTACTATAACACCCCCCCCCTTAAGATAAACTTTGGGAGAAGCTAAAAACCTAGAAAGAACTACTGAAAGTAAATGGGTCCCAGTAACAAAAGGAATGATTAGGTACCCAAGTACAAAATAGAGTCTCTAAAAAATGAAGAAATAGAGAAAACCACATGGGAAAAAATCTACTCCAAAAAGAGACGAAGATTGGTCTGAAGGACTGAAGAAGCCTCCAAAACTAGGAATGTTCCAGAAAATAAGAACAAGGATGAACATGTAGAATATCACTGAAGCATGAAGCTGCAAACTCTGTCAATAAGTAACTAATGATCTGAAGATTCTCCAATGAAATATGACCAAGTAGAGAAGATTGTAATTTGCATGAGTGCCCTCAAATGACACTACTTGAATTAAGAGGCAAACAAAGGCAAACACCTGAAGTAGAAGATAAAAAATATTATAATCTGTACAAGTACCCTCAAATGACACTACTCGAATCAAGAGGAAAACAAAGGCAAACACCTGAACTCAAAAATACAGATTGCACAAAAACACCAAAAGTCTAAAGAGCTGATCAATCAAAGCTAGAAGAGTGCGTCCAAAATTAGGAAAGAAAGAGTATCCATATAGTAAATGATCCATCTCACTGGAATGCATAGGTACCCAGCCACTGTATCTGTCTAGTACATAGAATCAAATACAAAATGCCTAGCTCACACTATCGAACCAAGGAAGCAGTAGAACCAACAGTAGAAAGTCCCCTATAATGCTGACAAGCGAGTAATGACAACTACACTGAAAAGATCATCCAATATGAACTACTTGATGAATACAAATCAAAAACATTGAAGGTGCAAAGAGAGTACAAACACATATAGAGATACATGAGGCTAATGTCATTGGAGGAACACTCACATGACAAAATTAGATGACAAACAAAGGCAAACATCAAACCGCCCTGGCACTTTAATTTGCCTCAGAATGCAATGACGTCCAAATTTGACATACATTAGATGGAACTAGGGATTTTTGGGTGCTACATGCTCAATGGCAAAGTCTGTTTGAGCCCAAAGTACTCCAAAAAACTAGTGACCACCTCGATATTTGTGTCAAGGCCGGTTGCCAAAAAAAATTCACAAATTCCAACTTTGTCCAAATTGGACAAATTTAATATGGATCTAGGGGTTTTTGGATGCTCTAAACGCAATCGTGAGGTCCGTTTGACGCCAAGGTGACCTAAAAGAAAGGTCCCCCCAGATCCAACAAAAAAGCCTCTGAAAACTCAGATTTAATGAACACGACCAAATCTCTAAGGAAGAGGATAGGGGCAAATAGATCTGAAGCTCTGATACCATATTGGAGTTGATGAGTAAACAACCCACATATCCCAAGAACACTTGGCACATAAATTGATGCAAAATTATATATACTTGCACGTAAATTGAGGCAAAAATTGTACTACTTTGGCACACAAATAGAGGTAAAAAATTTACTATTTTGTCACTCAAATTGAGGCAAAACTCTGTACGGCCTAACACACATCCCAAGGTGCACATGCAATTTTGATTTTATTTTATTTTTGCGGCGATGACCATTTGTCTGTCAAATTTAAGCCTGTAGCTGATGCAACCTCAGCCCCTGGTCATATGGCAACCAGGGGTCCAATTTTTTAGCCCCAGGGGCCTTTTGTAGTGATAGCCATATGGCCACCAATTTTAACTCCATGAAGTGCGGACATGAGCACATGTTAGCACCCATAGACACCATTTTTGGGTCCTTCAGCATACCTGTGGTATTTTGCTCATAACTTGAGCATATGGTGTTGAAATTGGGCAAACAAGATATCATCGAAAAGCTTGTTCTGAGATCTATCCAGATCTGGAGGTTTGAATTTTTGATTTTTCTATTTTGATGGTATTTTTTACTATCAAAGCTAGATGTTTATTTTTGCATTCTAGAAGCTCTATATTGCGCATCCAGACTCCATTTTGGGAAAATGATATATCTTTGGAAAGCTTGTTCAAAGATATTTCTAGTGTTGTGAGTCATTTTTCTAGATTCTACTCTAGGTACATTTTATTCAGATTCTTTCTTTTTTGCAATTTGGTGGATATCTTGGATGTTTTAGGTCCTGGGATCTCTTCCCTTTGAGGGATGGATCATCTTAGGCTGTTATTTTGTTATAGAAGCATTCAGTCTTCTTTGAGCAGTGTATACTTCACTTTTGTAGCATTATTTTATGCACACATACTGAGATAAAGTGTCATTCTATTGCATGTATGATGGGGAGCTCACCTTCTAGAGCCCTCTTGATCCAACCAAGACCTCTCCTTGGGCCTTCCTAGGGTACTCTTCTATACCCTATCAAGGGAATTCCTCTTTGATTCCCTCCCTCACTCTGAGCTTCCCACCAATTTCAAATTTCCACCAATATTCCACTCCACTATGTGTACTCTACTAGTTTCATGGAATCCACCAACTCTCCCAATCCCCTATAGGTTATTAGGATGGGTCCCTAACCTCTTTAGGATCATATTCAACTACTCTTCAACTCAATTGATTGGATTCTTCAAGGGTTTTCTAATCGGGTTCAAGTTTTCCTTGTTTGAGGCCTTGTAGCCTTTTTGCCCAATTAGGCCTCCTAAAAACTAGGGCTTCTAGTTTTGCTCACAATTTATCTTAAAAACCCCCCAAAAAAATTATGGATTCTCTAAAGATATATCCTAAGCTCTATGATTTTCATGGTTTTAGACCCTCCCTCCATCCATACACTAGATTTTTAAGAAACCCCTATTTTCAAGGGTTTTGGGAACATCCTGACCAGTCTGACTTCTTGGTTTGAACTAGGAGCTCTACTCAACTCCTCTGAACTTATCCTTGCATGGATCTATCAAGGATACTCCCCTTTAGATGTTCCCACTCTTGATTGGTCTCCACCAATCCTCCTAGCAAGTCTTCTTGCCACTGTATCTTGCAGACTCCTAGCTAGAGTACAATGTCACTCACCTAGGGATTGGTGTGAAAATTACTTCCCTTGCACAAAAAAACCATGCAGTCCATATATATAGTATACAAGGAGTCCCATAATTTATTCCAAGAGGCCATGAAGTTTTGACCACAGGATTTCAAGTGGGGCTTATATTTACAAGCTTGGGCCTAAACCATACATCGAACCAGGAAACAAGAAAGATTTTGAAAACACTTCACCAGTGACACAAACTAACACAACAAAAGCTATGAAAATTATTTACATGAAAAAAAAAAAAAAGGTCTCAATCCATTATTTCACTCTTTCAATCCATTTCACAATTGGATTTAAGCTCTGTTACAGGAATCAGTGAAAAACTTCACTACTCTCAATGCTCAGTCCGTACACTTTGTTTTCCAACTGACTAATTTAGGGTTTTCCTAACCTTAAATACCTATTCCCTCATGATTAGACCCTAAGGTTGGGATTTGGGCACCATTAAAGCCCTTTCCTATATTTGAGGAAATGTTGTCATGACAACTTTTCAAAATTGAAAAGTTGTCATGAGCAACTTTTACATTTTTGTCAATTTTGATAATCCACTAACCTCAATGGTTCAACTTGGTTTCAAAATATGAATTAGAACCTTAAAACCCTTAAAAACATAAAAACTTAAGAAATCACTCATTTTTGGAGTCTTGTTTAGGATTTGACCCTTGGTTGACTCTCTAGGAACTAAACACCTAGTTTCTCCTTTGCTTACTCAAAACACCTAACTCTTCACAAAACACACTTGGGAATTTATATCATAGTCCTTATTATTGGTGGTTGGCTAAACCAACGTACAAGCTAAAAAAATTTCAAGATCTTAAAGACCTTAGGGTGCTCCTGCACCATTCTCCCCCTGCAACAAATAGTTAAGGTACTGATGGAGATATCAACTCCTTACTAATGCCATACTTCTTGAAGTTTCCCTATGATATCCATGTAGTTTCTGACTCAGGTTGGTGTTTCCATTTCACCAAATATTCCATATAGTCTTTCTTCCTTGTCTTCTTCTGTACCTGGGAGTCTAGTATCCTTTCTCCTTATGGCTTAGTTTGTGCTGGCACTTTGTGTTCTTCCACTTCCTTGGTTATCTTTGTACTGTACTTCACTACATCTACATTTGGTCCTTTGTATGGGATCTAGTCCTTTACATTGAATATGGGAGAGAAAGTCATTTCCTTTGGTAGGTCTATCTTGTAGGCATTGAGACCATATTTGGCCAACACCTTGCATGGCCCAATCCTTTTCATTTGCAACTTACTTGGTACTCCCTTCTATAGCCTTGCCTTATTCAAATATACCATTACTAGATCTCCTACCTTAAATTTTAGGTCCCTTCTCCCTTCATCTCTCTTGGCCTTTAATTATTTATTAGCCTCCACTAGTGTCTTCTTAACATGTTCATGGACTTCTCTCATTGACTGTGAAAAGTCATCAGCATGACCACTGATGCCCTCATATCCTTTCAAGTCTCTTAACTCAAGTATGCCTCTTGGGTGTAGTCCATATACAATCTCAAATGGACTCTTGCATGTAGTCCTATTTTTGCTATCATTATAGGAAAAATCTTCCTATGAGATCACTTGTTCCCAACTTTGTCTAGATTCTTCAATCAAACATCTCAATAAATTTCCTGGTACCCTTTTTATAACCTTTGTTTGGCCATCTGTTTGAGGATGATAGGCTGAGCTATGAGATATATTGGTGCCTAGTCTATTCCATAGGGTCTTCCAAAAGTGCCCCATAAACTTCACATCCATGTCTACAACAATGCTAAGTGGCAAGCCATGTATCCTAACTATTTCCTTGAAAAAGAGATATGCAATGTGGCTTACATCATGAGTTGTTTTGCATGGAAAAAAATGGTTCATCTTACTGAACCTAGCTACTACCACAAACACACTGTCAAGACTAGTTTGTGTCCTAGGTAGCCCAACTATGAAGTCCATGCTTATGAACTCCCATCGCCTGTTTGGGATGGGTAGTGGCTGATAAAGCCCTGCATTTGATGATGTCCCCTTTTCCTTTTGACACACACTACATTGTTCAACATATCTCCTTATATATATCTACATTTAAGGCCACCAATAATACCTCCCTACTAGGTCCAAAGTCTTGTTGAGGCCAAAGTTCCCACTCAAGCTTCCATTATGTTTTTCTTGGATGAGGTTCTCCCTCTTGGATCCTCTTGGAACACATAGTTGTTTTCCCCTAAAAAATAGTCCATTTTGCAAAGTATAGTCAGCATAGTCACTTTGAAAATGATTCTCAAATTTAGTGCATACCTTTTGGATCTCTGAGAAGTCAGCATCTCCCTCATAGAGGTATTTAAACCCTTCAACTCCAATACTTTGTAACTGAATCTCCTGAACAATAAGTAGTCTCCTACTAAGGGCATCTGTAACTTTATTGTTGACCCCCTTCTTGTGTTTTATGGTAAAGGTGTATGACTGTAAGAAGTCCATCCACTTGATATGCCTTAAACTAAGCTTCTCTTGAGTATTTATATAGCTTAATGCCTAGTTTTCAGTGAAGACTAAAAATTCTTTTGGCAACAAATAGTGCCTCCATTTCTTAAGAGCTTGCAATGAAGCATATAACTCTAGGTCATAGGATGAGTAACTAGACTTTGCCTCATTTAGCCTTTCACTAAAGAATTCCACTGGCCTGCTTTCTTGGCTTAACACTGCTCCCACTGCTATATTGTTGGCATCACATTCCACTATGAATGGTTTGTCAAAACTTAGTAAAATCAATATTGGCTGAGTAGCTACTTACTTCTTTAACTTTTCAAACCCCTCATTGGCTTCTTTGGTCCATACAAACTTTGTTTGATCCCTCCTTTGATGGTATCAAGGACTGGTGCACAAATTTCACTAAACCTCCTAATAAACTTCCTATAGAATTGGGCTAACCCATGGAAGCTCCTAACTTTAGTGCCTATCTTAGGAGTAGGCCAATTAAGTATAGCTTCAACTTCACTCCTATCCATCTTTAAGTCACCTTGGGACACTAAAAATCATAGGTAGACTAACTCTTGTTTCATAAACTCACTCTTTTCAAGATTTATGGTGAGATTTTCTTCATGTAGTTTCTTCAACACAAGTTCTAGGTGTGCCAAATGATCTTATTTTGTCTTACTAAAGACTAGTATATCATCTAGATATACCACTACAAACACTCCTATGAAATACTTTAAGACCTCATTCATAACCCTCATGAAGGTGCTAGGTGCATTAGTGAGGCCAAATGGCATAACTAGCCATTCATAGAGAACCTTTGTGGTCTTGAAAGCTGATTTCCTCTCATCCCTCTCTTTCATCTTGATTTGATAGTATCCACTCTTTAAGTCTATCTTGGAATAAAACTTAGCACCTCCTAGGTAGTCCATTAGATCTTCTATCCTAGGGATTGGAAATCTATACCTGTTGGTGATCCGGTTGATGGATCTTGAATCAGTGCACATCCCATGTGCCTCCATTCTTGGGTGCTAGAACCATTGGTACAACATAAGGGCTTATGCTCTTCATTATCAATCCTTGATCTAAGAGTTCTTGGACCTACCTTGCTATCTCTTTGTTTTGTTCAGGTGTCATCTTGTAGGAAGCCTTGTTAGGCAATGATGCCCCTAGTACAAAGTCAATCTCATGACTAATGGCCCTCTTTGGTAGTAAAGTAGCTAGTGTACCCTCACTGATTATGTCCTTAAATTGTCAAGTAATTGCTTCACTTCTATTAGCACAAGTGACTGTTTGGATGGCTCTCCTTCTTTTAGCTTTACCATGATAGCATAACCAACTTCATCCCCTCCTTTGATGTCTTTTAAGAACTCCTTCCCACTCATTAAGAGTGCATTTGATTCTACCTTCTCTACCATGTCTTCTTCTATCAAAGACTGAATCTTGAAAGTTACTCCATTTTTCTTGAAGGAGTATTTGTTTTCCTTGTCATGATGTACTGCCTCCCTATCATATTGCCATGGTCTACCAAGCAACAGATGGCATGCATCCATTGGTAACACATCACATAGTATCATATCTTCATACTTACCTATGGTGAACTCAAACCACACTTTCTCATTTACCAATATATTTTTCCCCTTATTCAGCCATGTGACCTTATAAGGACATACATGAGGAATCTTGATGAGGTTCAACTTTTGTACTACCTCCTTGGAGATGACATTTTCAATGGATCCTAAATCAATAATGACTCTACACACTTTGCCTAGGATCTTACACTTGGTCCTAAAAATAGCCCTTCTTTGCTTATGTTCATCCTTTGTTGGTGCTTTAATCAAGATTCTTCTCAACATGAGACTCTCCCCTTTTTTTGAATCCAAACTCACCTCTAACTACTTGGTACATTACTCCTCTTGTGTGAATGCAAACTTTTTCTCTCCTTGTGAAGGTGTTGGTTTATCAGGGCACCGGTATGCAGGGTGTCCCAATTTCCCACAATTATAACATTTCATATAAGCAAAGTGGGATCTCCTCCCAAATCCACTTGATCTACCTCTGCCACCACCATAATAACTTCTTCCCCTATAACTTCCTCTACTACTTGGTTCACTAGTCTACTCTATGTGTTTATCTTCTCCTTAACCTCTAAAGTCATTTCTCCTGCCACCAGACCCCCCTCTATGTCCACCTCTTGAATCTCTTCCTCTACCCCTACTCTTAGAAGTAGTGGCTTGCTTCTTTTTGTTTCTTTCCTCTACTTTTACTACCAAATGAAAGCACTTATGGACAATAGTGGGAGTCCACAAGTTGATCTCCTCTTGAATACTCCACCTTAGACCACCCAAATACCTTGCTACCCAGATACTTTCCTCTTCTTGAACCTTGGTTCTTAGGCATAGTTTTTGAAATTCTTCAGTGTAGGAGGCCACATCCATCTCCTTCTACCTAATATTTTGTCTCTTTTTATGCATTTGAATCTCATGGTCTTCTGGTGAGTAATTGTCTTTGATCTTAGTGACCATAGCTTTCAAATTTTCTATGGGTCTTTTCCCTTCTTTTTCCCTCTCTTCTTGAAGGAACTTCCACCATGTCAGGGCTAGTCCCCTTAACCTTGATTTAGCCACCTTCACTCTTTGTGCCTCTGAGAGGCCTTCACACTCAAAGTGATTCTCCATCCATTCAATCCACTCCATCACTAGCTATGAATCCATCTTGCCAGTGAACAGGGGTATTCCCTCTAGTTCTTTACCTCCTAGTGCCTTAATGGCTTTCAAGAAAGGTTCTTCTTGTATAGGTGGGTCAGGTTCAGGAACATAATCTTCATCAACAAAGGCTTTACCTTTCTCATCTTCAACTGCCATCTTCTCTTGCATTCTACCATCGGTCACTACCACTTCATCTAGCTTGTCTTTCAAAGTTTCCATAGTCTCCTCTAGGATCATGTTCCTCTCTTTTTTCTCAACCACTTCTTTGGCCAATTTAGCATTGGTCACCATTGTATTGTCTCCAATAGACTCACTCCTTTCAGACATACACTTGTCAACTTCCCAAGCCTTTTATGGCTCTAATACCACTTTTATGGGGATCTCACCTTCTAGATCCCTCTTGCTCCAACCAAGACCTCTCCTTGGGCCTTCCTAGGGTACTCTTCTATACCCTACCAAGGGAATTCCTCTCTGATTCCCTCCCTCACTCTGAGCTTCCCACCAATTTCAAATTGCCACCAATATCCCACTCCACCATGTGTGCTCTACTGGTTTCATGGAATCCACCAACTCTCCCAATCCCCTATATGTTATTAGGATGGGTCCCTAGCCTCTTTAGGGTCATATTCAACTACTCTCCAGATTTCTTGATTATATTCTTCAAGGATTTTCTAATCGGGTTTAAGTTTTCCTTGTTTGAGGCCTTGTAGCCTTTTTTCCCAATTAGCCCTCCTAAAAACTAGGGCTTCTAGTTTTGCTCACAATTTATCTTATTGGTCTCCATCAATCTTATTAGTTTTTCCCACTCCTTATTGGTCTCCATCAATCCTCCTAGCAAGTCCTATTGCCACTGCATCTTGCAGACTCCTGGCTAGAGTACACTATCACTCACCTAGGGCCTGGTGTGAAAATTACTTCCCCTACACAAAATGACCACAAAGTCCATATATACACTTTAAAATGAGTCCCCTACTTGATTCCAAGAGGCCATGAAGTTTTGACCATGGGATTTCAAGTTGGGCTCATATTTACAAGCCTGGGTCTAAACTAGACAACGAACTAGGAAACAAGAAAGATTTTGAAAACACTTCACCAGTGACTCAAAATAACACAACCAAAGCTATGAAAAGTATTTACATGAAAAAAAAAAAAAGGTCTCAATCCATTGATTCACTCTTTCAATCCATTTCACAATTGTATTCAATCTCTATTATAGGAATCAGTGAAAAACTTCACTACTCTCAATGCTCAGTCCGTACACTTTGTTTGCCAACTAACTAATTTAGGGTTTTCCTAACCTTAAATACCTATTCCCTCATTATTAGACCCTAAGGTTGGGATTTTGACACCATTAAAGCTCTTTTCTATATTTGAGGAAATGTTGGCATGACAACGTTTCAAAATTAAAAAGTTGTCATGAGCAACTTTTACATTTTTGTCAATTTTGATAATTTACTAACCTCAATGGTTCAACTTGGTTTCAAACTATGACTTATAACCTTAAAACCCTTAAAAATGTCAAAACTTCAAAAATCACTCCTTTTTGGAGTCTTGTTCAGGATTTGGCCCTTGGGTGACTCTCTAGGAACTAAACACCTAGTTTCTCCTTTGCTTACTCAAAATGCCTAACTATTCACACAACACACTTGGGACTTTATATCATAGGACTTATGATTGGTGGTTGGATAAAACAACCTACAAGCCAAAAAAATTTCAAGATCTCTAAAGAGCTTAGGTAGGGATTTTATATTTTCCTTTGTTTTCCATCTACTTTTTTTCATATGAGCCATCCTCCACTGATATTAGCCTTAGGTATCTCTATTTTTGTTTGTACTCTCTATGTACATTTGATGTTCCTAGTATCATGGAGTTCATATTGGATGATCTTTTCAGTGTACCTATCATTAATTGCTTGTCAGCATTATGGGGGCTTTCTACTATTGGTTCTACTACTTCATTGGTTTGATAGTGTGAGCTATGTATTCAGTATTTGATTCTATGTACTAGGCGGAAGTAGTGGTTGGGTACCTATGTATTCCAGTGAGATGGATCATTTACCATATGGACACTCTTTATTTCCTATTTTTGGACACACTCTTCCGGCTTTGGTTTATCATCTCTTTAGACTTTTGGTATTTTTATGTCATCTGTATTTTTTTGTTCAGGTGCTTGCTTTTTTTTCCTCTTGGTTCGAGTAGTGTCATTTGAGGGAACTCATGCAGATTATAGTATTCTATATCTTCAACTTTAGTTTTTTGCCTTTGTTTGCCTCCTAATTCGAGTAGTGTCATTTGATGGCACTCATGCAGATTACAATCTTCTATACCTGGTCATATTTTAGTGGAGGATCTTCAAATCATCAGTTACTTCTTGACAGAGTTTTCAGCTTCTTGTTTTAGTGATGTTCTACATGTTCATCCATGTTCCTATTTTCTGGAACATTCTTAGTTTTGGAGGCTTCTTCAGTCCTTCAGACTAGTCTTTGTCTCTTTTTGGAGTAGATTTTTTTCCATGTGGTTTTCTCTATTTCTCTTCTTTATAGACTCTCTTTTGTACTTGGGTACCTGATCAGGCCTTTTATTTCTGGGACCCATTTTGCTTTCAATAGTTCTTTCTAGGTTTTTAGCTTCTCCCATAGTTTATATTAAGGGGGGTGTTAGAGTAATAAGTTGTTTGCTTATTAATGAAATCATATTGATTTAATTACTAAGTTTCTTATTATCTCTTTCTACTTAAGGTAAAATTTAGGCATACAATAATTCATTTCTTTATTAATTATTATCATGCAACCTAGGTTTGTTCACCCTTTTAGGGTTTTGATCTCCTTTTATAAGGATTGATCGCTCTTGTTTTCATAAATTTGTAATAGATTATTCATTATTGAATTGTAAGTTTTGTTTTTACACATCAAGAATGACTTCTCCTCTCTCATGGATCAATACGTTCAGGCCTTCATAGCTTCTTGCTTCTTCTCTCTCTTTCTGTGATAAGTGTTTGCATGCAGGTGTTCTTGGGAGTTGTGGGTTGTTTACTCATCAACTCCAATACGTTATAACTAATCAAAGTTGAACTTCTGCAAAATCAATAGTTTTCATCTCCCACCTTATTTCCCCTATCAAAATTACACCAAATAATATATATATATAAATATATATATTCTTGAAGAGGACTCTCTCCTCTAGTGTTGTATATAAATTTTAAATTTTTCTGATTTGATTTATTAATTTTTTTTATTTTCTGAATGAATGTCTTCTTGAAACTTAATATACCCACTTGTAGTATTTAGTAAATTTCATCAATTTTTTGTAATAGAAATACTATTAAATTATATATCCCAAATACTGATTCTGAGCTCTACAAAGGGGTATTTTTACTTTTTTGAAATTTTTTATTTTTCATAGTGAAAGAAGCTACAAAAGTTGAAAATTTTGCAATTATGCAGATCACTTGGGGTTTGGTTATCACATGGCATGTCATATCAAATAGTTCAGCCGAGTAGGACTCAGCCTAATCCCACTCAGTTGAACTCCCTTAGGAGTTGGCACCCACGTGAGTGACCTACCCCTTCGACCACATATATAATAAAGGTGTTTTTTTAGAATTTTTCAAATCTAAAAATCACTTTTATTTTAATAAGTGAAGTGTTTTGAGTTCAAAAGTGACATTTTTGCAAATGAATACAAAGGAATTTTTTTCTGAAGGAGTGTGAAGGCAATATTTTTATCAAAGAGTAGTAAAGAGAAATTTTTTTGCTATACTTTGTGCAATGGGAAATAAAAGGAATAGATCAAGGAAATATGGTCGCAAAAGGGATGAAAAAATGAAAGGTCATACAGAATGTAATGAAGAGAAATCGATCAATGTTGAAGAACCTATTGATGTTGAAGAAGATGTAACTCAATTAGGGGAGGAAATTGGTGTGCATGTGAATTTTGTACCTAGCTGGAGACACAACACTTCAGTAAAACATTAGAGGTTAGCAAATCAAGAAATCTGCAATATAAATGAATTAAGCTAACCAGATGATTTACTACCTTCTAGTAGGTATGAGTATTGTATTCTCAGATTCAGACCGAGATCAGTGACAATGCAACACCTAAACGAAGGATTTAATGCTAAAGATGGATAAAAGATGAATGCATATTAATCTATTTTTTTGGATTTTGTGTGCAATAAGATGAAAAACTAATATGAAACTAGTCTAGAATGGATTGAAATGGTATGAAAATTGATCTAACAATGATATTCTATGATATGAAAATGAATGAATGCTATGATCAAAACAAAAACAAAAATCTCACAATCGCCTGTTCGCAAGAGCTTGAATCTTGTAATACAAATTCGCCAGAGTTCAAGTATGCAAATTCATGGGGGGTAAGATGAAGGACTGAGCCTCAATTATATAGAAATCCATGGCTTGGGGATGCATTGAGAAAAGCCATAAATCACTCTTGATAAACTCAGGTTGATTTTTGAGTTAACAAGAAATCAGGAACAGATCAACTCATAAAATCATGCAAAAACACTTTTTAACTCAAAATAGAGTTTAGTTCACTTTTCCAACTCACAATCACATGTTGAGTTTAGAAAGTTAACAAGTTGAAATTGATAATTGATTTAGAGTTGACGGCTTTTCTAATTGTGCATGATTTAATATGAATTAATTTAAAAATAAAGTGATTTATTCTCAACTTAACTGATTTTGAATTAAAACAACTGATTTATGGGTTAATCAATTATTAAATCAAACTTTTATTCCAAAACTATATCATTAAATATTGACAACTAGATTTAATTAATTAAATAAGAATTTAATAAATTATTCATAGGGTTTTTGATTTATTGTCAAAATAAAATAATACAAATTAGGAATAAATGCAATTAAATCTAATTAAATAATCAAGTGGTATAATTAAACTTAATTAATTAAATATTCAAAATATTCAATTAATCAAATTTTAGGATAAATATGATTTATCACCAAATAATATTCAATTAGGATAATTATGATAAATTAGGAATATTCAAGGAATATTCCCTAATGTAGAATTAGGATAAAATCAATTAGGATTTTGATAAATTGATGTGTAGATGTGCCTTAGGTTAGGACTTTGATGTCAATTTTGATCAATTTGATGACGTAGGAGGTTAATGAACCTATAGATCATTTTTGGGGTATTATATTTTGCCCCTCTTTGAATTATTGTGCGAAGCGCAGTGGTTCAAAGATTAATCTATTTTTGATAATGATGTGGACTCAGTTATGTGGTGGAGAAACTGATCTTGAGAGATTAACCGATTCTGAGATATAAACTGATTGATATATTTGAAGATGTTGGTGATTCAGGTCCTGGTTGACCAAAGAATCAAGATGATGCTAACTATATCAACAATGAACCAGTGATTATGAAGAAGTGTCAAAATGCCTGATTCTGAACCTATAAATGTGCGTGTGAATTTTGTACCTAGATGGAGACACAACACTTCAGTAAAACATTAGAGGTTAGCAAATCAAGAAATCTACAATATAAATGAATTAAGCTAACTAGGTGATTTACTGCCTTCTACTAGGTGCAAGTATGGTATTCTTAGATTCAGACTAAGATCAGTGACAATGCAACACCTAAACGAATGATTTAATGCTAAAGATGGATAAAAGATGAATGCAAATTAATCTATTTTTTTGGATTTTGTGTGCAATAAGATGAAAAATTGATATGAAACTAGTCTAGAATGGATTGAAATGATATGCAAATTGATCTAACAATGATATGATATGATATGAAAATGAATGAATTCTATGATTGAAACAATAACAAAAATCTCACAATCGCATGTTCACAAGAGCTTGATTCTTCAGATGCAAATTCGCCAGAGTTCAAGTATGCAAATTCATGGGGGGGGTGGGTAAGATGAAGGACTGAGCCTCAATTATATAGAAATCCATGTCTTGAGGATGAATTGAGAAAAGCCATAAATAACTCTTGATAAACTTAGGTTGATTTTTGAGTTAACAAGAAATCAGGAATAAATCAACTCATAAAATCATGCAAAAGCACTTTTTAACTCAAAATAGAGTTTAGTTCACTTTTCCAACTCACAATCACATGTTGAGTTTAGAAAGTTAAAAATTTGAAATTGATAATTGATTTAAAGTTGACTTCTTTTCTGATTGTGCATGATTTAATATGAATTAATTTAAAAATAAAGTGATTTATTCTCAACTTAACTGATTTTGAATTAAAACAACTGATTTATGGGTTAATCAATTATTAAATCAAACTTTTATTCCAAAACTATATCATTAAATATTGACAACTAGATTGAATTAATTAAATAAGAATTTAATCAATTATTCAAAGGATTTTTGATTTATTGTCAAAATTAAATAATATAAATTAGGAATAAATGCAATTAAATCTAATTAAATAATCAAGTGGAAGAATTAAACTTAATTAATTAAATATTCAAAATATTCAAATAATCAAATTTTAGGATAAATATGATTTATCGCCAAATAATATTCAATTAGGATAATTATGATAAATTACGAATATTCAAGGAATATTCCTCGATGTAGAATTAGGATAAAATCAATTAGGGTTTTGATAAACTGATGTGCAGATGTGCCTTAGGTTAGGACTTTGATGTCGATTTCAATTGATTTAACGATGTAGGAGGTTAATGAACCTATAGCCCATTTTTGGGGTATTACATTTTGCCCCTCTTTGAATTACTGTGTGAAGCGCAGTGGTTCAAAGATTAATTTGTTTTTTATAATGATGTGGACTCAGTTATGTGGTGGAGAAACTGATCCTAAGAGATTAACTGATTCTGAGACAAAAACTAATTGATAGATTTGAAGATGTTGGTGATTCGGGTCCTTTTTGACCAAAGAATCAAGATGATGCTAACTATATCAACAATGAACCAATGATTACAAAGAAGTGTCAAAACTCTTGATTCTGAACCTATGATTACGAATAAATGACTATCCTGACTCTAGACCTGATTGTCCAAAGGAATCAAAAGGATGCCAAATCTAAACCCTTCAATAATGAAGAACCAAGGAAATAACACAACTTAACTGATGGTTACGAAGAGGTGATACAGTTTGCAAGATTGATTAGGATAACTGATTGATATGGATCTTGAGGAATCTGATATGCCCCAAGCGATGTTCCCCAAGTGACGAGGACTTTTGATGAATCAACAACTAGACGTGGTTGTTGTCTTGATTACTGAAAGAAAGATTTGATTTACAGATTCAATTGATGTGCAATACCATGCCCCCTTCAGGATGAAAATTGAAATCTAGCAAGAAAAGCTTGTGTTTGAATGATTAGAAGCATGTTAATCGATTGTAGAATTGGTTGTACACATCTGGGAATGTGTTCTGCATCGTTTAGAGGTCCTAAAGACCAAGTTTAACTAGGTTTGACCATGAGTTGACCATGGTTGACCAAGTTGAAATTTGAATAGTTTGATGTTAGATAATCAATTAAGTTGAATCATGGATTCATTTGATGTTTCAAAGGTCAATTATGCAAGCAGTCGGTCGTCCTAGGTCTAAAACTTTTAAATCATGATTTTGACAATTTAAATGATCTCAGATTTTCATTTTGATCCTGAAAATGAATTCAAAATGTCAAAATTAGCCAGGGTTGCCTGCTTGGTGATCTGTTAAGAAGACCTTCATGCGATACTCAATCCTTATGATATGTTTAGCATAATTTTGGAGAATTATTAAGCTTCAAGCCGAATTAAAATCGTGAGATAAATACAACCATGCAAGTTGAAAAATGAAATGTAGACCTAGGACCTAGGACTTAGTCACTGATCATGTGTCAGTCTTTTTCATCACTGAATATTTATTAGGTAACCAGATAGTCGATACAATGTCCACTGGCTAGACAACCATGGGCATATGAATATGGACTTTTAGTCAGAAATGTCGGATTAGATATAAGCACCAAGGCATAAACGCCAGGATGACCTGAATATCATGTCCATTTTGATATTGCAATTTGTATAAGCATCAAAACATAAATGTTGTGATGACCTGAATACACCTTGCATACAAACACACCAAGAAAAGGAGAGATCATTCTCATTCTTACGTGAATTTACCTGTAGTGACCCTTTATCGTTCACATCCTTGGGTATCAACATGTTTTATAGTAGAAAAGAAGAAATCACTCAAAAAGACAAAGTTAGATCAAACTTCCTTGAATTTTCTAGGTATCAATGGTCAAGGTACACATGGCCATACAATCATGATGGAGGCACTTATAGTGGACACCTATTCAATCTAGCATTTCCAAAGTTATTAGATTTTCACTCAAAACAAAAAATAAAGAAAATATTATGCCCCCAGTCATCACTCTCTAAATCCTATAAAGGACATCATAGAAGAGCTCGAAAGGACACAATATGCAAAAATCTCAATGTGAATTAGTAAGCATACAAAGAAGATTAAAGCACATAGCAAAGATTGTTTTCGTTCGTGTTGATGTTTGTTTGTGTTGTTGTAGATGCAAAATCATTTCTGGTAAGGAGACAAATACACTGACTCAGATGTACCTTTGGAAGGACTTTGACTAGAAATGACTCACTTGAAGATACTGAGGACTTTAGGATATGGCATTGATTGCCCCCAAGTTTGAACATTGATAGGATATAGACACTTGTGCTAGATTGATGCTCAGACCGACTTTATTGAAAACAAGAGATATGTACAAACAAAAGCAGAACTGAAAGCTAGGAAAGACCAAGATTGTGTTGATAGATGGAGCATTTTTAAACAAGTGGCACCCATTTGTTGGGTTTTCACCATCTTGGCAGAGATTCTTTTTTTGCTACCAAGGCTCATGTTTCTAGGTTTTCACCAAGGCACTTTTTCTTTTCTTCTTTTTTTGTATTTTTCATCTTTTCAATTTTTTTGTATTTTTCATTTTTTTATTTTTTTTGTGATTCATCAAGGTTCCTATTTGCTAGGTTTTCATGAGGATGATCATTTTTTTAGGACTTTTTCTGATTTTTATGATTTTTTCAGGACATTTTTGAATATTGATCAATGCCTTAGGCATAGAATTTCTTCAGATGGAGAACGTTGATTGGTTCTCAGAGTTGTTCTCCTTTAGTCATTGAGAGTTGATAGGCTCTAGAGATAAAAGTAGTTGTGATAACAAAGGGACCTAGCCAATTGGGTTCAAACTTCCCCTTGTGTTCTCTATGTGATTGATTTTTAGGATTCTCTCTCAAGACTAGATTGGCAACCTGAAATTCTCTGTGTCTGACTTTCTTGTTGTAGCCTCTAGACATTCTTTTCTAATATACTCTGAGATGATCATAAGCTACTTTTTTGCACTCATCTAGTAGTTCAAGTTCTTGCAACCTAGATACTCTGTAGTCATCATCAGTCACTAGACCATGAATTTTGATTCTTAGTGATGGGATTTCAACCTCAATAGGTAGTACCGCTTCAGACCCATAAACTTAAGTGAATGGTGTAGCCCCAGTGGACATTCTGATACTTGTTTTGTAGGCCCAGAGAGTTGGATTGATCATGAGATGCCAGTCTCTTCCTATTTTATTAACTGTACGATGTAGGATTTTCAACAAATTCTTGTTTGAGACTTCTGCTTGCCCATTCCCTTGGGGATAGTATATGGATGACCAATGTTGTGTAATCTTGAATTTGGTGCATAAGGAATCTAGGTCCTTGTTCTTGAATTGGCCACCATTATCTATGACTATAGAATGTGGGATACCATACCAACATATGATGTAGTTTAGAATGAACATAGAGATTTGCTTGCCGGTTGCTTGAGTCAAAGGGACTGCTTCTACCCATTTTGTCAAATAGTCTATAGCTATAATGATATGGGTATGTCCATTAGAATAATGTGGATAAATATCACCTATCAGATCAAATTCCCATTGTTGAAAAGGCCATTATGTAGTAAAGAGAATCAGATCTCTCCCTGGTGCATGAATCAAGTTACCATGTACTTGGCACTTTTGACAATTCTTAGCATATTTGATAGCCTCTTTTTCCATTTCAAGCCAATAGTACCCAGCCCTAATAATTTTTCAAGCTAGTGTTAAACTGTTGGAATGTGATCCACACATACTATCATGGACTTCCTCTAATACACATTGAGACTCTTCACATTCTAAACACCTAAGAAGTGTACCATCTAGACTTCATCTATATAGATCATTACCAACGATGACATACCAGGATGTGTTTCAGATAAGGTATTGTTTCTCATGGCAATTGAAGGAATCAGGGATGATTTGGTCTTGAAGGTAGGAGTATAGGTTTTTGTATCTGGAAGAATCATGACCAACAATAGTGTAGATCATGCGGATTTCAAGGGAATCATATGCAGGGAATGACAATGTTTCCACCAGGAACTCATAGCGTAGCTCATGTTTGGGTTGTTGTATTAGAGATGATAGTGTTGCCATAGCATCAACAACCTTATTCTATGTTCTAGGAATCTGCTCAAACGTGATAGATATGAAATATTTCTTTAATTCATCTACCATGTATTTGTATGGAATAAGTTTCCCATCTTTTGTCTGGTACACATCATTGACTTGGTGTATGACTAGTTGTGAGTCTCCATGAATGTTTAATTCTATCACTCGCAATTCTATTTCTATCTTCATACCATTAAGTAGAGCTTCATATTAAAAAATATTGTTTGTGCAAGGAAACTTTATTCTGAATGCTTTAGGTATTGAGTAACCTTTTGGTGTTATGAATAATATGCCTGCTCCAGATCCATTCTATGTGTAAGATCCATCAAAGAAAAGATGCCAAGTCCTAGAAGATATGTGCATGATGGATGAATTGGGAAATTACATCTATAATGGTATATTGTCAAACATTGGTGCTTCAACCATTTGATCTGCAATGACTTGGCCTTTAATAGCTTTTCTCTCAACATATTCTATGTCAAATTCACTCAATAGCGTCACCCATTTAGCTAGTCTACCTGTGAGGGAAGCTTTGCTTACTAGGTACTTTAGTGGATCAATCTTAGCTATTAGTTGTGTTGTACGAGCTAACATGTAATGTCTTAGTTTATGTGATGCAAAGATCACAACTAGACAAGCTTTCTCAATCATGGAATAGTTCTTTTCATAAGCTATCAATGTTTTGCTGATGTAGTAAATAGCTCTTTCCTTCTTGTTTTCATCATGTTGTGCTAGTAATGCCCCCAATAATGTATTTGTGGTGGAGACATACAGAATCAATGGCTTCCCTTGAATAGGAGGATTTGATATATATTGCTTGATATTACTAAAATTCTTTTCACATTCCTCATTCCATGCAAAAGTCACACCCTTATGTAATGCTTTTTTGAAAGGTTGTGATATGTCTGCTAGCTGAGATATGAAACGTCTGATTGATTTCACTCTTCCTTGTAAAGTTCTCATTTGACTAATATTTTTGGGAGGTTGCATCTCCATGATAGCTTTGACTTTAGTAGGATCTACTTCAATGCCTTTCTTTGAAACAATGTAACCTAGGAGCTTTCCAGAAGTGACACCAAAAGCACACTTTTTAGGGTTCAATCTGAGACTAAACTTCTCCATTCTATCCAGTATTTTTCTCAAATCATTCAAATGTTCTAATCTTATCATAGACTTGGCTAAGGTGTCATCAACATAGTCTTCCATAGTTCGATGCTTCATATCGTGAAAGATAGATGTCATAGTCCATTGATATGTAGCACCGACATTCTTAAGACCAAATGGCATGACATTCCAACAAAAAGTACCCCATGCACATGTAAAATTTGTTTTCTCTTGATCTTTTAGAGAAATCTTGATTTGGTTGTATCCAGAGAAACCATCCATTAAAGAATACATTTCAAAGCCTGCAGTCATGTCCACTATCATATCGATGTTTGGTAACGGAAAATCATCTATAGGGCATGCTTTGTTCACATCTCTGATGTTTGTGCACACTCTAATAGATTTGTCTAGTTTTGATACTGGAACAATGTTGGAGATCTACTCAGCATAATCAATAACTCAAATAAATCCAACTTTTAGTAACTTTTCTAGCTCATCTTTGACTAGGAGTGCAACATGTGGATGCATCTTTCACAATTCTTGTTTAACTCCTGGAGCTATAGAAAGATGATGCATTATCAGATTTGGATCTAACCTTGGCATATCTGAATACTTCCATGCAAAGTTGATTTTCTTTTATGCTAAGAAAATAGTGAATGCTTATTTCTCTTCCTCTGATAGGGATTGTGCTAAATGAATCAGTTGTGGTTCCTCTACTGTACCCAAGTTGATAGATTGAGTTGGTTCTATCACTATTGGAGATCTATCCTATAAATGACTCTAAAGGACATCAAATATCTCATTTGTAGGTGCTTCAAAGAGGTTTTCACCTTCGGATATGTCTTTTGTTTTTACTATTTTAGGTTATGAGACTTCTACATAGTGGTTTTCACCCTTAGAACTCTTTTTCTTTTTGCTTTTGTTTTTTTTACTGAGATATTTGATATCTGACTCTGTCAGGCTAATGCTAGGTTCATTGATGGAAGTTTTCATAAGTTCCATTGCATTGAGGTAGCAACTGATAGCATAGTTAGTCAAGAAGGTGTGGATATCTTGGTTTGGATTGGTAGCTGTTTGGTCTATAAGCTCTGGATGTTGGATAGTCAATGTAGGGGAGGATTGGGAAATTTTGTTCATGCATATGGTGTTGTCATCATTGGTCCTAACCCAAATCTTGAATTCAAAGGTGATATTACTATTTAGAATGTTCAGATCACAAATAGTTTCAATGTCATTATTGGATTCCACTTTAGCAATAGGTCGATTAGACTCGTTAAGTTCATCATTTTGCACTAGACTTACGTCGAATTTAGGTGAATATTGGTGAATGACATCAATGTATTTTTCAGTGATAAGTTCATCTTCTTCTGAAATAACTCTCCATTCATAGTCATTTGATTCATCGTCTGATTCTTCATATAGACTTTTTGGAAATTTGAGAACATGTGTAAAGTCAGGATGAATCCCCCAAGCAGGATTGCCTTTAGATTTTGAGTGGAATTCATATTCATGGGAGTCTATTTCAGAATCACTATTGTATCCCAAGTTTTTAGCTATTGTGAGAGGTTTACCTTGTTCTTGTTTAGTATTAGGTTCTTGTGTATCTACCACATTAATATTCTCCTTAGGTTTTTCTCCATCTTTATGAATATCTAGTATGTCTTGAGGTAAATGTTCATAAGGAATAAGATTAGTAGTGTCTGAATCATCACTATCTGACTGTGGTGTTTCTTCCTTTAGCTAAGTTTCTGTTGATGGTTCAATCAGTTCTAAGACATGTGAAGATTTTTTGCTGAGATGAAAAGGCTTCTTTTGGTACCCAAGGCCTGTAGTATCTTTGGTCATCCTTCCATAGTGTTTAATTGGTTTTATAATGCCTTTTCCTCTTGTTCCTAAAGGTCCTTGTCCAATGTATCCCATTTTAGACATGAGTTTATGACCTGGTCCATAAGATTTGACAGGGATTTTAGGTGTTTTAGAGTTACATTTCTGAACTGACTGGGATTGAGACTCATCTTTGTATAACCATGCTAATATAGCTTCTTCTTCATCAAATTCTTGTTTGGACACTTTCTCTGTGATAAAACTTCCATTAAATATGACTTGGGATTCTTTAGCTATAGGTTTCACCTTGTTTGAAGGTTGTCCATAAGATTTTGGGGACGATGGGAGAGATGTGAGAGATAGGACTAGCTCCATAGTGTATTCTCCCATGCCTATGTCTTTAATTTTGACTCCTTTGGCAATGTCTTCCATCTTGGATGTAGATGCAATGTCTACTTGCTTAGTGAAAGATTCTAGATATTATGTGGAACAAGTTTGTCAGCACTTTCTTTCAAGGCATTGCAAGATGTAGATATGTCAGTTGGAATTGTTACCTCTACTCCATCATAAGGAAACTTCACACATTGATGGTATGTTGATGGAATAGCTTTCATTTTATGTATCCAAGGCCTCCCTAGAAGAACATTGTAAGCCAATGGAAGATCTAGAACTTGACAGGTGGTGTATTTGATAACTAGTCATGTTCCGATAGGTAGGACAATTGTTCCCATGGAAGATCTTTCTTGCTCATAATATGCTTTTATGGTTATCTTCTTTTTAGGATCAATAGAATATTTTGATAATCCCAGTTGTGTGATCAATTTGTAGGAACATATATTTAGACCAGCACCTCCATCTATCAACACATGTTTGACACGATGGTTTTGGATCAAGACTTCAATGTGCAAGGGCTAGCTATGCGGATGACTCAATGAATTGTCATCTTCCTCTGAAAAGGAGATATACTAGGGTGATGTCAGATGACCAACCATAGTTTGAAATCTATCTAGATCAAGATTGTTAGAAACATTGGAACCGAGAAGAGCTTTATCTAGAATATCTCTATGAGCAAGAGATAACTGAAGCAACTCAAACATGGATATTTTTGCATTGGTATGCTGGAGTTGTTGGAAAATACTGTATGAAGTAGGCCTGGTCTCTTTAGGATTTGATGATTTTGAGGAAGCCCTATGTTTAGAAGCAGATGAAAGATTGAAAGGAACCTTAGGGGCATTTGATGAACCCAAGTTTTGTCCTTGTAGATGTACCTGAGCTTATGATTGAGTGACTGCATTTGATGATTGATTATCTCTATCTTTTCTTACAATTGTGATGACATTGCAATGTTCAGATAGGCATGGTTCAACCATATTTATGATAGCATTGTTTCTAGAGTAGGCATAATTGACTTTAGCACCCATGTTGGGTTGAGAAGATGAATCTCCTTGATTATGCTTTGAAAATGGTTCTGTGAATGTTGTATGATCATTGTTGGTTTTATGATTGTCAATTACAATCTCTCCTTCATCAATTTTGTCTTGAATGAGATCTTTCAGACACATAAAGTTATTGGTTTTATGAAAAATTTTTTGATGGAAGTCACAGAAATTGGTCTGATGAAGGGTGCTCCCCTTAATACCACAAACACATAACAGAAACAGAGAAACAACAACAATATGTGAGAATAGAAAATGGGCTTCTTATTATCTCCACAAATGTGGAATTACAAACTTTTAGAATTATAATATGCAAAGCCACATGGGCATTCCCTTACAATATTCTATAGGACAAAGCCTCGAATCAATACCCAGATCTACTACCCAGAACTGTCCCGAACTGCCTAAGACAACACTACAACCTTCCTTATATAGGCTATTTTCCACCACCTAGGAAGGTTCTAGAATTTTAGCCAACAAGGCCGACCAAAGTTAGAATTATTTTATTTTACAATTTATTACATCAAAATCAGCTCAAAATAACTTTTGAAACCCAAACAAAAATTTTGAAGGAAAATCATTTTCTGCCATTTCAGGTGACCCAACTTCTAAAGACCATAAGTCATCACCAATTGACTCAATTGACTATTATAACCCCATTCCAGAAAGGCCACAAAGTGCTCCACAGGCTTGACTCGCGCAAGCACCTGTCACCCAAATTTTCAACCTCATCCGGGGCCTCTAAAGCCTTCAAAACTTAGTTCAAAGTTTATGTACCCTGATGCCAATACCGAAAATCTTCAATATCTACAAAGATAGACTTGATCTATCAATGAAACTTTACTGGCAAGCTGATATGACCAAAATGAACTTCTAGGGAATAAATCAAAACATTCTGAGATCAGACGACCAACTTACTAAAAGTAGCAAGTTTCCATAAATAGTAGCTCTACACAAGATAGCCCTTATTGAATACAAAAATAGAAATATTTTTGGGTGATGCAAGATTGCTCTTACACCCAGGATGCTCTTGCATCACGGTCTCTTTCCACCATTTAGGTTTAACTTCAGGATCATATGGTTTTATCTCAAACAACGTGATGATTTTGTTTGCCAATAGATTTTTCATGGCAGATTCCAAGGACTCACCCAAAGGAGTGAACTCACATTTCAGTGTTGTAACCCATGGTTTATAGTCTTTAAACTTTTTAAAAGACTCAGATGCCTTTTGTTCAGAAGCTTTTATGGCTTGAGTTCCCATGGTGAGATTGAATGCAGGTTCCTTTGACGGAGCACTAATGTGATCAACAACACCATCTGTTACAACATTCTTGTTCTTGTTCCAGAATTTGACTTTGTCTTTATTGTTGGAACTAGAACCAGATTCATACTTGCTATCCTTGTTAATTGATGTGTACAAGAAAGAACATTTTCAATTTTTATGGCATTTTCTACCATTTTCTCAAAAGAAGTATGATTTTGCATTTGCAAATGATAATTGAGTTCTGGAATCAGATTATTGATGAAGATCTCAAGATTTTCAGTTTCTGAGATAGGTCGAGCATAAAGTGAAAACTTCTTCCTCCATCGCTTAAAGAAGGTCGGGAAGGGTTCTCCTAATTTTTCTTTTAGATTGCAGATATCGATCATGGTGATTGGGTGTTGAATATTGTAGGAGTATTGTTGATAAAATAGTTTGATCAACTCCTCAAAATTTTTTATTGTTGGAGGTATCTTAGAGAACCAAAGAATGGCTGCTCCTCCTAGAGATCGAGGGAAAAGATGCATTAGGTAGGTTGGTTCATACATGAACTCCATAGATTGAGTATAGAATTCTCTAACATGATCTTGGGGATTAGATTTTCCATCATACTTATCATATTTTGGTAACTCCACTCTTTTTGGGAATGGTGGCATGTACAAGTTTTTATCAAATGGAAAGGGGCATTGAGCCTCCATAGAAAATTCTTTAGGTTCTTTCTCCTTTTCCATCTTGTTTAACTTGACTTGCATATCATGCATCTGTTTCACCATGGCTGTGATGGGATTTTCATCCTCTTGAGTGACGATATCTTCAACACTAAATTTTGGAGGAAGTTTGGCTTCTTGTCGAGCTAGGTCTAAGAAGTAAGCTTCTTTCTCTTCTTGTAGGAAATGTTTCATCATTTTGCAAAAGGCATCATCATTTCTATATAGCGCGATTTTAGATGGGGTTGGTTTGGGATCTCCACCATGATTAGAATGATGTCCTTGGGAACCTTGGTTTCCTCCTCCTTGAGACATAGTGTTGTTATGAGGACTACTAGGGATTGATTGATATGGAGTTTGTTGACTACCTCTGTGAATTGATACAAGAGGGGTGATGTAACCACCTTTCAAGTAAATATTTCCAAGAGCGTCTTCTCCAAATAGATTGGTGTCGTAAGGTTGATGAAATGTTTGAGAAATCATAGAAGATGCTATTGAAGAGAGTCTGGGTTGTTCTCTTTGTTTTCTTTGTGAGGAAGCTCTAGTTTCTACCATTAACCTTGGGTGAAGCAAAAGAGAAAGATTAAGACAACTGAAGAATGACCTGGTTTAAGAAGATCGAATGATGCAACCTTGTCAAGATTGGATTGGTTGAAGATTGATTTGGATGTAAATGAAGGATATTGTGCCCTAGATGTATAAGTAGACACCTAAAAGATAGCCAACACGAGCTCGCAACACTTAGTTGTTTTGAGGATTGATGTTGAAGATGATTTTGACAAGGTTTTTGACACAGGATAAATGTGATTCAAATCAATAGATCAAAAGGCTAGATCAAACTTGAGAGACCACTTTAGGCAAATTGATTGGATTTTTCTGGTTTTCTGCTCTGTTCCTGACATAGTGAATTTTGTGACAGAATCTGGAAGTTGATTGTAAAAATTGGATTTCTGAAAAATTTTAAAGGTTTCTGGCAACTTTGATAAAACTCTTATATGAGTTTCTCTAGGCTCATATGAGTTTGGGTTGAGTCTAGCATGACAATAGACAAAAATCGTATGACAATTGACACCAAGTTTTGATTTTGCTTGGTTTTTGTGACAACACTCGTACGACAATATACAGTTTCCCGTATGACAATATGGGGGTTCTAGCATGATAGTTGGAAAAAATTGTACAACTTTTAAAATTCCAGGATGATTTTCGACACCAGAAAGGATTTTTTGCTTCAGATTTTACAATTTTTCAATTTTTAGTGTTTTCATTATCAGATTGTTTGCAAAGTTTTATGTCTAGGTTTGAAGATCTGTGTAGTAGTTTGTCTCGGGTTTGCCTATTTTAAATAACCAAATAGATATTAGGGACATAGAACAACAATCAAGGGAGCAAGAAATCATCTTCAAACAATGAACAAGGGACAAAGCAACCTTACACAACATGAACACGAATAGTGACTTATTGTTCTAATCCCTAAGAATTCTACTTCTGTATGTTCCCAAAATGTTTTGCAAGCACGCACATAGTCCTAGAAAATAAAATTTTGGTTGCACTAGGGTTCTTAGTAATGGTTTGACTCTGAAACTTTTTTAATCTCAAGAGGGTGAAATCCAATCCAAGCGCACTGGGGTTTTGACACAGTCTGAGAATTTAATCAATCAAGAGTTGTTGAGGAGATCTGACAGCCCAACAAGAGACTACACCTATGGAGATTTCTTCCACAAGGACATTTATATAGTGGCTGCTGCTACCATGACAAAAATGGCTATTACCACTTGAGGTTCCGTCCACATGGTTGACCCAATAAAGGGAATGTCCACTATGGTTAACCCTCTCTAAAAGGAGACGTACAAAAAGGACCACATGGGGACTTAGTTTAGATTCAAGGATCTGAGTTTCTGATACTACCCAAAAAGGGAGTAGAGCATAATCCTCTAGTCTCTTCACTTCACCAAAAAATAGCAAATAGATCAATTGACATGCTAAGACTGAAACCACCTCACCAAGGTTCATGATGTCAATAATAATGTCTACCGAGCTCTCTAAGTGGGACCAAGAGAGAACATACCGATCAAAGTTAAGGACTAAACCAAGTAGACCATGAGATAATAACAGTATCCTCCCTACCTAAAAGGGGATCTATATTCGAGAAGAGCTTCACATGAAAAACAAGCGAATGAAGCCCACTCTCTCAAGAAATCCACAAATAGTGTTCATAGGGCCTAATTATTATATGTAAAAGATATGCAGAAAGAAAATCTATGTTCTTTTTAGAGCCCAAAATGAATGTGTGATTTATGAAAGCAAGAGACACTCAAGCTAAACATGTGAGAGGTTTGTTTTATGTCCCAAATCAAAATGTTATCAAATGTAGCAAAATACCTCAGTTCCCACGCAGCGCGCTTAGTAGATTTTACCTAATTTTTAATTTTTTTGCGCTTTTTCATGAGCCAAAATAGCAAGTATCAATTAGAAAAAGCAGATATCAATTGTTAGGGTTAGTTGTCAATCCAAATCCAAAAATCAAATCCTAAAGAAAACCTAGAATTCTGGTACGACAATTGAAATTTTGGAGTGAAAACTCGTACGACAGTGTACTACCTCCCATACGACAATCCACACATGAAATGATAATGGGTCTATATGCACATGATAAAGTAATTCCCAGACATTAATACCAAACAACATGCATGATTCTTGAAATTTCCAACTATCGTACGACAGTCAAAGGGTCCTGGTACGATAATCTGTCAAATGTCGTACAAAAATTGTACGGATAGAAAATAAAAATCATTTTTTTGAGAAAAATTGATAGAAAATTGATAGAAAAGAATGGAAACCCATTTTAGGGCCCCATGGTGGGAGCCAAAAATGTGCATGTGAATTTTGTACCTAGTTGGAGACACAACACTTCAGCAAAACATTAGAGGTTAGCAAATCAAGAAATCTGCAATATAAATGAATTAAGCTAATTAGGCAATTTACTGCCTTCTAGTAGGTGCAAGTATGGTATTCTCAGATTCAGACTGAGATCAGTGACAATGCAACACCTAAATGGAGGATTTAATGCTAAAGATGGATAAAAGATGAGTACAGATTAATCTATTTTTTTGGATTTTGTGTGCGATAAGATGAAAAACTGATATGAAACTAGTTTAGAATGGATTGAAATGATATGCAAATTGATCTAACAATGATATGCTATGATATGAAATGAATGAATGCTATGATCAAAACAATAAAAAAAATCTCATGATTGCCTGTTCACAAGAGCTTGATTCTTCATATGCAAATTCGCCAGAGTTCAAGTATGCAAATTCATGGGGGGGGTAAGATGAAGGACTGAACCTCAATTATATAGAAATCCATGGCTTGAGGATGCATTGAGAAAAACCATAAATCACTCTTGATAAACTCAGGGTGAATTTTGAGTTAACAAGAAATCAGGAATAGATCAACTCATAAAATCATGCAAAAGCACTTTTTAACTCAAAATAGAGTTTAGTTCACTTTTCCAACTCACAATCACATGTTGACTTTAGAAAGTTAACAAATTGAAATTGATAATTGATTTAAAGTTGACTGCTTTTCTGATTGTGCATGATTTAATATGAATTAATTTAAAAATAAAGTGATTTATTCTCAACTTAACTGATTTTGAATTAAAACAACTGGTTTATGGGTTAATCAATTATTAAATAAAATTTTTATTCTGAAACCATATCATTAAATATTGACAACTGGGTTTAATTAATTAAATAAGAATTTAATCAATTATTCAAAGGATTTTTTATTTATTGTCAAAATTAAATAATATAAATTAGGAATAAATGCAATTAAATCTTATTAAATAATCAAGTGGTAGAATTAAACTTAATTAATTAAATACTCAAAATATTCAATTAATCAAATTTTAGGATAAATATGATTTATCTCCAAATAATATTCAATTAGGATAATTATGATAAATTAGGAATATTCAAAAAATATTCCCCGATGCAGAATTAGGAAAAAATCAATTGGGGTTTTGATAAACTAATGTGCAGATGTGCCTTAGGTTAGGAGTTTAATGTCGATTTCGATCGATTTAACAATGTAGGAGGTTAATGAACCTATAGCCCATTTTTGGGGTATTACAATTGGTAGTAGTCGAGGTACACATATTGTTTCTACAATACAAAATTTGATGGAGATGAATAAGGATTTTCTTTTCAGTCAAATTACATCTCAACACATGGTACCTGAAAGCACTATTAAATTGCATCTCAAAAACATGTGGAAGGAATATTTTGAGAATAAATCTGTGTTGGGAAGAGCACAATTGTTTTCCAAGTTATTCAATAAAAGAGAAATGACTCCAATTTTGGATGTGTTGGGTGTTGATAATAAGAAAAGCACAAGAGGTCAAGTAAAAGAAAAAGTAATTGAAAATTTACAAGATGCATTGAATCTTGTTAAAAAAAAAGATCAAGGACCTGATTCAATTGCTACTCATAGAACATTGATGACTATTATTTTCAGTAAGAAGTTGACAAATAAAAGACAAGTTAAAGAATTTTTTGAATTATTGAATGTATCTAGAAGAACTGTTCAAAGATATATTAGGAGGAGAAATATGTTAGATTTGAACATTGAAAAGAACTAGGTATATATTTGTAGACTTCCTCGAAAAGACATAATTCCTGAAGATGTAAGAACATGTTTCATTGAATATTGGATCAGGAACTCTCGTGTTAATTCCCATAGAAGGGACACTCTAAAGCTGAAAGATGAGGAGACCGGTATGAAAGTTGAATATCAAAAACATTTTATAGATGGAACACAAAGTGAATTGTTTGAAGCATTCAAGAAAGAATTTCCAGATTTGAAAATAGGTTAGAGAATGTTTGTGATGTTGTGCCCTTTCTTTGTATGCATAAATAAGGTTCGTGAAACTTGTTGTCAAAATCATATTGAGTTTCATCTATACTTGTAATCATATTAAAAAGTTATGACAGTACTTAATCAAGATATGATCGTCCCTGAAATATGACACATGTTTTGAAGTCCATTCTATGTGATATACCAGATGATTCATATGAGTTCAATCTCTAGTGTATAAAAAGTGAATACATTGATTATGAACATTTACAAAAATTTATATTGAAAATTGAGAATATTGATGTTTCAACACCTGTTTAAAGGAAGAGATTTGAATTTGAGACATACCAAACCAAGATAGGAGAGGAATCCAAAAACTTGCATTAAAGGATAGTGAATTTCCCTATCTTGAGTTTATGAACAAATTTCAAACTATGATTTATGCACATATCCAACATTGGCATAGTGAACGGTGACAAGCTAAACAATCTTGTAATTCCAAAAATTATTTTCCATATGGCTGTATTCCTTCAATTATAGATTTCTCTAAGAACTATATATTTTCCCCTCGATTAGAGCTCCAAGATCAATATTATCATTCTAAACAAGTTACAATATTTGTTCAAGTGACCTATAGACATGCACAATTTGATTTGGATGAGGTAGAAATTATTGATCAAAATGAATGCATTATCATCAAGGAGGTTCATTTCTATATCAACGATGATAGGGTACATGATAGGAGCTATGTGGCTCATTCTTTTGGAATGTTTTTTAAAGATCTTTCGAATATCGGGATAAATGCTACACAACACTAGATTTGGTCTGATGGTTGTGCAGGTAAGTACATTATCTAATTAAATTCTAGGATATTCATAATTTTAATTTATTTAAATTTTATTAGAAATGATTATTTATACATGCGTGTCTACAACTTTATTGTGCAAGACAATTTAAGTCTGCAAAAGCATTTAATTGGTTAGCCATGCAACATGTGAGACACAATGTTAATTTTATTTGGAACTTGTTTGAAAGTGGTCATAGAAAATGAGAGAATGATGGAGCAGGAGCATGTGTGAAGCGTGCACTCTAGAAACATGAACTTTAAGGTAAAAATGGTCTTCAATGTTTGATGTGTAAGTACATTCTTCAATTTTCATTTTCTTTAAACTGATAAGTTTCTTCTATGTATGTAACATGATAGAGAATTCAGATAAAATAGTTAAATGGTGTTGAACTCATTTTTCTAGTTGGGACACAAAAAACAACAAATATTATTTTTCAAAAGTGAAAGGTAAATTTTCTTAAATTCAAATCCTTCTAAAATACCATGAAGTACACAATTCACCTTTATCTCATTTTTTTATCTAACAATTTCATATTTGTAATAGATATTGATCGATCTAATCCTTACAATTATCAACCAATTGTTGGTGTTATAAGTTTACATAAATTGATGACTTCAAGACACCACAAGCCACCATTGATTCAAGTAAGAGATAAATCATGGTTTTTTGATGCTGTGTTGAGAACAATGCAATGAGTCAATGTGAGAATATTGCAAATAGATATGTTTCATAATGGGATATGAAGGATTTAATCAGAATACCTCCTTATGAAGATGATGACAATGATAGACATCCATGATCCTATATATTTAGTTTATTATGAATTTGTTTCTCATTTAGTTGTTATAGGTGCATGCACATACATTTTCCTTTATTTAATTTTAATCTGTCACTTGATTTCAATGTTCAAATTTTAGAGATCTTACTTATATTTTTAATTTATGCACAATTCACTTGTATAGGTGATATTTTTGTTGTCGTTGTGGATCCTGAGAATATAGAAGGTGTAGATTATTATCTACTAATATGCACAAAAGTGAAATACAAGTTTCTAGAAGTAACTATAGATGGTGATGGACAGGCATATCCAACTAGTTCTATTTTTATTGAGGGCACCTATTATCAGGAAACAAAGATCGACAAAACTGGAGTTCAATTTATTGAATACATGCCTAGCCAAAGAGTTATACATTATAGTCACTTTGTTATAGCAACAAATTTTCAATTTGAGACATTGTCAAAAAAAGGACATGGCAACCAAAAGTGGAGGTTTCCTATTCAAGAACATGAAAATATTTTGGAGGTAATAAAAGATAGAGAGGATCCAAACTATATGTATGATGAGCTTTAGGCTAAATTTTTTTTTTTAGCTTGTACTTTCATATTTGAACTAGAGTTTGAACTCATATATAATTTGAACTAGGAATGGATATATATATTTGGTTCATATTTGTACTTTTATATTTTTAAGGTTCATTAGTTTTATTATATAGCTATATATATGCATGATTGGTTCAATGATTTTGTTGATAGATTGCTTATATATACAAATTTAATTGAGATACATTTGTTATATGCCATTAATTTCAATTTACAACTTAGATAGACATCAGTTATTATATGTCATTAGTTTAGATACATTGGTTATATACATTGAATTAAATTTGAAGTGAAGACCTATATTTTCAATATATATTGACCTTATATATGTCATGTGTTAGTTAAAATACATTTCTTATATATAAAAATTTAGTAGAGATACATTTGTTAAATGCCATTAATTTTAATACAACTTAGATAGACATCATTAGTTTAGATACATTGGTTATATATACTGAATTAACTTTGAAACGAAGACCTAAATTTCAAACATACATTGACTTTATATATGGCACATATTAGTTTAAATTTAAATATTCCATCTTAATGCGTGATAAATTAATATTTTAAAATGACTCCATGTAAATGTCTATATCTAAACACATGTATCAAATATCAATGTCCACAACATAGAAATGTATCAACAATGTATCTAGAAATGTATGAACAACATAGAAACATATCAACACCATATAAATGTAGATCCACAATATAGAAATGTATCAAAAATGTATATAGAAATGTATCAACAACATAGAAATGTAGATCCATGACATAGAAATGTATGAAATAGATCAATGTCCACAACATAGAAATGTATCGACAATGTATCTAGAAATGTATCAACAACATAGATATGTAGATCCAAAACATAGAAATGTATCAAATAGATCAATGTCCACAACATAATGTCTAAGGTAACCAAAACCAAGAGGTGCATATAGAAATGTATCCAAAATATGAAAGTATTGTTAGGATTAATTAATACTGAGAGAGGGGGTGAATCAATATTACAACACTTCGATTTAAAATTAAATCAATTGCAAATAAACCATATGAATTCTGAAATGAAAAGAACATAAACACATAACACATAACTCATAACACCATTATTTATTTTCGAGGAAACCCTGG
The DNA here is from genome assembly GCA_027943335.1 of Chamaecyparis obtusa. NCBI lineage: Eukaryota > Viridiplantae > Streptophyta > Pinopsida > Cupressales > Cupressaceae > Chamaecyparis > Chamaecyparis obtusa. The sequence goes on along the minus strand of BSBK01005372.1, from coordinate 253,599 downwards.
CCAAGGGAAAACCTCAGTGGGGATTGATCACTTCCTATAAAGGCTCAGAAACTAGGTATAATTCCAAACTCAGGGATTGGACATCCAACCGAGAAACTTATCCTCCTTATGGAAATTCATTTAGTAAGTCAAACTAGGGACGTATCACTTGAAATGGGCCAGCAAAGTATATGCACCAAGTATCATTTAGCCATGCATTATCATTGTTGTAGGAAGTAAATGTTGAAGGAAACCTATACTACAATTGTAGGAAATGAATACTAAAGTAACGCTTAAGCTAACGTTTGTGGAGAAGTGCTGGAATAAAAGCTAGAAGAATACAACTATTAAAAATATATGCAAATTCTTACAAACTATGCCATAACACTTCTGTTGTTCCACAACTTTGGCTGTAGGAGGTGTTAGCCGGTCTGTAGCTTTAGCTGCAGGAACAGTTCAGTGTTGAGTACTTAATCAACAGAAATGCAGTAAATGATTCTAACTACTATGATTCTATTTTACTGTGGATTTCTCACCAAGTGGGCCCCCTTGGATGAGTATCCTAAATTACAATTGTACTCAACTAAATATCAACACTTCATTTTATTGATTGAATATCAAAGTACAGAATTCTCATAACACTCTGAAACTAGCTGAAAGCTATTTCTATATATTCAAAAATGCCCTTTATGTCTATTGTTGTGCTTGAGCAGGAGTAGGGCTTTATTTAAAGGAAAATCTTCTAACTAACTTCTAATCGCACCGTAGAAATAGGCAGATATTTATTACAATATTAATAACTAGAAAGAAGGGAATTTTTAAAGACTAAATAGATTGATCCCGAAGCGAAGGAGAGAATTGCCGTGATAGTGAATCCAACTTCCATCCACACCTAGATCTTCTTAGAGAAATTAGCACGCTGCCTAACTCATCACAAAGACTGCCACCTTGCTCCTTTAACAGGCGCTACATTGAATGTTCTTCCATTGAAGGCTGTAGGAAGATCAGGTGGAACTCTTTATGGTTGAATGCTCCAAACTTGGTCAAAACAACATTCGTTATTCCAATGTACTATGCCTTGAAGGGTTAGGATAAGATATTTATGATAGTAATTACTAGAATACGCATAATCAATCACATTCAAACATCTACCCTTATTCAAAACACATCATTAACTTTCAGATCAAGAAATATAGCATTTTATTCGAACATAGTATATTAAGTACGTTTAAACCATATTAAATGTTTGTTGGAAGCATGCCAAATAGTAGTAGGAAATCATAAGAGTTCTTTGGTAAATGTATCAAAATGTAGCAAAAAGGTATAGAAAATAATATCCTAAGGTATTCTATAGTATGACATTAATATGCCTTATCATTTCTGCCCCCTACAAAGACTAGTGACTATCCTCAGGCACTGAAGAGTTTTTAATCCTCGCTAGCACTCTAAAGTCACCTTCCTATACTTGTCTGGTCATCTGGCTTTTCACCCTCCAGTAGAATCCATTCATTCTTTTTACTCTGACTCGTCGACTTAGCTCTGAATCTTCATCTAGTTCTTCCTCTATACATCTATAAAGTGGCCACAGGAGCACAAGCGGTTGGAATGTGAGTGGCATCTAGTGTTCTGGCCTTGGTTGTCAGCCCAATTCTATGTACCAATGGAATCTCTGCATGGAAGCCCTAAAATTCATGATGCTATGGGGCTCTGCCTTTTTCAGTGACATAGGCAACCTAGCCCACCTTTGTTGTATCCCATATACTTCCCTATTCCCATCATCTAGAGATAGTCTCTCAACTTCTACATGAACCTGTTCTTGTTTTGCCAAAATTCTTCTTCTGTGAGTGGAATCATTAAAATCATAGACTATGTGTAACCAATCATAATAAAGGTGTCTAGGGTTTTTACTTTCAAGGTGTAATGGAAGTGAGATGTTATGCTCAAATGCCCTATATCTATTTAATTTCTCCCCATAGAAAATTTCATTGTTAACCCAGGAGAGTAGTGTAGACAAATGTATATCACCCAAAAATAGCAAGGGATTCCATTCTATGTTAGAGGGAATGGCATAGTGATGTAGGTATAACTCACAGAGAAGGTTTTTAATAAAATCAGGTGACTCCTCGTATGCAGCCATAAAATACTTAGGGGTGTCTATGTCAGGATTAAAATCTTTAATAATTCTCATAAACTAAAACAGTAAAAACTGCTCTCTTAAGCACAAAGCATACACCCATGGGGGTGTTCGACACTCTATGACCTTTGGAACCAATTTGACAACTGAATCTAGTTTCTCCTATAGGAGTGTAAGTTATTATTTATGTTGACCTATTTGCTTTTTCAATTTGTCCCTTTCTATGGCCCACATTGCCCTTTCATATTGAATTTTCTGAAAATAATCCAAGGACAAGGACTGTATGGTTACCTAATTTTGACCTTTCTATGGACCTGTGTGCCCTGGTTATGTTACTTGTCCCTTTTTGTGAACCGATGCGGAAGCTGCAGGGATGTCACCTATTTGTGCTTTGCCAAGATGAGTGGAGGAAACTTCAGAATCATCCTTGTTCCCTTTTTCCTGTGGTACTATGGCTACAGGGTCCTTCATCATAACATCTTCTTCCATGGCTGGATTTTCTTGATTAGGATTCGAATTCATGGGTTCCTCCCTCAGAACTTCTAGATTTGAACCAGCCATTTTAGGTGAGTTATTTTTCTTTTTCTTTGAATTTAATTGGATACTACGCCGTACTGGGTGTTCTTCTGATGTTGCGGAATGCTTATGTGGGGTTGATTTCACCGAGGTGGATGTAGCTGTAGGATGAACAGTGCTACCACCTGCCTCAAGCCAAGCATTTTCTCTTTCCCTTTTTCATCTTTCCCAGCTCCCCGTGTAATATGGATTTCTTCAGAACCCCCAATGTTTTCTTACCTAAAATTGGGGTTAGGAGCATCTTATGCTATATCTTCTTGAGGTAAAGGAGGGTTTTCTTGAACTCTTTTGGGACTATCCTTAGCAGTAAGATTTTCTTATGCTTCATGAGGCTCGGGATGTGGTCATACAAGTGCTGGATGTGCCCTATTAAGTTGAACATGAGGAGCAGCGAGAAATTCATCCCAACTCATGTGAGAATTGTCGTGGAGGGCCTTTTCTACCAGTAATTTGATCAACCCATGATGGGTAACAACATTCTGCCTACCCTTCCTTACTTCCTCAGAACTCAAATTTAGCAGGGAATATAACACATTGGGTAGATTGACTAAATGCCCATGCCGCAAATGACTCAAAAATTTAAAATGTACGACATACAGAAATGAAAACCTTCCTTCACAAGTGATATATCTATTAATATGAATAGCAAGTTGTGAAAAATCTCCTGGAAGAGAAAGCCTTTTGGTACCTTGTTTACTACTTTCAAGTGCATTGTCTGTTGGAAGGGAGAACTTAGCTCTAGCCACTCAAGCATCATGACCATGTGGAAAATGCTCTCCAGTAACAGAAAGTCCAGAGACTTCTGCTATTTGCACTTAAGAAGCTTCATTCTCAACCCCTTCACATATGCAACACCATTTTTGAATGTCCGCAAGAATTCAACTGCCACAACCTTGTCATAACCATTTAACCTTATGAAGTAACTGAGCCATCCCACACAATTAAACTCACAAACACTAGATCCTATAACAGTGACGTGTGATTTGATGACTCCGATCAGATAGGTTGTCCACACATATTTGTTAAAAATATCTTCAACCCTCTGTTCTTAACTTCAATCTATTCACAATTCCCAGCTCCCAAAAATCCTTACTCAAGACTTAATTTGGAAATGTTTTCTATTTGCAATAAGGGTGAAAAATGAAAGACACAGAAACTGCAAATGTTGAAGTGAGCTTTAGTTTCCAGGGTTTTATAAAAGAGACCGAAATCCAAGGTTGGTGGATTAATGATTAGGCTTATGGCTTATGGGCTATTAATGATAATTAATTCAAAATCATGGGCAAAAATTTTTAATCACATGCCAATGTACTACCCCCCTACAAAAATGACGCAAGTGTCCGCACTTGCATGGTTTAAAGTACAACCATGCTTGGATATAAATACTAGATTAAATGAAACATAAAAGATAATGATGGCTAAATAAGTACAGAGTATTTGAAAAAATAGATAATCACACGTACCTAGTGTGAATGTATCATAAATACCAAAATCCAAAAATATCGGCTGACATGTATCATATAATGAGAAGTACGGGGTGGAAAAGATATGATATGACAGATGAATGTGAAGTAATGAGAAAGGTAATGAGATGGATCTTTTATTATGGAAAGAATATTTTCACAAAGAATAAAAACTTTATTATGACTCCATGTATGTAGATTTAAAGTGATGATTTGATGGCTCGTGCGGCGGCAGGAAAATTGCTCGTAGGAGGAGGTCCATCTACCTTTTAAATGTCTTCAACTGGAGGAGGTTCAAAATGTGTGGTGGGGCCAATGGTTGAATGATCATGATTTTTTGTAGGAAGTGCAGTATCGGCAAGAGAAATCTCAAACTGTCGCAGGAACTCAGCTTTTGTTTGTGGTTTATGATACAGATGGAGTATGTGCCCATTAACCAACAACTTGAAATGTATTGGGTCAATTGTTGAAAGTTGAACTGCACCATTAGCATAAACAATGTCTATTTCATATGGACCTAGCCAGTGGATAGTGAGCTTACCTTGGTTTTCATGATAGTGAGAATCATACAAGAGAGCCCAATCACCAAGAGAGAATCGTTTGTTGAGAATGTGGGAATTGTGCCACCATTTGCATTGTAGCTGGATCATCTTAGTGTGTTGTAAAGCGGCTTTCCTCATTTCATCTAGCTGATTGAGTTGTAGGATCCTGTCACGTTGGGCGACTGGAAGATCAATGTTTAATTGTAAGGTTGTTCGTAATGTTTTATGTTCAAACTCTATGGGCATAACAACATGTTTCACATAAACCAACTCAAATCGGGTGAAACTAGTTGTTGTTTTATAAGCCCACATAGCTTCCTATAACCGTGTGCTCCAATCTTTCTTATGTAGCTACACCATTTTTATCAAGATAGCCTCTAGTTCTCGGTTGGTAACTTCAACTTGCCCATTCACCTATGGATGATATGGATTGGATGTCTTGTGGTGAATTTTATATTCATTCATGAGTGCAGTAATCAATGTGGAAGTGAATTGAGCACCCTGATTGGTAACCAGCTCCCTTGGAACACCATAGCATGTGAAGATCTCTTCATATAGAAACTCAGCCACTTTTTTATCTTGAGCATGTTTCATGGCTTGGACTTCAACCCATTTAGTCACATAGTCAATGCATACAAGGATGTAATAATTGTCATTGGAAGATGGAGTAATACGGCCTACAAAATCTAACCCCCATTTGTCAAATGGAGTGAATACCACCTGTGGAAAGAGGAGCATCTCATTAGACTTTGTTGGGCATCCCATCCTTTGGCATCGGTTGCATTTCCTTGTATATTTGACTACATCTCTATGGAGTGTTAAACCAATAATATCCTGTATTGAGTATCTTAATTGTTGTTCCCTTAGTTGCAAAATGTCCTCCACAAGGCTCATTATGACATGCATGAAGGATGTCATAAGTTTCATCCTCCCGTATACATCATCTCAATATTTGGTCAGGTCCATTATAGAATAGATAATCAGCAATCCATGAAAAATTGAAAGTCTTTTCTATTAGAAGCCTCTTTTCTTTTGATGATAAATAGGGAGGTACCTTTTGAGAGACCAAGTAATTGGCAATATTTGCATACCAAGGTATTTTAGCTGAAATAGAGCACAGATGATCATCAAGGAAGTTGTCATCAATAGGTTGAGGTTCATCTATGTTCTGCAGTCATGAAAGGAAATTTGCAACTATGTTGGATTTTCCTGGCTTGTCCACTATGGTGATATCAAAATCCTACAATAAGAGAATCTATCGAGCCAAGCGACCTGTGATAGCAAGTTTATTAATGAGATACTTAATGGCTGCATGATCCGTATGCACAAAAATATGATACCCTATTATGTTGTGGTGGAATTTATTGAGTGCAAAGATGACTAGCAAGAGCTCCTTTTCAGTGACCGTGTAATTCAATTCAGCACCTGGAAGATTCTTGCTGAAGAAGTATATAGCATGTTCAATGGAATCCTCCTTTTGGCCTAGCACAGCTCTGATGGCATGATCTGAGGTGTCAGTGTGTATATGGAATGGAAGTTCCCATTTGGGTCTGTGCAAGACTGGGGTTGTGGTAAGGATTGTCTTAAGCTGCAGGAAGGCAATGTCATAGTCTGGGGTCCAATGGAATTTAGAATCTTTAGTGAGTACAGTGTGAAGGGGACCAACTATTTTACTGAAATCCTTTATAAACCTTTGGTAGTAGCCTGCATGTCCAACAAAGCTTCAGATATCTTTTTGCTTGGTTGGTGTGGGAAGGTTTTGAATGATCTCAATCTTGGCTGGATCCACATGTATTCCTACAGCAGATATAGAGTGGCCAAGCACTATCCCTTCTTGCATCATCATGAAGCATTTCTCACTATTAAGAGAAAGATTATGCTCTTCACATCTTTTTAGAACCTTGTCAAGATTTCTTAAAGCTTCTTCATAGGTTTCACCATAGTTGGTGAATTCATCCATATAGATCTCCATACAGTCATGAGAGATATCAGCAAATATGTTGATGATTGCTCTCTAAAAGGTTGCTAGAGCATTACAAAGACCAAATGGAAGAACAGAATAGGAAAAAGTTCCCCAAGGGAAAGTGAAGGTTATTTTCTCCTAATCTTCTGGAAAGATCCGGATTTGATTGTACCCACTATATCCATCTAGGAAAGAAAAGTACTTTTTGCCTGCTAAAGAATCTAGGACTTGGTCAATGAATGGAAGGGGAAAATGATCCTTCTTGGTTGCATTATTGAGTTCCCTATAGTTGACGCACACCTGCCATTTACCTCCTTTTTTGGGCACAATAACTAATGGAGAAACCCATTGACTATAAGATATTGGGTAAATGAATCCAGCATTGAGAAGTTTCTACAATTCTGTTTTAACGATTTCTCTTAGGGTTGGATTCACACGCCTTTGGAACTGCCTTACTGGAGGTTTATCTTCTTTGAGATAGATCTCATGGGTACATAGTTTTGGAACCAAACCTTTCATATCGTAATACTCCCAAGAAAATGCTCTGGTATGGGCCTTCAGTGTCTTAGTTAAAGATATTTTTTGTTGTGTAGTTAGCTTTCCATTGATGTTTAGGTAACATTCAGGGGAAACCTCTATTTGATTAGTTATCTCTATCATAGATACATCAGTAAATGAGGGCACCTATATCTCATGGGGAAGCAATTGGTGATAGATTTCTTTAGCTACAGAAGATGACCATTGGCCATCTGGGTTTAAAACTTGCAGAGAGCATTCTTTGGAAGAACAGTCTAGACAATCCGAACTGGATCCATACTGATTTTGCAGGATATTGGTGATGACCTTGTCTTCATCCTGAAGCTGTAGGACGGGGTCCCTTTGTATCTATGGACTAGGCTTTTGAGGATACCTATTTTGAAAGACTCAAACCAAAAAAAATTATATTTTTAGTCTAGCATGAAATCAATTCAAAACAAGGAAACTCTAAACTAAGCCACCTCAGATTGAGCTAAAATAGGTGCACCCAAGCACTGTTTGATTTGCTCTTGCTTAAGGGGATGTGGGTGTGCTCTCTAAGCACTTGGAGCATGTTCCTTATGCATTTTAGGACGGATTGAGATCCATGAAAACCCAAAAAATGGCACAAAATAGGTATAGAACACCTGATTTTCCCCTAAGGCCTCAAAGATCAAATGATGCTGAAATGAATATTAAGCTACGTGATGTTTATGCTAAGATTGATTTTAGACCAAGTAGAGATGTGATATGATGCTATGCTTATGCAAAACAATGAAATAAACTATGTTAATCCATTATTGCTATATTAAGATGAGCTAAAATGCTTGAAAGTAAGCTAGATTAAGATGATTATGCTAAGGCTAGAAGTAAAAGGGCATGATAACAATGCTTAAAATGAAAGGTGAATGGGTTTTTTGCTCTTGGAAATGAGGAGGATTTATATGATTTGGGAAGGAGGAATGAGTGGCCAGGATCAAAATTCTTAAGAGAGGCCAAGATTCATTCAAAGGGGAGCACATGGATTGTGCTAGTTCAGGGCCACCTCCTTGTGACAAGTGTCACAAGGGCATTGGGTTGAAAGATGGGAGGGATGTGCACAATTTGAGAAATGTGCCTAAGGTCAAAAGGTGTAAGAAAGGGGTGAGGGGCTTCTTAAATGCATGATAAATGCATGTAAGATGGATAAGGAGGCCTTAAATGCACTTAATGCATGTAAGAGAAGTTTCTAGAAGTTTGTTGACTTTGGGTTAAGCTTAGGAGTTGGCTAACCTTGGTTAGGGAATGTGACAGGATTAGGGGGGGATTAGGATTAGGATTAGGATTAGGACTTTCTAGAAGAGTCTAGAATTTCCTTAGGATAAATAAGGATTTTAGGAAATAGATAAAGATTTATTTATTTCCATGGTTTAAGTTTTGAGAATATTTATTAAAAATGAATTTAACAAATATGAGGATTAAATATTTAATCTTAATTAAATATTTTGAGTTGGGATTAGGGTTAGGAAATGATGGGATTAGCTTTTAATCGAAATTAAAGGAGGATTAGAAGATTCTGGAAGAGGTTAGTGGTCTTAAGAAAATTGGCCAAGTTTTGGGCAAAAAATAAATTAATTATTTATTTTGGGATTTTTGGTCAATTTATTAATTAAATAATTAATAAATAAGGAGATAATGTTTAAATAAGATTTAAACATTTTTGGGAGGGATTTCTTAATTAAATAACATCAAAGACAAGAAAATAACATGCCCAAGGCTAGAATTTTAGAGGAATGAGGGGTTGTGCCCCCTCGAGAAAATAATGCAAGGAGTAAACGTTGTGGAATTTTCTCGAAAGGAAATAGAGAAAGAAGGACCTAGGAAGAGGGGGAGATAAATAACCAAACTCCCAAGAGCAAAGATGGGTGAATGCAAGATGAGATGGAATGCAAAATGCAGGATGCAGCTACATGAGAGATGCAAGATGCAAGATTAATCTAGATGATGCAAGATGCAGGGGATTGGGGGAAGCTCCAAGTGCAAATGTGGAGAGCACAACCTAGTTTAATATAGCAATGCTAGAGACCTGCTAAGGATACTGGGATCACGAGGCCTTGTCACCAGTGTTGCATAGGACTGACGCTAAAAAGACACGCAGGGTTGCCTCAGCATCACGCATGAAACCCAAAGGAGGCATGGTGGAAACGATGCTGAAGAAACCACAAACACACAATTGACTCACAGGCAGAAGCAAAAGATCAAAAGACCTTGCCCCAGATTATCCTCATTCGTAGCGCACCATGATATAAAGGATTGTGGCGACCTTGAGTAGAGAACAATGAGAAGCCGTAAAAGATTAACAAGATCCAAAGGACAAAATCCAAGACCAAAATGATAACTCCAAAAAGACATCCTTTGCCAAGGAGAGAGAATTGATGTGATAGATTGATTGATGGTGGGAAGATTGGTCTGAATGTGTGGAAGGATACATCGACATGGACCTAGTGTGCTTGGTGGAGGATTGGGTCAGACAGGAAGGATACAACTGAGGGGACCTGTGATTAGGCTTAGGTTAGACAAAACAGAAGCATACATCTGTGTGGACCCTATGCTGATGGGGAGAATGTTGTGTTGCTAATTGGAAAATGATGCAGTTCAAAGATAGTCACGATGATCAAGGATAGTTGATAATTGATATTGCTGAAGTACAAGGCTGGGTAGGACAAGATTTATGATCAAATATTACTGCAGGACTAACAAGGATATGTACAATAAGACAATGACAAGGGCTGACTGACACAGAGGATGGGACCTAAAGACACATATGTACAAATGAGATTAGGTGGAGACACGACTGACGCTATGGTACAAGACTTAGGATTAGGATGTACAAAGAACCTAGGGATGAAGCTGAAAACTCCAAAGATATGCAAGATGATACCCCAGTTGGGCAAGACCAAGATGGACTAACAGATGATGTGTCTTGAAATGACACAAATTTGGGAAGGACATATCCCAATGATGATGATTGGATTGAGATCAAGGCTTGCTGCAAGACTAAGGATGTGATTTGATCGATTGGCTTGATCTTGGATGTTGGATTTTGGATAGCTAGAGGATGTGGAGAGGATTGGAAGATTGCTAGAAGACTGCTAGGAATGTTTGGATAGGGATGAATGGCATTGGATTACAATGAGGTTAGCCTATAACTAGATACCAATGACAAGGGAAGATACCAGGTGATGGAAAGATGGAGGAGATGCTTAGGATGAGGATGATGGAACTGCTAGGAGATTTGGATGGAGGAAGATTTGGATTTGGATGGAAGAATGCTTAGGAGACTTGGATGACAGATTTACTTGAGGATTGGATAGAGGAATGCTTGAGGAGATTGGATGGCAGATTTGCTTGAGGATTAAAAGATGGATGCTAGAGGAACTACTGAGGGATCTGGATAGAGGAATATTTGGATTTGGATGGAGGAATTGCGGAGAGATTTTGGATGGATGAAGATTGGATGGGGAGATGGAAGAGCTTGGGGAGATTGGATGGTAGATTTTCTTGAGGATTGGAAGATGGAAGCTGGAGGAGCCGCTGAGGGATCTGGATAGAGGAATGCTTGGGGAGATTGGATGGTGGATTTGCTTAAGGATTTGGGCTGGAAGATCAAGATGGATTGGTGATGGATGAAAGATAGTCTCCAAGGAATATGTCACCAAGGAATAAGATGCCTCCTACTTAGGATAGTTTCATGTATTTCAGAGACATTAGGATGGGGTATGATTGGATGGAAGAACTACCAACAAGAGGATGAGGAAGGTAGATGGAAGCTAGGATGAATGGATCAGATAGAGGATATGTAGCTAAAAGGTGTGATGGATGCCAAGAAGGTGTCCAAAAGCATGTATACCTGGTAGTCTTTGTTTTGTCATCAAGATCCAAAGGAGGATGAAGGAAGTGAGAGACAAATGGGATGGAGGAGATGTTGGATAAGATGGAAGAAGGGAATGGCCCCCAACTGCAGAAAGGAATTGGGGGGAGGCCTACGCATGATGCCTGTTTGCCAGGTTTTCACCATGGTACTTGTCCAAGGTGCTTGAATTGCCAAGTTTTCACAATAGGACGAATGTTTTTCTCTTTTCTTTTTCTTTTCTTTTTTGGATACTTTTCTCTTGGTTTTTTCAATTTTTTTATGGATTTTTCTGATTTTCTGCTGACTAGATGCTGACCTTCTGATATTTCTGATGTGTTGCTATCTTTCTCCACTGATCTTCTAATTTGTTGCTAACATTTTCTGATTTGTTGCTGCCTTTCTGATTTCTCTGGATGTTGGTACAACTTTATTGGGATGGAGGGATTATGCAAAGGCATGGATAAGATGGGGGAGATGGGAAATATGGTGGTATAAAGTGTTTGGATGAAAAGATGGAAAGTGATTGTGATAGGGGGATGTTGTCAGGATCAACATTGGCACATGTTGCGAGGAAGATGAATGAAGTGGATAGGACATGGAAGATAGAGGTGGATGTGATGGAGGATTTACGCTAGGAGATTTCAAATCTTTGGGACCCAAAATAGATTTAGGAGATGGAGGAGAAGACTGAGTAGCTAGGGGATTAGCAACTTTGGATGCCATTGTGGATGTTTCTTTTAGATGCATTACATCTTTTTGCTTTGGGATCCACATCATTTTTGCTTTAGCTTTGGTGGGCCTTTGTGGCCATTGGGATGCATCAGATTTTGCTTTTGCTTTACTGGGCATGGCAATCCTTAGATCTTTGTGGATATTTCCCTTTATTCATATTTGATATGGCATCCAAATTGTGGGGAGCATCGGAGTGAATATGAGGAGATGTGCGGGATGGAGGAAATGTGGATGGAGAGATGGAAGGAGATTGGTAGATAGGATATGTGGGAATGTGCCTTTGTTGATCCCGACTAGGGATGCTTGGATTTTGGATGAAAGACTAAGTAGGATAAGATGGGGGATGATATTTTGGGATGTAAGGTCCCAAAATGGATTTGGTATGTAGAGGATATGTGCTGGAAGATTTTGGGACATAGGGACCCAAAATGGATTTGGAGGATGAAGGAGGAATGTGATAGGTTGTCTTTGGTTGTAACGATGGAGGAGGAGGAATGGTGTTGTATGCTTTGGAAGATGTGATGGTGGGTTTGGAAGAATGCTTGAATTTAGCTGTAGTTGTACCAACATTTCTAGAGGAAGTGCCTTCTTCTGATGTGTGACCAATTCCACATGATTTTGGATGTTTCTTGTCTTGGATAGGCTCCAGACTTCCTTGTTCATGGATGCCTAGGCCTTTGCCTTGATAATTCCATTTCTTGAGCATTTTATCCAAACAAGGATATTTCTGACTTGGGGAATATGATAAACATCCAGTTTCTAGTTCCCTAATGGAAGATATGGAACTTATTGCTTCTGCTTCAAGTGGGTTACCTCTGACAAATGTAGGTGGTCCAAGGGGATAGAGTGCCGGGAGCTGGATAGTTTGGATTAGAGGATCCTCAAGAGGAGAGGATGGGATGATGGGATCTTGACTGGGATTGGGAGATAGTAATAGATCTTGAGATGGAGGAATAGGGATTGTAAGATCTTGGATTGGAAGACTTTGGATTATAGGATTTTGGATTGGGGGTGATGGAAGCAATAGAACATGTGATGGGGGAAGTGAAAGGATTGGATCTTGATTATCTTCAATGGGTACTTCAACATGCTTTTGGGAAAGATCTTGACATGGTAGGTTTTTTGTGGATAGAGTGAAAGGGGATGTATGGATGGACTCTTCAGAGGGGGTGGATGGAAGGATGGGAGATTCTATAGTTGTGATGTCTAGAAGAAGGAAGAACTCTTCAGATGGTATGGATGAAAGGATGGAAGGTTCTGTAGCTATGATGGTAGGAAGAGGGAAGAATTATTCAAATGGTATGGATGAAAGGATGGAAGATTCTACAGCTGTGATGGTAGGAATAAGGGTGAACTCATGAGGCTCATTAGATATGCTTTGGATAATACTAGGAGGAGGTGATGTTGGTGGGGATTGGATGAAAACTTCAGATGGAAGGGACTCAATGATGCTAGGAGATGGAAGAGGATCAATGTACAAAAGATAGATGACAGATGGGAGCAATGGATGGGCCTCATCAATGATGGCTTCACATGAAGTTTTGAGATGGCTTGGCTCTTCAACTTTAGGAGTGGATTTGTTGTTGGCTTCCTTGTGAAACTCCTTGGAGACTTCCGGATTGGAGGAGGTGAGGGATTAGAATGTGTAGAAGATGGGGAGCTTGGATGGTCCTCACATGAAGGTGGGGTGGAAGATATTGCTTGAGGGGATGATGGTGCTAAAGAGGTAGAGGTGATGGATCGAGGTATGGGATATGAAGCGGTTTGAAGGATGCACTCTGCTTGTGGGAGGGGATTTTTGGAAATGTGGTTTGGAATAGAAGATGGTGGATTGAGATAGGATGGAGGATTGGGGAAAAGGATCGAAAGACTTGGTTTTTGGTTTTGAAAGGGTTTTGGAGGATAAGTGGATGGAGGTTTTAGATAAGGGAAGTAGTGTTAAGTGTTTCGAGGGGATGGTGGTGATTGGGATATGACCATAGTAGGAGATGGAGGTATGAAGGATGCATATGGAGGATGTGTAGGTTTAAGATAGGGATAAGTTATGGATGGATAAGATAATGGATTTGCCTTGCCGAGGACATGAAAGGGAGTGCTAGTGGATAAGCGTGAAGGCATGATAGGATATTTTGGAGGAATGATTGGATGCTGAAAGATGTTTGGAGAAAACTTGCTAAGATTTTCAAAATATACATCGTGATCTACAAGGCTTTCATCATCTTTGGGATAGGATGGATTGAGGGGAGAGACATAATAACCAAACTCATCATAATAGTTTTGAGACATGCTGACTTGTGGATGAGTTGGATGGGAATGAACAATGAAGATGGGTTGGAAGACTAAGACTTAGATTGGGATGACTGATAGGATCATACTTAGGTTTGGATTTGGCTCAAGTTTGGAAGAAAACTAGCTTTAGAGGAAGATAGACAAGGGGATGGGGAATGACCAAGATGACTTTGCTAACCTAGGATAGGAGGAAAGGATGACAAGACTGGATTGAATATGACTGGAAGACCATGATTTGAGATTCTGAAAGCTTTGGACATTTTTTAGATTTTGGGAGGATTTGGACTGACATGGATTTTCTGAATATCTTGAACAAGTTTATAGATTAGTTTGATGTTTTCCAATGGAAAAGGATAAATTGTAAAAAAAGACTTTTGGAAAAGCAATCTCCACAAGGGACAAAGCAACCTTGTGGGATACAAATAGGATAACTGACTCTGATAAAGCTTTGAAAAGTGTATGTTCCAACAAAGTTTTCATAGAGTTTTTGACTATCAAGCACTTCAAGCAAGTCTACCTAAGGAAGGTGAGTATCAAAATCTCTTGCCCACAGCTTGGTACCCCCTAAAAGGGAATACAAATGGTGAGTAATCTTGAGGTGATCTGGTAAACCCCTTGGATCGGTCCTTGCACAAGGATTTTGATACTTTTGGATGTAGATAGGGTAGCCTCTATTTTATCAAGTTTTTAATAGTTCTGTGGAGTCTCCATACCCGGTTATGCTGACCGCCTATGACTCACTTAAGAGCCTAGCCAACAATGCTAGGGGAGGAATATTTACCTATCCACAGACATTTGCATTTGGCACAAAACGCCCATGGATTAGGAGATATAAGTGAGTACTTTTTGCCTTCACTTTATTTATATACCAGCTGAGGGGGATACCGGTTTGAGGTCATTCTCCAAGGAGGAAGCACTTTTCTCCCTAGACAAGCCTTGCTAAAAGTAAAACAAGTGAACTTGTCCGAGTCCAAATGTTCTACGTTGCTTACTTTAACAGGATTTTGCAAGAATTTGAAAAACTCCTAAATGCACATCAAGCAAGTTTGTTCTTTCTTCCAATTTGATTAAGTGTGATTTGAATTTGAACAATTGAAGACACAAGTGTTTAGACTTTGATTTGTTCTTTTCCCAAAAGACTTTCAAGCATTTGCAGTTGCTTTGACTTGGGCATTCAAGATTGAATTATCATGTTGATTTAGAACTTTGAAGTGCTTTGTTTTGTCCTTAAGGCATTCAAGATTGAATTTGTACTTTGCTTGAATTGAAAAGGAGGGAATAGAGATGCCTGTTCTTTCCAATTTAGATCATTCAAGATTGTGTTTGATTTTTAAAATGATAATGACACTTTAGGACCTAAGTTCATTTCCCTTATTTCATTCAAGATTTGTTTTTTACTTTTGCTTAAGAAAAATGAATCCAATATCAATCTAAGAACAAAGGTGACAGGAACTTGAAAGTTCAAAGGTGATAGGAACTTGTACACAGGAAAAAGTTCACAGGCGACAGGAAAAATTTCATAGGCGACAGGAACTTGTATATAGGTGACAGGAGCTTTTGTATAGGCGATAGAGAAATGGTCACAGGCGACAGGAGCTTGTGCAAAGGCGACAGGAAAAAGTTCATAGGTGACATAAACTTGTGCACAAGCGATAGCAAAACATGCATAGGTGACAGTAACTTGTTTATAAGCGACAATGAAATGTGCATAGGCGACAGTAAAACATGCATAGGTGACAGTAACTTGTTTATAAGCGATAGTGAAATGTGCATAGGTGACAATAAAACATGCATAGGCGATAGTGAAATGTTTACAGGTGATAAATGAAATGTTGATAGGCGATAATGAAATAATTATAGGCGTGAATACTTCAGTTGTAGGTGACAGAAAAGAAGTTAAGATAGAATAGAAGTTATCGAGCATGGAATTCTTTAGGAAATAGGCATCGATACAAAGCTTGTAGGCATGATCATACTCTTTGTAGGCATGACTGAACTTTGTGTACGTGACATTTCATCTATTTCCTATAAATTATTCATGAAAAATGGCAAATATGAGAGTACAAAGTATGATCTAATCAAGTTGATTTGTGGGTTTGTGTCCCACCGAGCGTGCCAGAATGTGGACTAGGCTTTTGAGGATACCTATTTTGAAAGACTCAAACCAAACAAAGATTATATTTTTAGTCTAGCATGAAATCAATTCAAAACAAGGAAACTCTAAACTAAGCCACCTCAGATTGAGCTAAAATAGGTGCACCCAAGCACTGTTTGATTTGCTCTTGCTTAAGGGGATGTGGGTGTGCTCTCTAAGCACTTGGAGCATGTTCCTTATGCATTTTAGGATGGATTGAGATCCATGAAAACCCAAAAAATGGCACAAAATAGGTATAGAACACTTGATTTGCCCCTAAGGCCTCAAGGATCAAATGATGCTGAAATGAATATTAAGCTACGTGATGTTTATGCTAAGATTGATTTTAGACCAAGTAAAACTATGTTAATCCATTATTGCTATATTAAGATGAGCTAAAATGCTTGAAAGTAAGCTAGATTAAGATGATTATGCTCAGGCTAGAAGTAAAAGGGCATGATAACAATGTTTAAAATGAAAGGTGAATGGGTTTTTTGCTCTTGGAAATGAGGAGCATTTATAGGATTTGAGAAGGAGGAATGAGTGGCCAGGATCAAAATCCTTAAGAGAGGCCAAGATTCATTCAAAGGGGAGCACATGGATTGTGCTAGTTTAGGGCCACCTCCTTGTGGCAAGGGCATTGGGTTGAAAGATGGGAGGGATGTGCACAATTTGGGAAATGTGCCTAAGGTCAAAGGGTGTAAGAAAGGGGTGAGGGGCTTCTTAAATGCATGATAAATGCATGTAAGAGGGATAAGGAGGCCTCAAATGCACTTTATGCATGTAAGAGAAGTTTCTAGAAGTTTGTTGACTTTGGGTTAAGCTTAGGAGTTGGCTAACCTTGGTTAGGGAATGTGACAGGATTAGGGGGGGATTAGGATTAGGATTAGGATTAGGACTTTCTAGAAGAGTCTAGAATTTCCTTAAGATAAATATGGATTTTAGGAAATAGATAAAGATTTATTTATTTCCATGGTTTAAGTTTTGAGAATATTTATTAAAAATGAATTTAACAAATATGAGGATTAAATATTTAATCTTAATTAAATATTTTGAGTTGGGATTAGGGTTAGGAAATGATGGGATTAGCTTTTAATCGAAATTAAAGGAGGATTAGAAGATTCTGGAAGAGGTTAGTGGTCTTAAGAAAATTGGCCAAGTTTTGGGCAAAAAATAAATTAATTATTTATTTTGGGATTTTTGGTCAATTTATTAATTAAATAATTAATAAATAAGGAGATAATGTTTAAATAAGATTTAAACATTTTTGGGAGGGATTTCTTGATTAAATATTTTTAATTAAGGTAAAGGGATTTAATGACATAAAAATAAATTAATTAATTAAATAAATAAATAATTAATAAATGATGATGTCATCGGGAATTTTTCAAAAAATAAAAATAATTTATTTTCTAGAGGATTTTTAGGTGTCTACATTATCATCATAAGTTTTGACACTGAATTTATAACCTCGGCTTCTTCTCCTATGTCAGGCCAGATTGGCGAGGCTAATTCCATTTGGAGTTGAGCAGGAGGATATAGGAAAAGAGTCTGTGTATGGTGGCCATCAGAAATGGTCATATCCGCTGAGTGACAACCAATATGAGCATCAGCAGTTGTGAGCGATGGCCTACCTAGTATAATTGGATATCCTCCTAAAGTGGCCTTTGGTGACATGATCATGAAATTGGTTGGGTATGACTAGGTTGCAAGGTCAACAATTATATCCTCAATCATTCCATCAGGCTTTACAGTTGAACTGTCTATGAGATGCAGAATAGTTGGAGTGGTCTGGAGGTTATATATACCAAGTTGTTGCATTATATCTTTGGTCATAACATTTACAGCTACTCCAAGATCTACCAATACATTGTTAATGGTAGTCCCATTAATAATGACTTCAACAATAGGACTGTCTGGGTCATAATATTTTGGGATGGTAAGCTTTCCTAACATTATGTTAGCGAGCTTTCCTAACACATGAACCATCTAAGGATCTTTTCTTTTCCAACCAGGCTTTTTAAAGAAAGCTTCTTTTATGGCTTTTCTATAAGTGGGAACATCCTTGATGGCTTGGAATAAAGGTATTTGGATATTGACATGCTTTAATTGATCAAGGATGTTAAATTCAATTTCTAAAGCAGGCTTAAGATTGGTAGGTTGTAACCTTTGTGGAAAAGGTGGCCCAATAGGGGGGCTTTGATTAACAATAGGCTATGTTTCAGGAAGAGGGATTGTATTTTATGCTAGGACGGGCTCTTCTTGGGGTACTTTAGTTATTGTTGGTTGTTCACGAGCAGGAAGAGTACTCCCCGACCGTAGGTGTATATCATCAAGGGTGATTGCATAGGTAGGATATTGCATTTGATCAGTATTATACACATTTTGCTGAGGTGTAGGAGGCCTATTATTTAGGTTTGGTTGCGGCTAAGTAGGAAATTGGGTTGGTTTTGGAGGTTGGTTATTAGCAGCTGGTGGTGGTAAGAGTGCTTGCTGTTGTGGTGCCTGAAGAGCCAAATTCATGTATCCTTGGGATTGAGGTGGCCATTGTTGGTTTCCTTGCCACTGAGGATTCTCCTGCCAATTACCCTATGGTGGTTGTCATGCCCCTTGGGATTGTTTCCAACTCCCTTGAGGATTCTGCCATTGCGGACTAGGGTAATTTTTCCATTGACTTTGATAGTTGTAACAGGGTGGATTTTGATAATTCATAGAAGGTTTCCATTAATTGGTATAAAATGGACTACTAAATGTAAGTGGGTCCTGAGGCATACCTTGTCATTGTACCCAAGGTCACATTTGAGCAACAAAGAATAGTTATTCGTTAGCTAGCTCAATTGGCTTGTAGTCAATTGGCATCTAGGTGGCCTCCATATTTGCAATCAATTTACATCGACATTCTCTCTTCTTTTGTCGACAATGTGGGTAGAATTCTACTAACATAGCTGTTAATATGATTTAGAACAATAGAGAGGGGGGGTGAATCAGTTGTTCTCAGGTCTAGATGTATAAAAAAAATCTTTAAACTTCTTCAACAAATCAGATCTAATAACCAAAACCTACTCGGTCATTATTGATTGCATAACAGAAACATATAACAGTGCAGTCCACTTATCCAATAGCATCTAACTTGTAAAACATAGAAATGTTCAAACCAAAACATTCACACAAGTATAAACACCAGGA
Organism: Chamaecyparis obtusa; assembly: GCA_027943335.1. Lineage (NCBI taxonomy): Eukaryota > Viridiplantae > Streptophyta > Pinopsida > Cupressales > Cupressaceae > Chamaecyparis > Chamaecyparis obtusa. Next base: position 234,193 of record BSBK01005372.1, on the reverse strand, counting down.
TTTATAGTGGAAACCCAATTTGGGAAAAACCACTTTGTAACATGTTACTATTATGTTCACTCTTCTGAAGTGAGCTCGGTGAAAATCCAACCTTGTCAAAGGTTACAAACACACTATCAAGTGTGACCTGATTAAAGGATTTAAACCACTCTATTAAAAGTGTGCCTTGTTATAGGACTTACATACACTCCATTAGAATGCAACCTTGTTCAAAGGATTTATACCTATGACTATTAGGTCAACCTCTATTAAAAGGATTTTGACTGTTATAATGGTTAGAAAGTAGCAGTAATATTGATCTGAGAAACATACAACTCACTTTGCAAATATCAGATCCAATTCCGTACACATTTGTTGGCTTACTGACTGTGAACCTTTTCCATCTCCATCACTGATCTGCTTGGAACCCTTCAAGTGATCACAACACTTCTCCTTTAGCCTTTTCTACTTAGATAGTCAATAACATCAACAACACTTCCAACATCCACTTCTCTCTCTTTCAACCTCTTGCTTAGGTTTCCTTAATACTACCTCTATTAGGTCAATACATCTTTTATCGCTTAATCTCCTTCGTAGATCTTAGGGTTAGGTTAGATTCATTGAATCCATCCCACATTATGTTCTTCGGATATCTTTTATAAATATCTTGAATCTTCTTAAAGATTTACAATAAAATGTTTTACAGTGCATTAAATGCTTTCATACAATCAATAAATAAAGTCAACACATTTTACATAATCCAAGAATTCAATGATGTTGGCTAGAAATCTGAATTCTTCATCAAATGCAAAATACTAACACTCGGTCAATACTGTGTCCAACTTCTCAATCTTCTCTGGAAAGCTCGGTCACCACATAAAAAGCTCGGTCACCACATAAACTATTTCCTTAGCTAACACTTTCTTCCTCAACAATTAATTGGTGCTCAGTCAACATTGATTTTACTCGACACTCACTAGCTCGATCGACACAAACAACACTCAGCTTAAACTAGATTCCTTCACTTTTTCTCGGTTAAGCCTACCAGTTTAGTCTTCATTCTTACTTAGATAAACAATATATTGTCTTATCAATACATTGTCAATACTGTGTCCAACTTCTCGGTCTTCTTTGGAAAGCTCGGTCACCACATAAACTATTTCCTCAACTAACACTGTCTTCCTCGACAATTAATTGGTGTTCGATCAACACTGATTTTTACTCGGCACTCACTAGCTCGATTGACACAAACAACACTTAGCTTAAACTAGATTCCTTCACTTTTGCTCGGTTAAGCCTACCAATTTAGTCTTCATTCTTACTTAGATAAACAATACATTGTCTTATCATTGTGCCACATAATCAAGTACTCATTGAAGTATCAAGATAACTCAACCTTTCCTTAGGTTCTATTATTACCAACCTTTCCTATCCCCTCAGCAACATTCAAATAGATATAGTACTTTCTTAAATAGAAATAGTCTTACTAGTTAAGGTTTGACATCAATGACAATACAACAATTTCTTCAATTGTAGTTTCCAACAATCTCCCTCTTTGGCATTGATGGAAACACCATATGAATATCACATGAATTACCAACCAATCCAAAAACTTATTTGTTCATCAGAGAAATTTATAATATCCTTATCTTCATTCTGATACATAATCAATTAGCCATGCTTGACCATCCACTGAATTTCTCCCACTGTCTTGATCTTCTCATTCTGTGTATTCATCTATCATCATCTCCCTCTTTGACAAAACTACCAAAATAGCAACAAAAACATACATCCTACAGATGTAGATATCATCCTTTCAGTTCAGTAGAATATTTCTCCCTCTATAATCTTTCTTATGACTTATTCTGACTTTGTTGTGTTCTTCACAACTCTAGGCTTCTCCTAAAGTGTGACCTTTCTTTGCATCAATTTGTTAGATGTTCTTTGCAGCACACTTGATGCAGTGCTCCTAGCTTGACTAGGTAGTCTCAATTAGGGGAAGGACCCCTAATTGACTTCTTAGGTATTCATGAGCTTCTTTAGGTAAAGCTTTAGTGAATATATCTACTAATTATTCTTTGGTATTCACATATTCCATGCAGACCTCTTTATCTTGTACCAGTTCTCTCAAGTAATGATACTTGATGGCAATGTGTTTGGTCTTTGTGTGCATCACTGGATTTTTAGAGATGTTGATAGAACTTGTGTTGTCATAGAAGATGACAACTAGTTTAGTGATTTCTTCTTTCATGCCTACCAACAATTGCTTTATCCATATCAAATTTGAACAATTCACAGCTGTAGCCACATACTCAGCTTCAACAGTGGATTGGGAAATGCAATTTTGTTTCTTGCTTTTCCAGGAAACTAATCTTTATCCAAGAAAGAAATCTCCACCACTAGTACTCTTTCTGTCATCTACATTTACTTCCCAATCAACATCTGTATACACTCTTAGTTCAAATTTGTCATGCTTCTTGTAGTACAATCCATAGTCAACAGTTCCCTTCAAATATCTCATGATTCTTTTAACTGCCATCATATGAGTTTCCTTAGGATTGGTAGAAAATCTTGCCACAATCCCAATAGCTAATGCAATATCTGGTCTTCTATGTACAACATAATGTAGCTTTCCGATCATAGATCTATACAAAGTCTGGTTAACTTCTATAGCATCATCATTCTTAGACAACTTCTATCTAGTAGCCATGGGAGTACTTACTAGCCTTGAATCTTCCATACCAAAGGTTTTCAGTATCTCATGAACATATTTAGACTAGGTGATGAAAATTACTTTCTCCATCTGATATACTTGCAAACCAACAAAAAATTTGATCTCCCCAAACATACTCATTTCAAATTTAGTTTGCATTTCATTTGAGAATTTCTTATACAAGGCATCTTGTCCACCAAATATAATATCATCTACAAAGATCTTGGCTAACAGGATTCCTTTACCTTCTTCATCTTTCATGTATAGATTGCTTGTGTCATTTGTCCTTGAGAATCCAATCTGTATTAGGTAATCATGTAATCTCTCATACCATGCTCTGGGAGCTCGCTTTAGTCCATACAATGCTTTATTCAGTTTGCAAACCATGTGTCTTCTATTTGGATCAACAAATCCTTTTGGTTGTTCAATGTATACTTCTTCTTCCAATATACCATTTAAAAATGCAGACTTGACATCCATTTGGTATACCTTGAATCCTTTATAGGCAACATATGCAAGCAGAGTTCTGACTCCTTCCAATCTTGCTATAGGGGCAAATGTTTCCCCATAATCTATTCCTTCTTCTTGTGTGTAGCCTTTGCATACTAGCCTAGCCATGTTTCTTGTGATTTGACCATGTTCATTCAGCTTGTTACAAAATACCCACTTTGTCCCAATGACATTCTTATCTTCTGGTCTCGGCACCACAGTCCAGGTATCATTCTTCTCTATCTAGTCAATCTTGTCATTCATTGCTTCTATCCAGTCTTCATTTTCTAATGCCTCCTTTGTTGTCTTAGGCTCATATTCACATAGTAAACATGTTGGATCTCTTGCCTCGCTTCTGGTCTAAATACCAGTATCTTTATCTCCAATAATCTGTTTAGGCTTGTGATGTCTCCTTACATATTGTGCTAGAACAGGTTCTTCTCTTCTTTCATTTGGCTCATTAGGTTCACCAACAAGATTGTCATATTCAGCTTCTGAATGCTTGGCAACCTCTTCCTGATACTCGGTAGCTTCTTCCTATCACTCGACACGTTCTTCTTCTCTCTCAACATTGTTATCTCGATGCTCGACATTGCTTACCTGAGACTCAGCATTAGGTGCAAGTCTGTCACTTGCCTCTTCTTCCTCTATATACACAAAAGATTTGTAATCTTCTGGTACTCTATTACTGTCAGCTTCATTTTTTTTGCATACTCATCAACTTTGACATTCACACTTTCCACAATTTTGTTAGTGTTAGAATTCAAACACTTATAAGCTTTACTTTTTGTGGAATAACCTAGGAATATACCCTCATTGCTTTTAGCATCAAATTTTCCATTCCTGCTATCCTTCAATATGTAGAACTTACTTCCAAAAATTCTAAATTACTTTACATTCGGTGCATACCCATGCCATAATTCATAAGGTGTCAGATTTGTACCTTTTTTTATCTGTACTCAGTTAAGAGTATAAATAGTTGTACTTACAGCTTCTTTCCAATACTTCTGTGCAACATTCTTTTCAATCATTAATGTTTGTGCACAGTCCAAGATAGATCTATTCCTTCTCTTTGCTATACTATTATGTGGAGGAGTTCTAGGTGCAGACATCTATCTTTTGATCCCTTTATCATTGCAAAATAGATTAAACTCATTTGATATAAATTCTCCACCTCGGTCAGATCTGAGACACTTTAGATTTTTACCTGTCTCTTTTTCAACCTTAGCCACATACCACTTAAAGAATTGAAAAGCATCAAATTTTCCTTTTAAGAACATTACATGCATCATTTTGGTATAATCATCAACAAACAAGATAAAATATCTAGCACCACAATAGCTTTGTACACCCATCAGTCCACGAAGGTTAGTATGAACCAAATCTAAGATATTCTCAAAAGTAAAAAAATTTCTCTTGAAACTAGACTTAGTCATCTTACCCAACTGACATTCTTTGCACATTACATTCTTAGGTTTCTTTAATCTAGCTAGACCTCTCACTTTCTTTTTCTTGCTAATTTCTACCAGATTATCAAAGTTAACATGGCATAGCCACTTGTGTCATAACCAAATATCATCAGTCAACTTAATCAATCCTTTTCCTCTAATAAGACATGGTGCATCATTTCCAAATTTCACACTCCTACCTTTATAATGGTTTAAGGTATCAAACTTACTCTTATCTCCAGCCATATGATGTGAACAACCACTGTCAATAATCTATTTATCATTTTTGTTCACATAAGATATCAATGTAGTTTTCTCATCCTCATCAGACTCATCTTTCATTGCAACATACACAACTTCAATTTCAAAATCATCACTATCAGTGTCAGTCTCTTCTTCAGCAATGTAGCGGGATTTCTTACCTTTCCCTTTGTAGTCCTTGTATCTTCAATAACCTTTGTCTTCTCTTTTGTCTTTATGCTTGCTGTCTCTTTCTTCATCCTTAATATCCCTGCCAGGACATCTAGCAGCTATATGACCAACTTTATTACATGAAAAACATATAATAGGGAGTTTAACTTTGTACCTTCCTTTTCCCCTTTTCACTCTTCTAGCCATAAGAGCTTCTAGATCCTCAAGTTCTTCATCAGATGTGCCACTATCACTATCACTTTCACTTTCACTGATGCATCTTTCTTTTTCCTTCTTTGACTTATTCAAAACCATTTGTGACTTAAAAGAAAATTCAATACTACCAACAGTGAAGTTATCATAGTTAGAAAGTTCAAAAGTAGTAAGCTTACCAACCAAACTTTCTAAAGTAAGGGCATTAGGAGAGTTACATCTAGATTCCTGGATTGCAGAAATTTTGATTGCATAGATAGGATGCAGAGTTCTCAATACTTTTCTTATTATAGTTTCATCCTCAATAGTTCTATTTGCTCTTCTAATAGCATTTACAACTTCTTTTATTCTACCACAATATTGTGCAATATTCTCACCTTCTTGCATTCTCATTTCATCAAATATACCTCTTAGGCTCTCGGCTTTTTCTCTCAACACATTCACATCACTACCATAAATGCTTGCAAGGGTGTCCCACATTTGCTTTGTAGTACTGCAGTCTTTCATGTCTTCAAATTTAGGATAACTTAGGGCAGATGCAATCTCCAACATTGCTTGGTTGTGTTCTTGTTTAGCTTTCATTTCCTCGGTAGTCAGAGGTGCAATAGGTGTGACATAGTCATGCTTAATGTAATACTTAGAAGAATCACCAATATCGGCCAGATGCAGCTTCATCAAGCTTTTCCATGCAAGAAAGTTTTCCTTATTTAGCTTTGGTACCTTCTTATACATCTTGATCATTTGCTTCAAGTATCTTCAAACTTGTTCTTTGTAAGCACCAACAGCTCTGATACCAATTGTTAATATGATTTAGAACAATAAGAGGGGGGGTGAATCAATTGTTCTTAGGTCTAGATGTATAAAAAAAATCTTTAAACTTCTTCAACAAATCAAATCTAATAACCAACACCTACTCGATCATTACTGATTGCATACTAGAAACATATAACAGTGCAGTCCACTTATCCAATAGCATCTAACTTGTAAAACACAGAAATGTTCAAACCAAAACATTCACACAAGTATAAACACCAAGATTTATAGTAGAAACCCAATTTGGGAAAAAACCACTTTTTAACATGTTACTATTATGTTCACTCTTCTGAAGTGAGCTCATTGAAAAGTCAACCCTATCAAAGGTTACAAACATGCTGTCAGGTGTGACCCGGTTAAAGGTTTTAAACCACTATGTTAAAAGTGCACCTTGTTATAGGACTTACATACACTCCATTAGAATGCAACCTTGTTCAAAGGATTTATACCTATGACTGTTAGGTCAACCTCTATTAAAAGGATTTTGACTGTTATAATGGTTAGAAAGTAGCAGTAATATTGATCTGAGAAACATACAACTCACTTTGCAAATATCAGATCCAATTCCGTACACATATGCTGGCTTAATGACTGTGAACCTTTTCCATCTCCATCATTGATCTACTCAGAACCCTTCAAGAAATCACAACACTTCTCCTTCAGCCTTTTCTACTTAGACAGTCAATAACATCAACAACACTTCTAGCATCCACTTCTCTCTCTCTCAACCTCTTGCTTAGGTTTCCTTAATACTACCTCTATTAGGTCAATACATCTTTTCTCGCTTAATCTCCTTCGTAGATCTTAGGGTTAGGTTAGATTCATTGAATCCATCCTATATTATGTTCTTCGGCTATCTTTTAGAAATATCTCAAATATTCTTAATGATTTACAATAAAATGTTTTACAGTGCATTAAATGCTTTCATACAATTAATAAATAAAGTCAACATGTTTTACATAATCCAAGAATTCAACGATGTCGGCTGGAAATCTGAATTCTTCATCAAATGCAAAATACTGACGCTCGGTCAATACTGTGTCCAACTTCTTAGTCTTCTGTGGAAAGCTCAGTCACCACATAAACTATTTCCTCAGCTAACACTATCTTCCTTGGTAATTAACTGGTGTTCAGTCAACACTGATTTTACTTGGCACTCACTAGCTCGGTCAACACAAACAACACTCGACTTAAACTAGATTTCTTCACTTTTGCTTGGTTAAGCCTACCAGTTTAGTCTTCATTCTTACTTAGATAAACAATACATTGTCTTATCATTGTGCCACATAATCAAGTACTCATTGAAGTATCAAGATAACTCAACCTTTCCTTAGGTGTTGTTGTTACCAACCTTGCCTATCCCCTTAGCAACACTCAAATAGATATAGTACTTTCTTAAATAGAAATAGTCTTACCAGTTAAGGTTTGACATCAATAACAATACAAAAATTGCTTCAATTGCAGTTTCCAACAATAGCCTCTGCTTCCTCATGCTTCTTCTTGGCCTGTAGAGTATCCAGTTGTGTGGCCATATTATTGATAATATCTTGCTTAAAGTCATATAAGAGATGAGTTATCTCTAATCTGGAAGCACCTAAACCATTTGTCCTTCCTATTGTTGGTTTGTAACCTCTTCCTCATTTCCTAGCAACACGTGAATACTTGAGGCATATTTTCTTTATGTCATCCCAACTGAATTGATTTATATCTCCTCCTGCCATCAAATCTAAAGCTTTAGTGCATCCATCTTGTTTTCCTCTGAGAAATAGTAGCTTCTAAGATTCTTCATTAAGCTCATGCTTTGTGTTCCTTTGTAGACTGTACATGAGCCATGAAATGTAGTCTTCAAGTTACTTATCCTATTTTTAAGTCATTTTAAAAAGGTCTTCTCCTTTCATATCAGTGCCCGGACAATATTCCTTATACTTAGTCAGGAATGCTTCTTGCATTCCTGCCTAATCCTGGACAAAATCTCATCCTAGGCCCATAAACCAACGCAAAGCAAACTCCTTAAGAGTTGCAGGAAATAGTTTGAGCTTGTGATCATCAGTGGTATAGTCATAACTTCTGCATAGGATATCAAACTCAAAAAGAAAAGTATCTGGGTCTTCTGTTACTAAACCATAGAATTTTGGCAAGGCAGAAGAATGTATGTTCTTAAGGTTGTTGGTGTCTCACTGGTTAGAAATGGGGAATGGAAAAGCAGGGGGGATTAGCCATCTTGGTAGGATTTATAGGTCACCAAGGTGGTTGATAAGGAGGTTGGTATACGACTAGCTGTAATGAGTTTTCTTGACTGACTTGGTTTTCAGGAAAATGAGCTCTCAGGTGAGAAAAGATGTTTGCAAATTCATTAATTTCAGATTTCTCTTCAAAAGAATCAACCTGCACCTCTTCAGAGGATGAGGAGGATGACATGGTTGCAAGGAGGTTGATGATGGCATCAATGAATGAAATTTCTGCCTCTAATGGGTGATTGAATTGATTTGGCAAGTACCGTCCTCTGGCATCTCTTCTTCAGTTATGCATATAGATAGTAGGGAGTGAGGTGGTTTACAAAATTTCTCCTAAAATTAATGTAATCTAACAAACTAGAAATGAAACAAAGTCTAAGAATGGCTTAGTGAAGACTTGGTTCGGCACCATCCCTAGCAATGGCGCCAAAAATGATCACTTCCTATAAAGGCTCAGAAACTAGGTATAATTCCAAACTCAAGGATTGGACATCCAACTGAGCAGCTTATCCTCCTTATGGAAATTCATTTAGTAAGTCAAACCAAGGATGTATCACTTGAAATGGGCTAGCAAAGTATATGCACCAAGTATCATTTAGCCATGCATTATCGTTGCTGTAGGAAGTAAATGCTGAAGGAAACCTATACTACAATTACAGGAAATGAATACTAAAGTAATGCTTAAGGTAAATTTTGTGGAGAAGTAAGTGTTGGAATAAAAGCTACAAGAATACAACTATTAACAAGATATGCAAATTCTTACAAACTATGCCATAACACTTCTATTGTTCCACGACTTTGGCTATAGGAGGCATTAGTCGGTCTGTAGCTTTGGCTGCAGGAGTAGTTCAGTGTTGAGTACTTAATCAATAGAAATGCAGTAAATGCTTCTAACTACTATGATTCTATTTTACTATGGATTTCTCACCAAGTGGGCCCCCTTTGATGAGTATCCTAAATCACAATTGTACTCAACTGAATATCAACACTTCATTTTATTGATTGAATATCAAAGTACAAAATTCTTATAACACTCTGAAACTAGCTGAAAACTATTTCTATATATTCAACAATGCCCTCTATGTTTATTGTTGTGCTCGCATAGGAGCAGGGCTCTATTTAAAGGAAAAGCTTATAACTAACTTCTAACCGCACTGTAGAAACAGGCGAATATTTATTAAAATATTAATAACTAGAAAGAAGGGAAGCTTTAAAGACTAAACAGATTGATCCCGAAGTGGAGGAGAGAATTGTCATGACAGCGAATCCAACTTCCATCCACACCTAGATATTCTTAGAGAAATTAGCACGCTGCCTAACTCATCGCAGAGACTACCACCTTGCTCCTTTAACAGGTGCTACATTGAATGTTCTTTTGTTGAAGGCTGCAGGAATATCAGGAAGAACTCTTTAAGGTTGAATGCTCCAAACTTGGTCAAAAAAACATTCGCTATTCCAATGTACTATGCCTTGAGGGTTAGGATAAGATATTTATGATAGTAATTACCAGAATACACATAATCAATCACATTCAAACATCTACCCTTCCTCATTCAAAACACATCATTAGCTTTCAGATCAACAAATATAGCATTTTATCCGAGCATAGTATATTAAGTATGTTTAAACCATATTAAATGTTTGTTGGAAACATACCAAATAGTAGCAAGAAATCATAAGATTTCTTTGGTAAATGTATCAAAATGTAACAAAAAGGTATAGCAAATACTATCCTAAGGCATTCTATACTATGACATTAATATGCCTTATCAGGGATGGTACCCACAATTATGCACTAAAATATAATATCCCTGTTAGGAGACCTAGCCATGTTAGGAGTTGAGTATTACATAGTACATTTCCTTGTTAGAGAAATGTCAACCCTGTTAAAGGTAGAGTGAGCATACAGCTCCTACAATATTTCAGTTACAAAAAGTAATCTTCAAGAGTGAACAATACAAGTATCCACTATACTTTGATAGTTCTAGTTATAGCTATCTATCAGTCACTGATCTCACATATGCTACCAACCAATACTAATATACAAAATTCAGATCCATATCTCATAAATATCTTCCATACCTATCACTTCCACAAAATACTCTTTACTTATATGTATTCTTCCATCAATCAACTCTCAAATTACAATAAAAAACATAGTAATTTCTCATACAAATAATAAATATTAAGTCAAAGATCTTATATTACCAAAGTGTCGGCAATACATAATCTTCATCTAACTTAGCATGTCTCCATTCCATATAGCATTCCCTTAATCATCATGATTGTTCATATGCCTTGTTTCACTATTCCTTTGTCTTTCCATGCCTTAATATCACTGTAACTTGCTGATATCAATACCAAAACATGTGTGACCTTGACTGAAGGTCATACATATCCCAAAATGTCTTCCTTTAAGTTTACAAGCCATAATATATCATATATCACCTTCGTTGATGAAAATAGTATTATAGTATACAATAAATCTGATTTTGTACTTAGTCATTTTCATGACTATGTCTCCAACACATATACTTACTCCATGCGATCAATATGACATTTTTATTTCCATAAATGAAAATCCTCAAGTGATCCATAGTTCTCTCAAAACATCACTTGCCAACAATCTCTCCCTTTGGCATTGATGGCAACACTTAGTGAAAAATGACTAAGTGTCAAAAAAAAACTGTACTCTTTCTTCTTCTTTATACATATATATATTATCTTTTCTCTCTTTTTTTTATTTACAATTTTATTTTTCTTATATATATATTTTTCCTTTTCTTTTTTTTTAATTTTCTCTTCTTCTCATTTTTCTCTTCTTCTCCCCCTTTGACATCAATGGCAAGGGTACTCAGAAAACTTCAAAAATTTTAAGCATGTATGACTTGGTGCTTATTCACCAGATTCAAAATGTCTTGGAAGGAATCTTCCAAGGTCTTTGCTTCATCATTCCATGACTTAATCAGTAGTTCACTTATATGGATCATTCCAGTCAATGCATAATATGATGTCTCTTCTGCCTTCAACTCAGTGGGTATAGAGTTCATTGATTTCTCAATATTTTCCATCTCAGTGAGATGAGCTTCAAGAATTGATAGCTTGGGAGTGATTAAACTCCTTAGCAAACCAAATCTTTCCATTACTCCCCCTTTCTTTGTATCCAAGACATTTACTTTGTCCAAAATCTTGGATGCCTACTTATCCATTTCTAACACAGTTTGTGAAGAGGTCTCACAACTGTCCATCATGCTATCTAATCCTGCCCTGTCCTTGGCTATGATGTCCTCAATGTTATTTATGTGTCTAATGGGATTGATACAATAATTGTACAACTTTCTTCCTTGTGCCACACATCTTTTGGCCTTAATTGTGGTTTCTTTTAGAATGCCCAAGTCCCATGATATGGACTAGAAAACTTCCTTCAACTTCTTTTCTATGTATCTTTTCTCACCCTTTTTCCTTGTGATCTTCAACACTGACTCAAAATGGTTGTCAAAGTTTTCTAGTTCCATGTTCAAGTTCTTTTCATCATCCTTTCCTTCAAATGTAAGAGGTGTAGCGAGTATTTTATTTACAATTTCTATTGCCCTAGCAATCACCTTAACCTTCTTATCCACTTCTTGTTTTGACCTTTCTTTTTCCTTAGCAAACGCCATGAAGGATAATCTCATGAGCTCATCCTCATCCATACTTTCTACATCAATTCTCACTGGTTTGCCCATACTTGCCAACAATAGGGTGGAGGAGGTGTCAGGTTCTTGTTTGAGCTCAATTCTTACCTCTTCTTCTTTTTCTGCTGCTATCTCTTCTTCATGTTCTTCCTCTTGCTATTTTTCCTTCTCTTGTTCTTTCTCTTCCTATTTTTCTTCTATTTATTCTTCCTCTTTCTTTCCTTCTTCTTCTACTATCATTGCACTATCTAGATTTCATTGAAAAGGATCATTTATATCAAGTGAGGTGTCAATTGATATAGGCACACCAGTAATAAAGAAGTTTGGTTGCTTGTCAACTTCACTTCCTTCTATGCTCTTCTCAGCTGTCTTGGAACTTTCTCCCATTCCCAAAGGTCTAGGCTTGGTGGCTTTGGGAGGTGAGGTCTTCTCAGGTATGTCGCTCATAAGAATTTGATCTAATTCCTTTTGTGTGTCTTTAATTACCTCATCATATTTTCTTGCCATTATCTTTACAAGTCTGGCCTTAGTTCTCAATAGAGGTTTGAGTTCCTTAATTATTCTCTCCCTTTCCTATATGGAAACTACAGGAAGCATTTCTTCAATTGCTTTATTTCTTATTGTTTCATCCTCTGATTGTGCTAACTATTTTCTAATTTCCAACTTTCTAAACAGGTCTTTTGGTATACTTTGTTCTATTTATAGTAGATTATTTTTATAAATTAATAGGTTTTCAACCACTATGTCCTCTACCGCTACCTCATTTTCAAAGTCATACCTCTCATAGCACCTGTTCAATGTCTTCAAGTTTCCATCTCTTATTATTCTTTTCTGTATCATTTTTATGCCCGGTTTCCACAAATTCTTTGTTTTCTTTTGTTCTACCTTTTCTTCTTTCTTCTAAGTTACCTTGTCCTCTTTCTTCTTTGTTTCTACTTTGACCTTTTGTTTCTTAGGGTTGATAGGTCTGTTTGATCGTGTAGATCTCCTAGGATTTCTCATAGGTACATCTTATTTTGCTATCTTTCTAGGGATGATTGATAAATCTATTATATTAAAAGTTGTACTTACTATCTTTTCTACTTTAGAAGGAGGAGGTGCTTCAATTTCCATGCTGGAAGACCCTTATGTCATCTTAGTCCTTACTTCCTCTAGTTGTTCCCTTTTGATCCTAGCCTTCACTACTATTTCATCTACCATCTTCTCTATTTTCCTCTTCCTTGTTCCTTTATCCTATTCCTCTCTAACCTTTGCTGACTTTTCCAAGTAAGTTCCCCATCTTTCTTCAGATCTATCTATCTCAAATGCTAGTACATATTCAATTTTTATTATAAGAACCTCAGAACTAACCTCATAGCCCATAGGGTAGCACCATTTCTTCCCAAGCTCAATTTCTTCAAAGCATACACAATCAATTTCAACCATGAAATAGATTTTGTCCTTGTATCTCTCAACTAACTCCTCAGGAATCGTGTATCTCTACTTCATTTTCCTTTGAAGAATCTTAATCATTGCAAACAATTCACCATCTACCCATTATTTGTGCTATCTCCGGTAGATCTCTAATATTTTTATACAAGTAGATACACTATCCTTCCATGATCTAGGGTGCATTCTAAGAAATTTGTGCTCAATATGAATGTAAATGTGAATCAGGAGTGAACCAAATCTGAATGCTTTTGAATTATCCTTCTTAATAATCCTCACATTCTCCAAGAATTGTTGTGCTAGGATCTTGCATAGGTTGTATCTAGTGTTTTCTTTTACCATTCTATAAGCCATCATGATTACCCTTGCTGATACAAAGTTAGGTTTGCTACTGTAGTATAGCTTATATCCTAATAGTATTGCTATGAATCTCACATCTTTTTGAAATATATCATTTATAGTCATCACTCACTTATCCCATTTGGAATGAGTTAGGGTCTCAACTTTTTTCTTGATGTTTTTCTCTGCCACAGGGAGGGCTCCAATGTTGTCTAACCTAGTTATCACATTAATTAGCTGGCTACATATCTTTACAGGCTTCTCTCCTATCCAGATGAATTGATCATGAATTATGCTTAATATAATTTTGAACCATTCAATCTCGCAGAACTCATTTAGGAGGGTTAGCTTTATGATTGATTGGTCTTCTAGGTGTTTGAACTCTTCCTTCATTTTCCCATGTGATTCTATCATCTCATGTATCTCCCTATATATTTCTGCATCCCCTATGGTCTCATACTTACAATGAATGTAATCCCTAATATCTTCTACGTGAATGACATCGTAAGGGGTTTGTGTAAATGCTCCTTCAGGATTATCCTCACAAGACTTGAAAGGGTGTCTCTTAAACTTATATCTTGGCCTATCAACTATATCATAGATCACAGGTGCATCCATAGCTTCTTGATAGAGTATATGATATAAATACCTTGAATATGCTGAATTCTGGAACTTCTGCTTCAATCAATCATGCAATGTGGTTGCTAGGTGGCTGATGTGCTTCTTAAATCTTCTCTCCTTGGTCATTGCTTATCAAATGGTGAATAAATGATATACTTCAAGGTCTTTTATCCATCGCAAGGTGAGTAAATGCATTTATCATAGTTAGCTCAACTTCACACATTGTCCATTCAAACATAAATCTCACACTCATAGGATATGAATCTCCAAGTATTGCAATCATAGATATATACTCCATAATGTCTGTATACACCATATCTAAGCTTGCATGAGCTTATTCCACATAATCAAGGGCTGGATATAATCTATTTTCTGCATCCAATGCTCCCCCTAAGGCATCATGTGAAGAAACATTAGCATCTTGATGCAAGAGAATCTCGGGTCCTTGCCAATCCTGTGTCACAAAAAACATATTTGAGTTTGCTTGTTGCTTGGTTCCTACTTTGACTGAGTTGGTTCGGTGTTGCTCAGTTTCCTTTGTTTTCTGGTGTTGGTTGGTTATCTCTTTAGTGCTCAGTGATGCTTTTCTGGTGCTCGGTTGGATTTTCTTACCGACGGGTTTCTTTTGAGTTTTTTTTGGGGCCAACTTGTGCATTTAATTTGGGTCATGGATTTAATGTTGATATCCATCATTGGGAAGCATGTGGTCCCAAATCTAACTATTCGTTCCATTAATTATGGATTTGAAGGCTGACTCAGTTCAATAACCTTGTGTATAAATGTAGTTGTTTGATTAGAGTTTAGGGAGTAAGTTTTTGGTAGAAGATAGAAGATAGAAGGTTAGAGATTATCTATAGAACCTCACATATTTGAGAACTTATGTACTTGATTGTAATATCTGGCCAAAACTGGGAAGGTCTTACAGCCTGACATGTATGAATCAATTTGAAGAATATATATGAAAGTCTCTACATTCTCTCACTCACTATTGTGTGTTGTTGCTTCTGTGTATTGTTGAGCAAGGTGGATCGGGTTAGGGTGTGCCATCTCTGGCCCCTTCTATCACTCTCTTGCATCAGGTGGTATCAGAGTGAGGTTAGATCTAGATCTAGGTTTGTGAATCTAGATTTGAAGGTTCCTTCTTGTGAAGCCCTAGTTGAATTATTGTGGGGTAGCAGATTGTGATCTGACCTGCAATTGTAGAGGGTTTTCAAGATGGTTCATGGGAGGTGAGATGCATATCCAAGATTGGTAGACATGTTGAGACAACTTACTGCTAGATTAGAAGCTATTGAAATAGCCCAGAGAAGAGGAAGACATCTTGAAGATATTAGTGATGATGAAATTGAGGTAGAACAAGGTGATGTAGAACTTGCACCTATGATGGATCAGAGTGAGGAAAGATTTTTGAAGGGTTAGATAAGTCTAAAGTCTACACCATAATTTAATCCTCCTAAGTATGGTGGAAAGTTGGATTCTAATGAATTGGTGGATTGGATCACTAAGATAGAAAAGTACTTTGAGTATGAAAATGTACCTGAGGAAAAGAAGGTGAAAATTGCAAGCACAAAATTGAAGTCATGCATCCTTATGGTGGGAACATCTGCAGCTAGATAGAAAGAGGAAAGGCAAAGACAAAATCAAGGTATGGAGTAAAATGGTGAATAAATTGAAAGGAAAGTTCTTACCTTGTGATTATCAGATTAACCTAGTTAGGCGAATCCAAATTTTAAGGCAAAAAGATAGCTCGGTAAAGGAATATACTGAGGAATTCTATAGATTAGATATCAGATCTAGACATGATGAAGTTGATGTGGAAAGAATTGCTAGATGCCTAAATGGTTTGAGAGTTTCCATCCAAGAAGAAATCAGTTTGGTCAAATTGGACAAAATTGAAGAGGCTTATCAATTTTCATTGAAAGCTGAGGAGAAATTGAATAAGAGACATGAGAAAAGATAGAGAGGTAGAGGTGGTAGATTCCCTAGAGGAAGAGGTAGATCTAATGGTGAAAATAGTAGATCTGAACTAGAAAAGACAACTCTAGATAAAGGCAACATTGAGTGGAAAGGTGAAAGTTCATCTAGAGGCAGAGGTAGTAACTATTGAGGTGGTTATAACAAAGGTGGCTTCTAAGGAACTTGTTACAATTGTGGAGAAGGACATAGATCATTTAAGTGTACACATGCAAGTAAGAAGGTTGGTAACAGTCAGAATGCTTTGGTGCAAGAAGAGTCACCAAATGAACCTAAGAAGTAAAATAAATTGATGGTAAGGAGAGCACTTTGGAATGAAGATAAAAAGGAAGATTCGATAAGGAAAAGTTTGTTCAAGACTAGACGTAGAGTTTCTGATAAAGTTTGGAAGGTAATCATTGATAGTGGTAGCTCAAAGAATATGGCATCTGAAGAGATGGTCACAAATTTGTAGTTGAAAAGGTTGGAACATCCAAAGCCCTATCAGATTTCATGGATCAAAGATGAGCATACACTCTTGGTAAGTGAACAATGTTATGTGAATTTGAAAATTGGAAAATACTATGATAAGGTGTTATTTGATATCATGCCTATGGATTGTTGTCATATTTTGTTGGGTAGACCTTGGCAATATGATAGACATGCTATATATGATGGGAGATTGCATAAGTATACTATTTTGGCTTATGGGAAAAGACAAATCTTGTTACCTTTGATGGAAGAACCTATTAGTAATGTTTGCACATTTGTGAAAGTTTTCTTGATGGAAGGAAGAAATTTTGTTAAGGATTTAAAGAGAAATGATGTATTTTTTGTTATGATTCCTAACAAACCAAGTAAGAAAATAGAGGATAATGTCCTTGAGGAGATTGATAAGTTACTCACCAAGTACAGAGATATTATTTTTGATAATGTACCTGATGGTTTTCCACCAAAGAGAAGCATTAATCATTGCATGGATCTTATCCTTGGAGCTAGTTTACCGAATAAGGCACCTCATCGGTTGACACCTATTGAGAATCAGGAATTGAACCAATAGATTCAAGAATTTTTAGAGAAAGTTTTGATCAGAGAAATTTTGAGTCCTTATGTAGTACCTATGGTATTGGCACCTAAGAAGAATGGAGAATGGTGAATGTCTACTGATTCCAGAGCAATCAATAAGATAACATTAAAGTATAGGTTTCCTATACCAAGAATGGATGATATAATTGATAGTTTGGCTAGAGCAAAGTATTTTACCAAGTTTGATTTGAAAAGTGAGTATCATCAGATTAGAATCAGAGAAGGTGATGAATGGAAGACTTCTTTCAAGACAAAAGATGGTTTGTATGAGTGGTTGGTTATGCCTTTTGGTTTAACTAATGCACCGAGTACTTTTATGAGGTTGATGAATGAAGTTTTGAAGAAATTATTGGGTAAGTTTGTGATTGTATATCTTGATGATATTCTGATATTCAGTAAGACCAGAGAATAACATTTGTTTCATGTTAGATAGGTTTTGTAGAGATTGAAAGAGGAAAAGTTGCTGATAAATCTAAAAAAGTGTTCATTCATGAAAGAGGAGATTGTGTATTTGGGATTTGTGATTTCAGCTGATGGTTTGAAAATGGATCCTAAAAAGGTTGAAGCTATTTTGAATTGGCCTACACCTATGAATGCTAGTGAGGTAAGATTATTTCATGGCTTGACAAGTTTTTACCGAAAGTTTATTAGGAATTTTAGTTCAATTTGTAATGCTATGATTCAAACTATGAGAGGAGACAAAAGAGAATTCAAGTGGACACATGGAGCTGACAAAATTTTTGAGACTCTGAAGTAGAAGGTTGTTGAATTGCCTATTTTGGCATTGCCTAATTTCAATAAGGTATTTCAAGTGGAATGTGATGCAAGTGGTAGTGAAATTGGAGTTGTGTTGAGTCAAGAAGGTAAACCTGTTGCTTTATTTAGTAAAAAGTTGAATGATGCAAAAAGGAAATATTTTGTGCATGATCAAGAATTCTATGCTATTGTTCAAGCACTGAAGAAATGGAGACATTATTTGATATTGAGTGAATTTGTGTTGTATACTGATCATAAAGCTTTAAAATATTTGTGTTGTCAAAATAAGTTGAATCAGAGACATATGAAATGGGTTGAGTATTTGCAGAGTTATACATTTGTGATAAACCATAAGAGTGGAGTCACTAACTGAGTTGTTGATGCATTGATTAGAAGGAGATCTTTGATGACCGAGATGAAAATTGGAATTTTAGGCTTTGATGATATGAGAGATTCTTATGAATTTGATCCTGATTTTTGTGAGCCATGGAGAAAGTGCAGAGCACCTATTCAAGATCAATAGAGTACCAAATGGGATGAATATTTAATGCAAGGAGATATGTTGTTTAAAGGTATTCAGTTGTGTATACTGAGAGGATCAATGAGAACTAATTTGATAAAAGAGAAACATAGTAGTGGTTTGGCTGGACATTTTGGTGTTGATAAGACATTGAATTTGCTTAAGCAGAAATAATTTTGGCCATAGTTGTATAAAGATGTTTGGAAATTTGTTAAAAGTTGTGGAGTTTATCAAGTTGCAAAAGGAGTTAGTCAGAATATTGGATTGTATACACCAATTTTTGTACTTGAGAAACCTTGGATTGACATCAGTATGGATTTTGTTCTTGGCTTACCGAAGGCAATAAGAGGTAATGATTCTATATTTGTGGTTGTGGATAGATTTTCCAAAATGGCACATTTTATACCTTATAGAAAGACATTAGATGCAGTACATCTAGCAAATCTTTTCTTTAAGGAAATTGTCAAATTGCATCGATTACCGAGGAGTATTATCTCTGACCTAGACAGTAAATTTGTTGGATACTTTTGGAAGACTCTTTGGAGAAAGTTGGGTACCAAGTTGAAATATAGTTCTACATTTCACCCACAAACTGATGGACAGATAGAAGTTGTGAATAGAAGCTTGGGTAATATTTTGAGATGTTTAGTTGGGGACACACCGGGTAATTGGGATTCTGTGTTGGCACAAGAAGAGTTTGCATACAATAATTTAGTGATTTAGAGTACTAGGAAAACACCTTTTAAGATTGTAAATGGCATACAACCGAGAGGTATATCAGATTTGAGAGACATTGATGATGAAAGAAAGAGAAGTGCTGAAGGATTAAAATTTATTGAGTATATGAAGACATTACATGAAGATGTGAAGCTTAAACTGGAAAAGAGTAATAAAAAATACAAAGACAAAGTTGATAGATCAAGAAGACATAAGACTTTTGATGTTGGTGATGAAGTGATGGTTCATTTGAGGAAAGGCAGATTTCCTATTGGAACATATGGGATGCTGAAGATGAAGAAGTTTGGACCTTGCAAGATTTTGAGAAAATTTGACAGTGGAAATGCAATTGAAGTTGAGTTACCTAATGACATGGATATATCACCTATATTCAACATTGTTGATTTGTATGAGTTTCATGAACCTAAAGAAGACATGGAAATAGTGATGGATTATCTTAAGAAGAAGAATGAAGAAGTTGAGCATATTTTGGAGCAAAGAATTGGTAGAAGTACAAAAGGAAAACCGTATATGGAATATCTAGTAAAGTGGAAGAATAGACCGATTGAAGATAGTTCTTGGATTTCACAGTCTGAGTTGGATGCAGCTTAGATCATACATGTTTCATGATTCAAAGAATCATTTCAAATAACCCTAGGTGTTTGATGTAGGAGCATCTCAGGTCCTTGGCAATCCTGTGTCACAAAAAACATATTTGAGTTTGTCTGTGTTGCTTGGTTCCTGCTTTGACCGAGTTGGTTTGGTGTTGCTCAGTTTCCTTTATTCACCGGTATTGGTCAGTTATCTCTTTGGCACTTAGTGAATTTCCCTGGTGCTCGGTGATGCTTATCTGGTGCTCAGTTGGCTTTGCTTACCGATGGGTTTCTTTTGAGTTTCTATTGAGGCCAACTTGTGCATTTAATTTAGGTCATAGATTTAATGTTGGTATCCATCATTGGGAAGCGTGTGGTCCCAGATCTAACTATTCCTTCCATTAATTATGGATCTGAAGGCCGACTTGGTTCAGTAGCCTCCTGTATAAATGTAGTTGTTTGATTATAGTTTAGGGAGTAAGTTTTTGGTAGAAGATAGAAGATAGAAGGTTAGAGATTATCTGTAGATCCTCACATGTTTGAGGACTTCTATACTTGATTGTAATATCTAGCCAAAACTGGGAAGGCCTTACAGCCTGGCATGTATGAATCAATTTGAAGAATATATATGAAAGTATCTGCATTCTCTCTCTCACTATTGTGTGTTGTTGCTTCCGCGTATTGTTGAGCAAGGTGGATCAGGTTAGGGTGTGCCATCTCTGGCCCCTCCTATCCCTCTCTTGTGTCACATCTATTATCTCAACCTAAACCAATTCCTTATTGAAATCTTTTACCTTCCATATCTTCCCATCATCTTCATCTACTGGTTTCTCAAAATGATTCTTGAATTCATCTATGTATTCACCAATAATTTTACCTCTCACCAATGTTCTTCTTTATAACCATGGGTGGTGGTCCTCTTCTAGTGTTTATTCCATTATACCTATAAAACTTCACTATGTTTCCTAAGTTGTTGCATTTGAAACATGTAGGTGGTCTTCTATTTTGATTAACCTATAGCTTACAATACCTTGCAGTATGCCCAAGGTTATTGCATTTATAGAATGTGATCTTCACTATTGATTCTTCTCTGATGTAATCTTGTCTTCTTCTTGATTGATCAAGTTTTCTACATTCTTCTTTCTTATGTCCATATGCATAAAAGATATAAAAATAACCAGTAAAGGGTTTGAAAGGACCTTTACCTCTACAATCTCTTTTCATGTCTCCAAGTTTGTTGCATCCAAAGCTTCTACCTTTGAAAGGTTTGATTTGATCTTTAGGTTCTTCAAGAGTGGATCTATCTTTAATCTTTTCTTCATGTGATTCTTCATGAGTCTTAGAACATTCTCCTTCATTGTATCCAATTCCAGTCATGTCTCCTTTAGGTTTTTGTCTCTCTCTTTGTTCATCAATTTTATAACTACTCATGTGTAACTTCTCAATGTTTAACTTGGATTGAGTGAGTTCTCCTTTAATGATCTGATTATACTTCTCCAATTCTAGGCATTTTTCCCTGCAGTGATCAAGTTCTATCTGCATCTCTCCTATCTGTATGTTTGCTTCTTTTAGAGTCTCTTCAACTTTGTATCTTGCATATTTTTCATGTTGAATCTCTTTAATCATTAGAAGATTGATTTGTTCCTTTTCTTTCTCTAGCTTCTTTACATGGTCTGATGTATCATTGTTTGAATCATCCTTGATATTTTCCATAAGGTCTTATCTCTGACTTCTTGAAAGTTCAAGCTAGTCCTTTAGTTTCTTGATAAAACCTACTGCTCTTCTTAATTTGAATTTCAAATCACCATTCTTATCCTTTTCTTTGTCCAGATCATCAAGTGCTACTTCAAAGTTCTTTTGAAAACTTTTTGAATCCATTCCGATCTCTCTTAAGTTGTTAGGCTTTCTCTCCAAGGGCCAATAGCTCTGATACCAATTATTAGGATTAAGTAATACTGAGAGGGGGGGTGAATCAGTATTACAACACTTCAATTTAAAATTGAACCAATTGCAAATAAACCATATGAATGCTGAAATGAAAATAACATAAACACATAACACATAACTCATAACACCATTATTTGTTTTCGAGGAAACCCTAGCCAAGAGAAAACCCCATTGGAGATGGTACCCACAATTATGCACTAAAATATAATATCCCTGTTAGGATAGATAGCCCTGTTAGGAGATGATTATTACATAGTAAATTTCCTTTTTAGAGGAATGGCAACCCTATTAAAGGTATACAAAAACCTTGTTAAAGGTATAGTGAGCTTACAGCTCTTACAATAATTCGGTTACAAAAAGTAATCTTCAAGAGTGAATAATACAAGTATCTACTATACTTTGACAGTTCTAGTTATAGCTCTCTGTTAGTCTCTGATCTTGCATCAGCTACCAACCATTACTGATATCCCAAATTCACATCCATAACTCATAAATATCTTCCATACCTATCGCTTCCACAAAACACTCTTTACTTCTATCTATTTTGCCATCAGTCAACTCTCAAATTACAATAAAAAAAATAGTAATTTATCATGCAAATAATAAATACTGAGTTGGCAACTTATATTACCAAAGTTTTGGAAATATACAATCTTTATTTGACTTATCACGTCTCCATTTCATCTAGCATTCCCTTAATCATCGTGACTGTTCATATGCCTTATTTCACTATTCCTCTATCTTCGCATGCCTTCATATCATTGTAACTTGATGATATCAATACCAAAACATGTGAAACCTTAACTAAATTTCATACATATCCCAAAATGTCTTCATCTAAGTTCTCAAGCCATAATATATCATATATCACCTTCGTTGACCAAAATAGTACTGTAGTATACTGTAAATTTGATTCTGTACTTAGTCATTTTCATAAATTTGGATCTCCAAGACATATACTTACTCCATGAAATCACTATGACATTTGTGTTTCCATAAATGGAAATCATCAAGTGATCCATAGTGCTCTCAGAACATCACTTGCTAACAAGTATAACTCAAGATGCCCTCACCACCTAGTCCCTCATCCAACTCTCCACCTACTCGAGGGGTCTATAGAAACATACACATATTCCATGTTAGAATATTTTATCTAACAATAAAATATTTAATTTCAAAATATATATTTAAACTTGAAAAAAATTAAAACATGTAAACATTTTTTTCAAAATAAATAAATTTACTTGTGTATCCTGATGAATTGAATCATGAGGTGCCTATAAATCCTGATATGTGGTGGCCATCGTAATGTCATGTACACAATTTATTTAATAATATATAGATTATATATTTCAAAAATATAAATATATATATAGTTGCAATCTCTACATATACATATATATATAATTAGTTAATGAAAATCAAATTTTGGTTTCTTACCTGATTTTTCTGCTAGAATGCACATCCAATGTATGATAACTCAAAAGAGTGTAAGGACACTACATCAGGGTCAATGACATCATTCATAAGAAGAGATGAGAATCTAGTCTAAAATCATGAGGTCATGGGTGTCCATTGTAGATGAGGTGTCTTCTCTAGAGGAGGTTTCTTCTCTAGAGGTGTAGGATCAAACACACTCTGTCATAGAGATGTAGGACATATCAAAATGTCCTCCTATCTAGAAGTACCTTCATGTGCATCTCCATGTCCTTGTCTGCTAGCACTGGAGGATCTCCCAAGAACTCATAGAATGAATGTAGGAATATCACTCAGAGTGTCCCCATGCAATATAGAGTACCCATGATAAGCATCAAGGAGATCACTCACTAACATGGATCTGATCACATGTAGACAATCATCGGGCTATATTTCTATATCATCAGGTGTGTGGAGTTGGTAGAAGATGTAAGGATCATAAAAATCATCTAATTGATCAATGAATGGGCTCGTACGAGATAATATAATTTACCTTCCCACGTGATCAGATGACAACTGGTCAACCTAAGTTGTGATAGAGGAAATGCTATACTATATATCTAGGTGCACCTCCTCAGCTTTAGACTCTACAGCTCTAGTATGGGCCTCCAAACCTTTTGGAAGAATGAAAAGGTTTTGACCCACTAATGTGCTCTTACTAGGGGGTTGTGGAACATATGGCCATCTTAACTTATCTACAAATATTTCCTTCCCCTAACCTGAATGTTGTGGAAAGTCAGTATAATCAACATCATACCCTAAATGGAATTATACAAATAATTATTTGCATAAATAGAGTGGTACCTCATCCTTTTGTGGCCATATATGATGGTTTTCCAACCATCTGGGATATATGAAGGGGGCCACAAGGTCATCCTTACACTTTTTCACTATGTAATCTCTCACAACATTCTTCTCTAAGTAATTAGGAAACATGACATTAACATTGGTTGCAGAAGCATCCATGTCAATAATCCTCCACCTAACTATCCCTGACATTGTACTAGCTAAGCTCTAATAAAATGTTTCAATGGAGGTGTCATCATAAGGGTTGTAAGATCCATCCTTATAAATCATACTCATAAGCTCAATGCGAATGGATGTCAATCTCTCCCTATTAGGGAGGACAACAATATTTTGCAGTGTCTACTCTAGTTGAGGTAGAACAAAATGCAATCTATAAATATTATGATGTCTATGATTCTCCCTAGTTTGGTGAGTACCATTAGATGGTGCATGTGATGCATGGTCACTATCACAATGGGCATTAGGCTCTAAGACAATGGATTCCATGATGTATAGATATGATAGATGATGCATAAATCTAGATAAAAACTGCAAGTGTACACATGTACATTAAATATAATTAACAAAATAGTTCACATATAAATATATCTGTTGTATTTACAAACTATACATTTGAATTAGATCTAAATTAAACATTAACCATATAAAAATTTAAAAAATCAAGTAAATTAAAAATGATTTCATTGAACCTTAAGACATTCAAATCATTAAATATATTACAAATCCCTTTAAAAGACATTCAAATAATCAAATATACACTTAAATTCTGCAACACATACATTGAACGAAAAACATTGAAAACCTTGTAAATTATAAACAATTTCATTTCTCTAAGGCATTCAAAGCATTACATAGTATGTATCCCCTTAATATGTATTGAATCATTACATATTACATCAATATAGTAAAATTTTAGTATTTTAATGGTTCCATGAATAGTTCCAATTAATGTTGATTTTTAAAGGTTTTTTGAATGGCCAAAAAATTTATAGACAACATATCATTTCAGGAAATTAGCACAATTTCAAATTTAAATTGGTTTATTTAGAAAAGAAACTAGCATGTCATATGCATGAAATGATAACACATGGGATATTGTAAACATATTTGCATGTTTCATCTTGCATGATAGGTTGCATGAAATTTTAAAATTCGATAAATGAAAAATGATAGACATATCAAGGTTCATGTTTCATGAGAAAATGACAAACTTGATTCTTGCATCTAGTAATATTATTACAATACACTAAAGCTATATAAGTATTTTTTATTGAGTTTAAATTATTTATGTTTTTATGTTTAAATTATTTTCTAGCTCTCTAATGTAGTATTGATGTCATCTATAGTGTACATGGTGAACACTGATGGAATGTTGAAGGGAGTAGATCTAAAAAAGAACATGTACTAACATTTAAGCTTGTACTAATATCATGACCTAACAAAAGATGTTTTTTTATATGAAAATAAGTAAAACATTTCTTAAAGTAATCAAATATGTATTTTGTTGTAATGTTGATGTTGTGAGATATATTTCATGTATACTCATGAGATGATGTAAATGCTCTAATTGATTAATATTACATGAAATGAGTTTATTTTGAGATAATTATATAGCCTAATTTATGGTTTGCATTTGAGTCTCTTTGTGAATATGATGTCAATATTACAAAAAAATTTCTATTCTCGTATGATGTGACAAGATGGACACAACGCCTAGGTTGATGGATTTGATAATGTGAGATGAGCATTGATGCCTAGGTCACATGATTAGCTAGTGAGTGTACTATCATAAAAAGTTTTCATCTATAATTATATGCTCATTTTAGCTCTATTTTAGGTTTAATAGTTTAATGATTTTAAGTTTTAATTTAGGTTTAACAGTTTGAAGGTTTAAGTTTTATTATAGGTTTAATAGTATGAAGGTTTAAGTTTTAAGGTTTAAGGTTTACATTTTAAGGTTTAAGGTTTTAGTTTTTAGAATAAAATATTAAAACTAGTCATTTTATAGAACATAAAAAATTAAACATTTTCTACTAATATAACATTAAAAAAACATTTTTAAACCATACATGAAAAATTAAACATTTGGTGCTAATATAAAATTAAAAAATTATTTTTTAGCCGTATAATTATAAAAAACACTTTTAAAAAATCAAATAAATACAAAAAAGTAGGCCCCCTACCTCACACTTGGTTGAATGTCCTCAAGCCCCCTTCCCTATTCCGCTAGCCCCTCATTGTGCAAATGAGGGACTTAAACTGCCTTCTAGGGTTTTTATTAAGTGAGTGAGACTCGACTAAGTGGGATTCGACCGAGTCCCACTCGGTCGAGTACCTCTACCCACATATGCTTCATTAGGTGTCATGTGGTGCATACGTGGATTCGGTCGGGTGCTACTCGGCTAAGTTTTTCTCGGCCCAATCCTCTGAGTTAGCCTCAACTACAATAGGCAATTATACTTTTACCCTAGGATGTACCAACAGTATAAAATTTTAGTTCCCATTACCATCAGCCTCAAACTTTCTCTCTCCCATTAGGATATTTTATACATTTTTAGGAAGAAATTCCATGTTTCTCCATGTTTCTCCAATATCTAATTCCTTCTAAGTGTAAACCCATTTCTTCCATAACATCCGCAACTTTATTACCTTCCCTATAGGATTGAATAATTATAAAATAGTCCAGGACAAGTAAAAGTTTTCTTAAATATCTCCCATAATACTCTCTATAGACCAATTAATTTCAAAAATCCCTTTAGCATCATCCACTATATGTTCAAAATCCCCCTCTATAGCAAAAACCTTGATTCCAATGGAGAGAGAAAATGTGATTCCCCAATATAAAGGCATACCATCGGCTTGGTTATTAGTGAATCCATTCATGTTACCAGTAAAGGCAAAAATCAACTCCCCATTGGAAGATCTAATAACACCCCCTCCTACAACATTTTCATTTCTAGCAACACCATCAAAATTGATGTAATATCCTTCATTTTGGCAAAGTTTTTGTTTTGTTTACAAATTTTCATTTTATCTTGATATGTTGTTTAGTTAATTAACTTTAAAAAATTAATAGATTATTCTTATTTTATTTTAAATAATGATGAATTAATATTAGCAATATTAAATTAATATAAATTAATTAATTTTAATAAATAATATAATTATTATCTATTATATAGCATTTAATTAATTGGATTAAAATTAATCATTAGATTATTCTGATTATACTAATGTCAAGGTTCAATATACAGATATTACGATATTAATATTAATGATTATTCAATGGATAATAAAAAAAGACAAGTTATCTTATTAAGAGAATTTAATATGTTTATATTGTAATTAGTTAGTTTATTTTCTTCTTGAAGTCGAACCATTTCTTGTGGCTTTTCATTAGCTTGCATTGAAATGAATAGTTTCTAATTTGCATTATTTGTATAGTTTTGAGTTCTAATTTTGGGGGGAATTCATTGGATGGAATTTTTGGGAAATTGGATTGTGGATTTTGATATTGCTATGAATTTTGATCATACTGTGGATTGGGGGCTTGGAATTATCCTCATTATTCTTTTTCTTCTAGTCATTCCCTTGCAGCTTTGAGGTATGTATTTGGAGCTTTATGATGTATTGTCTATATTTGTAGTAGATTGTAACATTACATGTGTCATATGAAATGAATTTAATTATGTATGTGATATTTTTATACTAGAAACCTTTGTAGTTAATCTGTAACATAGCTTTTATATCTTCATCTTTTGTCTATTCTTTCGAGTTTCTCTAATCAATGAAATCCTCTTGATTTGAAGCTATTATATTAGAATTTCCCTAATCTGTAACATAACTTTTGTCTATTCTTTTGAGTTTCTCTAATCTATAACATAGCTTTTGTGTCTTCATCTTTTGTCTATTCTTTTGAGTTTCTCTAATCAATGAAATCCTCTTGATTTAAAGCTATTATATTAGAATTTCTCTATTCTGTAATATAGCTTTTGTCTATTCTTTTGAGTTTCTCTAATCTGTAACATAGCTTTTATATCTTCATCTTTTGTCTATTATTTTGAGTTTCTCTAATCAATGAAATTCTATTGATTTGGGGGCTTGGAATTGTCCTCATTATTCTTTTTCTTCTAGTGATTCCCTTGTGGCTTTGAGGTATGTATTTGGAGCTTTATGATGTATTGTCTATATTTGTAGTAGATTGTAACATAAAATGTGTCATATGAAATGAATTTAATTATGTATGAGATATTTTTATACTAGAAACCTTTGTAGTTAATCTGTAACATAGCTTTTATATCTTCATCTTTTGTCTATTCTTTTGAGTTTCTCTAATCAATGAAATCCTCTTGATTTGAAGCTATTATATTAGAATTTATTACTTTGTAGTTTCTTCTACCAATTCATGTTTCTTTTGGATATTTTATATATTTCTTTGTTTGATGTCTTTATTTGGGTTTCCATCTTCCAATCTATAGATAGTTGGAGGTGTTAATTAGTCTACCATCTTTTTTGGACATTTGGCAATACCCGCTTCTATATGGCATATACGTAATGTTTGTGGTCAAATTTGTGGGATGCTCTTTTGACAAGATGTTTAATTATTACTAATGTTACTTAAATTCAATTAAATTATTATTTTAAATAATATTAATTAATTTTGAATTATTATTAAATTTAAATTAGTAAATATGGTCTCTTATATCAATCATTAATCTCAGTTCATATAATATGTATTTAGGGAATTTTCATTTCTTCTAAGTGGAGAGAAGGGAGGTAGTGTTGTCAACCATTTTCCTCCTAAGTTTCTTTCATAATTATGACTTATGTTAGTAGAAACTATTTCTTCTATTAATATAATTTTTCATCTCATAAAAAGGGGTTTTTCTTCCTTAGTGTAACCATTGTTTCCAGGCAGAAGAGAATCCCCATTTTTAGGTTGGTCATTATCTATTTCTGGGAGCATTTTATGCTTCTTTTACGCAGTTTTCCAAACTCTACTTTTTTAATATTTTCTAAGGTTCGCATTTTAGCACAGGCAGCACGGATTCTGATTAAGGTTGTTGAATTTATCTTTCATGCCAAATGTGAAAATTCTATTGCATCTATTGTTTATTAATATCATATCTTATATATTTTATTTGACTGACAAATATTGAAAAAATAACACAACTGTAACTTCACAAATAGAATCACATATGAAAATATGAAACACAAGGAACCTAATATTTTTGGACATATTATTCCTGGAAAAACCCCAAAGGGAAAACCAATACAACAAATGAGGAATTATATTAAACTTTAGTAAATTAAGAGATACATAAACTGCTTACCTCTTACTAGAAGAGCTCCGAAAATATCCCAATTTCTCCTGCTAAGATTCCACCACTGCTATTTCCAATGCTATCACTGTGCCCTTTTGATCACTACAAAGATATTTTATAACACTCCAAATTCATTTTCTAACACTACAAATGCTTCTCAAGTGTGTATTCTTCAAATTCCCACTGACCCCCTTTTATACCACTCATATTGGAAAGCCAATGACCATGATTTAATCTCCATCAACATATGAGATTAATTAGACCCAAATAAAACCTAACTAATTTTTTACTAGGTGTCTCTAAGGAAATCAATTAATTAAATAAATACTTGTTCCCATTCTATAAAAAATTCTAGAAAAAAAAATTATTTACTAATTTGTAGCAAATAGATGAACAGTTGTCCAAGCTACCAAAACTAACACTCCCTCTTAGAAAAGAAGCTATTCTGCATGACATCCAACTTATCTTTGAAGAATATTAATTTTGCATTATCCAATGCCTTTTTCAAAAAAAATTCTACTTGTTGTTCTTGTTAGGAATATTCCTAAGAGATAACTGAGAGGGGGGGGTGAATCAGTTATCTACAAGTTTCAATTCTTTATCCAATTAAGTATACTTAAAATTTAAGCATAAACACAATGAAAGAAAACTTGAACACAACACCAATAATTTGGTTATGGGGAAACCCAAATAGGTAAAAACCCCAGTGGGAATTAACACCCTTTAATAAATTGAACTAGTGTATATTGATCCTTGTTAGAAGATCTTACAACCCTGTTAGGAATTGATCTTTACAATGCTTTTAGTACAGTGACCTGGTCAAAGGTCAGACCTTATTAGGAGCCTTTTATGATTGATCTTGTTAGGGGTGAGGATGCACTATCTAAGAGCTCACTTCTCAAAGGGGTGAAGGCTACAACCTTCTGAATAACAGATACACACTATATTTGGATCTTGGTGAACTACGAGGTAGACCTACTATCTTGATTAGTTCCAATGAATATCACACTCTATCTTCTCTATCACATAGACCTCTTCTTGATGGCACAATACTTTGCACTCTCTGCTCTTCTCTAATATTTCATCTCCATGCCATGCTTCTAGCGATCACAAATGACCAGCTATAAGTATATTTCCTCTAAATGATATAATCAAGTTGTCTTATTAGAACCACCTTAAAATCATATTAGAGAAACAATAACACTCTCCAATAACATCTCAGTTGGCTCTACTAAGCACGCAACACAAACTAGGACCTGTCCAAATCAATAAGTGTAGACACACGCTACACACTGTCGGCTCTACCAAATTAACTAATACTTTATCCTCAAGCTAAATTACATCATGCACTCTTAACCAAACATTCTTAACTCATCTCAAATCACTAATCCAAGCATTCATATCCAAATGATAGGCGCAACTCCTGTACCAATATAATCTCTGTCAGCTCTTCTAGATAAAGACAAGAAACTACAACTGGTGAATAGCGACTGCATAACTTCACTTCTATTTCACATCAGACTCTATGCCCATGAATGTAACAACACTAATATGTCTCCATCACATATCCAAATGTAAAAGGCTCCATAATAACTATACGGACAATCACTCATAGAACATTGCATGTAACTCTATCAAGAACACTGTTGATACAAGCTGCTACATAACTGGTTGTACTAACAATTAACCTCTGTGTCCATGATATCATACTAATAACATGTCCATGCTACATATACTCAAATATTACTACATAATTCTTCCATGCATGCTACTTATCATATGTTTTTGTCAATGACAAACATATAATTAGCACTGGCTTGCTGGCAAATCTCCAATAGTTTTGTATATATATATTGTAGTTGAACAATCCCTAATGATGTGATACTTGATGTCTATATTCTTAGACCTATCATACAATACTAGATTCTCAGATAATCTAATACAACTCTAATTTTCATAGTGTATCATTTTAGTCTCAACCCTCTGACCAAAAAAGACCACTAAAAATTTACAAATCTATATAGCTTCACACGTCACCATGCTAGCCACTATGTATTTTACTTATGTAGAACTTAGAGCCATTAACTTCTGCTTCCTACTAAACCAAGAGACAACTCCTGATCCCAAACTGAAACAACACCTTGAAGTGATTTTATTGTCCATCTTACTACTTTCCCAATCTGCGGCAGTATATCTTATCAACTTGATTCCTTCACCTTGAGTATATCTAATCATATATTCAATTGTACCACTCAAATAATGCAACACATGTTTTTCTGCTATCCAATGTACTCTATTTGGCTCAACCATGAATTGACTATGAGAGTCTACTGCAAAAGCTATATATGTCATGT
Source organism: Chamaecyparis obtusa (assembly GCA_027943335.1). Taxonomy (NCBI): domain Eukaryota; kingdom Viridiplantae; phylum Streptophyta; class Pinopsida; order Cupressales; family Cupressaceae; genus Chamaecyparis; species Chamaecyparis obtusa. The sequence goes on along the minus strand of BSBK01005372.1, from coordinate 202,298 downwards.
GTTTATCAAATACATGAGAGAAATAATCAACTATTTGTATAAGGTGGTATCTACCTCCTTCTCCCTAGATGTGTCTACCTTCTTCCAATTCTTGATCATAGGTGTAGACATGGCTCTACAATCCTCCATCCTAAACCTCTTCAAGGTTTGAACACAATATTTATCATGTCCAAGGAAAATCTCTCCATCTATCTACCACACCTCCATGCCTAGAAATTAGTACATAAGTCCCAAATCCTTCATCTAGAACTTTTTCCCAAGGTCCCTCTTTCATTCTTCGATGAGCCCTAGTGAAACTGTTAAAAGAAGTCATCTACATATAGAATGAGAATGAGAATGGTGCAGGGGCATAGAGTTCCTAACCAAGTTGTGATAGGAATTCAAATAGTTTTTGGTTTTCTTTTAGCTAGGACGTTGGAATCCTTTTTATGGAATTTAATAAGGCCTATGACATGTAATAAGGCTTAGGAGGTGACTAGGTCATTAGATGAGTAAGTGTGTTAGGAATGCAAAATTTGCTCAATGTGCAACTTTTAAATTATTCAAAATGTTGTATGCCAATAGTTAGTTGGTTGAAAAATGTTATCTAATTTCTATAACCAATTGAAGGCATCCATAAGGCCTAGAAATGTTGAATAATGTAAGGCTGGTGAAGTAATATGAAAAAAAAGACTTGCCTCAAGTTTATGTTTATGTTTTGTTCCTTATTTTACTACTTTCTGCATTTGTATGAAGATGTATTATATTGTACAGTCATAGTAGACTCTGAATGATTGAGGGATTATTATAGATTTGAATAACCTTGATTCTCCAGTTTGGTTTGAAGGTCTCAACTTTTTTGGGTTGATAAATCCGTTGTTTGGAAGTCTATTGGTTTGGAACCCTCAACATTGGAATTTTGAGACTAAAATGGCTCTATTCTAGCATTCCATAGTGGGAATCTCCTGAGACCTCTTGATATGTTAGAATATATTGTATTTTAATTTCGGAAGTGATTTTTGGGGTTGCAAAGACTAGGAAACCATTTTTGGGATGAAGCCCTAGGCTGATCATAGTGAAAGTGGTGAGTCAGGAATCATTCAAGACATGGAGGTGCAAACCCAATATGAATGAGATGGATCCAATAAGCCTATGTTCTAGTTGCTTTGGTGGTGTACAAACCATAATTAGTTTCCCAAGTGAAGAGATAAATTAACTAGTGATAGGTTGTAGATCATTCTTTACCACTAGGTCTATCTTAAAGTAATTAGGCCTAATTAGCCCTACAAGGGTTAGGTGGTTTAAAGGAAGAACCCAATTTTGGATTTAAAATATTGTTTGTAAGGCCTAAAATGGTTTCAAAACCTATAATTGTTTTTAGAGGTTATTTGGGTGGTTTAGGAGAAAAGTTTAAAAAATATTATTAGGAGGGCTACAAGAATTTAGGACCCCTACTAGGCTTAACTCACCTAAATGGTGTTATAGTCAAGTTTGAATCTCAAGATTGGATCCCATGAAATGTATTAAGGGTCAATAGATTTCAAAGAACACTCATTCATATATACAAGACAAAAGTGGGAAGATCCTAGCTTGCAAGGATTTTGGACTTAAGGTGGAAGGTGAAGTGATCAGTTGGAGTTGAGATCATAAGTGTTAGGAATTGTAAATTCTCAATAAGAAAAGACCTTGTCTTAGAGGGTGACCTTTGGAAGGGCTAAGGATAGGAGCATTCAAGCCTTGTAAAGGCTTATTATGGACCAAAAAAAGGGAAGAGATAGTGTTTGAAGTTAAGTCCAAGACCTTTTTGCATCGGAGTGGTATCAGAGCCAATGTTTTGAGAAAGTTGGTGTATGTTAGACATAGAAGCAGAATCAGAGGCTAGTTCAATGCCTTCAAAAATGATGATTTAAGAAGCCTTCAAGAAGATGGTAGAGGAGATGATTACAACACAGTTGCAAGACACCAAAAAGGCTAAATGCAAAATGACAGAGTGGGGAGATGAATCTGATGAAGAAGACACTAGAGTAGAGACAGTAGGGGAAGAAATAAAAGATATGTCTGCAGATCATAAGGTGTTTGAAGATGCATTGAAATCCTTGAACAAGGATAACATTGAAGGGTTACCCATTTATAATGGAAGCTTGAATGGAGAAGAGATATTGGAGTGGATTGAAGCCTTGAATAATCATTTTGATTACAAGGAGATTGATGAGAGAAATAAGGTTAGTTCGGCCAAACCAAGATTGAATGGTTTTTCCTTAGTGTGGTGGAAAATGATGCAGGAAGAAAGGGAGCAAGGAGGGAAGAACAAGATCACCTCATGGGAAAGAATAAAGATTAGGATCAAAACTAAATTTCTTCCAATTAACTATGAGGTTGAGATGTACAAAAGGATGCAAAATTTAAGACAGAGAGAAATGGATGTAAGTTCTTACACCAAGGAGTTTCAAAAGTTGAGTTTAAGCGAAAGGAAATAAGAAGAAGTGGTGAAGGCGGCTCACTATATTAATGGTCTCAGACCAAATATTCAATATGAAATAAGTATAATGATACTTGATACAGTGCTTTCAGTTAACCTTGAGAGAAAAGGAGAAAATCAAGTGGAAGGGAGAACATAATCAGAGAGCAAGAGGTCATAGAGGAGATAGAGGTAGAGGTACATTAGGAAGAGGGAAGAGTCCTCATAAAAATAAAGACTCACATAAAGCATATACCAATGGTTAAAATTATCAAAGAGAAGTTCCATTGATAGGTTCTTTTAGAGTAAGAAGTAATAGAAGAGGTAGATTTTGAAACCAAGGAAGGGGTTCCACTATTTTCACCAGCAAGTACTAAAAAATCCATCAAATGGGACACACCATGAGTAGATTCCCTGAAAAGGCTTCTAGTTCACACATGGGAGAGATAAGAACTCACTTAGTGTAGGAGGAAGATTCTTAGAGTATTGCATCATCCATAAACAAAGTAGGCCATGTCTTAGATGGAGAAGTTTGATGCTAAGAATGACACTTTTGAAGTTAACCCAATCCAAGGAATGTTCCCAAAGGAAAAGCCTCTTCAAAACCACCTATAAGTCCCATGGTAATTTTTGCAAGGTTATAGTTGATTTAGGGTCTCCTGAGAATATAGTTTTAGTAGAGATTGTAGATAAATTAAAATTGAAAATTCTACCACATGTTAATCTCTATAAGGTATCTTGGTTAAACAAAGTATATCAAGTACTAGTTAATGAGTACACATGGGTAGACTTTGAAATAGGGGAGTATGAAGATAGATTCTTATTTGATATCTTGCCAATGGATGTATGTCACTTGTTGTTAGGGTGTCCATGGTAGTTTGATGTTAAAGATACTTTTTATGGGGAGAAGAACTCATACATGATTACTAAGAATGGTAGGAAGTTTCAAATGGATCTATTACTAGACCTAGGAGAAGGGAAATATGTAGGGTCTAGTGTAATGTTGCTAAGTGGAAAGGAATTTCTAAAGTTGATGAAGCAGGAAGGAACCCAAGGGTATGCCATCATGGTGAAACCAAAGGAAGAGGTTAAGACAGAACCAAAAATAGAAATACCCCAAGAAGTGTAGATGTTGTTAGATCAGTATAAGGACATAGTGGTGGATGAGATTCCTGATACACTACCTCCCATGGGAGATATAAATAATCAAATAGATATAATTCTAGGTGCTACCCTTCCTAATAAGGATGCATACAAAATGATACCAAAATAGAATGAAGGAATAGGGAAACAAGTCCAATAATTTCTAGATCACAAGGGGTTGATAAGAAAAAGCTTGAGCCCATGTTTTGTTCCAACTATTTTGGTGCCCAAGAAAGGTGGTAAATGGATAATGTGCACAGAATCAAGAGACATTAACAAGATAACTATTAGATTGCATTTCCCTATGCCAAGGATTCAAGATTTAATGGACTATTTGGGAGGATCTTGTTATTTTTCCAAGGTGGACTTGAAGTCAAGCTACCATAAAATAAGGATAAGGCCTAGTGATGAATGGAAAACAACCTTTAAAAATAACGAAGGGTTGTATGAATGGTTGGTGATGCCTTTTAGCCTCACAAATGCACCTAGTATATTCATGAGGCTCATGAATGAAGTTATGGAATAATTTCTTGGTAAATTTAAGGAGGAGCATATCTGACATTTGGATCTAGTCTTGAGGAAATTTCAACAAGAAAAGTTCAAGATCAACTTGGAAAAATGTGAGTTTTTAAAAACTGAACTTGTGTATCTTGGATTTTTGGTTTCTAAGAGATGTTTAAATATGGATCCCTCCAAATTTAAGGCAATACTTAGTTGGTCTACACCTAAGTCCATAGGAGATGTCATAATTTTCCATGGGTTAGCCTCATTGTTGGAAAGTGGGCTATACTGATGTATATGACTTGATATAGTGTTATCATTATGGCAACAGAGTCATATAGCAGTTTGGAGTTAGCGCACTTGATAAGAAGATCAAAAATCAGTTAAGTGTTGAAGACTGGATAGTGTATAGAGTTCCTGTAGCTCAGAACATCAGCGCACATGCATATGGAATAATTATGGTATGCACCCTAGAATTTAAGTTAATCAGACTATATTCATGCTTAGTCTGTGAGTGCATGATCAGATGTGCAAGGATGAGAAAGATATAGTCAGTTGAAGTTGCACAGCCAGTGTGTGCCAGTGAAGAACAGAGTAAGCAGTCGATAGTTATCATCTTGTGTTGCAACTATATTGTATGTTTTAAAGGCTATGTGCCTATTGTAATTAGGTTTCCAACATGTATATATGTTTGATTGTAAACATGCTTAATCCAATTCACTTGGAAGTGTTATATCTAATAGGTCTAAGGGCCGAACTAGTTGTTTATTTTGTATGCGCATATAAATATAAGATGTGCCCATTGTATTTGGTATGGAAGTTGATAGAGAGTTGTGATAAGCATAGCAGAAGTGTACGAAGACACTATAAGATGTATTAGAGATTTGCAAGAGTTCAAAGCATCAGTGCATCAAAGGAACTAATCTGACAAGGAGTGTCATAGTGATAGTTCATCTAGTAGATATGGTGTGTATCTAACATCAGAGGGTTGTAGCCTTTCACCACTTGAGTAGTGAGCTCTAGGATAGTGTGTCCACTCCCCTAACAGGGACTATTGTAAAAGACTCTTAACAGGTTTCAACACATGACAAGGTCTATTGTACTTAAAGCATCGTAAAGCACCTCCTAATAGGGTTAAGGATCTTCTAACAAGGATCACAAAACAATAGTATAGAATATTAGTGGGTGTCAATTCCCACCGGGGTTTTTACCTATTTGGGTTTCCCCGTAACCATATTGGTGTCATGTGTTGATTTCATGTTTCGTGTTTATGTGAATGTTTAATTTAGTACTTAAGCATTTAAGTTTAGTATAGAGAATAAAGTGAAAAGTTAAAATATAGTGAACATTGATTCACCCCCCCCCCCCTCTCAGTGTTCCCATTCCTAACAATTGGTATCAGAGCTCTGGTCCTCAGCATATAAGTTTAACCACTTGAGGAGATCATGAACAAAGCAGAAATGAAACATCTGAAAAGAAATCTGGAAGCTTCTCTTGAAGACCTTGACAAGTCTGAAAGAGAAATTGAAGAATTAAGAGATAAACTCAATGATGCTCAATTAGTCATCAAAAGGATAAGGAAAGATTTGAAAGAATGCTCTACCAGTGATCTAGGGACAATGGTCAAGAAGCTGAATGAAGAAAATAAATCCTTAAAAGAATAACTTGAAGAGTTTGATGATAACCTGACTAATAATCAAGAAGCCTATGATGAACAGATCAAAGAGAACCTTCAACTGAATGAAGAATTGAGGCAAGAAAACATAGAAATCTTGGAGCTAAGGAATAGCAAAGAAAGCTTGGAGTTTGAATTGAAAGAAGAAAAGAATCATATTGATAAATTACACACCAATTCTGATTTGATTGAATCTCAATTGTATGCAAGAAGAGCCAAAGGAGACACCAGTTGTATTGGATACAATGAAGCACAGAATCAGATTGACAACATGCGAGAAAGAAAGGATACACAAAAGGACTCTACTAATGCTAAGGAGACTAAAGATCAAACCAAAGATAATGGTGAACCACCTAAGAATGAGTGCAAGCCTGTTGACCACACTTGTTTTTCTTGTAACAAGCATGGACACATTGTGAGGAACTGTACAGAGGTAAGACCTTTTAATGGTTATTGTTATTCATGCAATAAATTTGGTCATAGAGCTATGAATTGCAAGACTAGTAAGAAGAATAGGATTTAGCATGATCAGAGAAATTAGAATCAGACAAATGTAAGAAATTCTTAGAATGTTACATGTGAGATATGTAACTATAATGGTCACTCAGCTAGACAGTGTAAAATTGTGACTCATGTCAATGCGCTAAGGAATATAAGACCTCCAGTAATTTTTCACTCTTGTAATAGGGCTGGACATATCTCAAAGTTCTGTAGATCAAGGACGCAAGGTCAAGAAAGCCCTAAAAAGGCCGAAGAACCAGTATTGGATCCCGAAGGAGAAGTCAAGTTTGTGAAAGCCTCACAAGATGCAAGCTTGATTTGGTCAGAGAAAAAGAAGGACAAGATTGATGAGTATGTATTGGATGCATCCACAATGGATGCACCCTCTACATCTAGATGAATGGCCCTCAAGGTCATAGGGGGAGCTAATTTATCTCTAGACCCTTGCATGGCTGGTATACTCACTCTCAGAGTATGCACCTTTGGACTTAAGCTTTTGGAGTATAAAGGAACCTTGGTGCAAGAGCACACATACTGATTATTAATAGATCAAAAGTTAGAAATGTTTAAGTGATAGCCTGGTTTACGCGGCAAGCATTAATGGTGGAATTTTCACTTTAAGTACATAGAAAGTTGTTTGATTACTCATTGCATTCAAATTCAGAGTGATAAGAGAGCAAAAAGATCCTTAGAAGTTATTGTGAAGACTTGTAGATTGGTCTATCAGTGATTTGTAGTAATTAGCAGTGCATTTGGTCAGTTGCAAAAACCCTAGTTCATCATGTCGATTCAAAAGTCCTCAGATTATCTTGGAGATCAGTTGGAAAGTGATTAATCAAGTAATTCATGGTCACTCCCATAGTTTTTGATGTTGTAGAGAAGAAGAGATATGTATTTAAGAAGCATCCATCTAAATCAACCCTAGATGATTTAGAGGGAGCATTCTCCTGCATGCCTATGGGCATTATGCATGTCGAGGACATTAGGACTTACATCTAGTGCAAGAAAGAACCAGTAGGGTTGGATAGGTTAAGGGTGCTCATGGATACCATGTTGAAACCAAACAAAACATTCATGGATGAATATGTTAAGTGGAATGATCACCCTATAGTTGAGTATGCTACGGCATATGAATTTTATTAGATGGAATGGATTAAGATACTATTGAGAAAAATTCATGATGATTTATTCTAGATAGGTGATGTTCCAGTCAGAATCACCAGTGACCTAATACATGAGATGACAAGCCTTTCTAGGATAGGTGTTGTCCTTCTGGTAGGCAAGGATGTCAAGAAAATTGTTGAGCAAACTTCTAAGTCAAGGAGTGATAGGCGCGGGATGACAATTGAGCCTATTGAGAAAGCTGACATCAAATTGATATCTATGATACTTGGATACAGGTTTCATCACACTAACAGGGTGAACAGTGTGTCTACAAGCACAATTCTAGCAGCCATTAGACTTGTAAAGGAAGATGCATAGTTCAACTTGTGTGAGATATTGCACGCACAGTTGATTGATAACATCAAGGCAATTAAGCATGACAAAACCAAGATATTCAGGTTTGGATCACTGATCATTTACATGTACCTTCATATAGTTGGGAAAGTGTTTGATTTATATTTGGACAAGTCCATTCCAACCATGCCATAGATATCTTACAAGGCAACCACTGAAAGTACTTTGAGAGATTACATAACATTAGAGTTGAAGACCTTCAGGGTCAAGATGCAAATGAGGTATAGAATTCCAGAAAACATTGTTGAAAAGTACAAGGATACAATTTATTTTATGGTTGAAATAGATATAACATGTATGGAGGTAGTTGTACCTAGGACAAACTGGATTCATCCACTTGGTTATGAGGTAGAGGAACAGGTCCTTGAAGCATATGCACAGATTCTACTATCAGCCCCCAAAGATCCTAATGAACCTAGATGGGGAACTTATGTGGAGAAGACAAGAGAGATACATGCAAAACTAAACAATGCAACAACTAAGAGGAAAGCATCTAAGATTACATCTGAGATAATTAGAATTCATGGAGTAACATAATCAGACTTAGACAAAGCAAGGGAAGAAAATATTGCTTTGGAAATTGAGAGCACATCCACAGTGGAAGCTAAGTCTAATGATCCTAAGATGAAAAAGGTAAAGATTGAGAAGACTAATGATCCAAAGGATAAACAAGGTAAAATTGATGATATCAGTCTTGTGCCCACTGCTACAGCTGAAATTGAATCCACAGATGCATCTCCTAAGATACCCAAGAGGAGAAAACAAATCATCACAAATCACACTTCTGCTATAAGTGCAGCCATAAGAAGCAAATTAAAAAATGTGCAGTCACCTCCGGAAGTAGGATTCATAACTAGTCTTCAAGTGTTAAGGACTAGAGTTGTAGAAGAAGGAAGGTTAGATCAAATAGCCAACTTTTATGACAAATATCATAAAATTGATAAGTCAGAGATTCATGAGATGTTGATCAAACACATGATAAAGTTCAAGAAGACAGTTCTTGAATTGAAGATAGCTATCCCAGATAAGGTATAGGAGATTATGGATACTTTGAAGAGACAAACCACTAAAGAAGACTTTAGAATAAGGGAACAAACACTTGATTCCACTCTTCCAGTATGTTCTGTTGAAGAAAAATCAATGTTATTGAATTTGGTGAAGCTAAACTTAAGGACAAAGATGAGAACACTACACCTCGTGAACAATGACTATGAGCTAATATCTAAGGAAATAGAGAAGGCCTTTGAGAAGGTATTCTTAGAGTAGCACATGAAACCTAAGTCTACACCCATCACTTAAGCACCTAGTGAGCAAGACAAAATAGCAGAGACCTCTAATATACCATTTGCAGGTCCTCGAGATTCAGTGCCTACAATGGTAACACATACAGAGGCAGTAAAGTCTGTGCCCATAACAGATACACAAAAAGATGATACAATCTTCATTGACAATGTAGAGATTGCAATGGTGGCCACAGACAATGACTTGGATAATTTTGGAGAAGCTTTTGTGAGCACACAAGAAGCTAAAATGTTATGCAGCAACACACTGCCCACTCATCAAGAAGAAGCATTAACTGATGATGACAAAGAAGAAGAAAAGATGGAAGAAAAGAAAGAACAAGGAAAAGAAATAGAAAAAGAAAAAATAGAAAAAGAAGAAGAAAAGATAAAAGAAGGTGAGAAAAAGGATGAAATGTCAATAGAGAAAGAAGTGTTGGACAACACTCCCATCACTCCCTCAATAGCATTGTTGTCAAGTTTGACACCTGACACATCCAATTTGGACTCATGGAAAGAAGAAGACCTGATTAAGTTCAACATCTTAGCTATGGAGAAAGCCAAAAAAAGAAAGTAATGAAGAATCCCCTCCTGGTAGAATCAGTAAACATTTTGAACAATTTATTACCAGAGGACAAGAAAGTGTCAAAGATACACTCAGTTGATGATGTGAGTATAGTCATCTCACATTTCAAAAGAAATTTCTCAAGCCTTGAAGAATCTGCATCCCTAGTTGCAGAAGAAAAGTAAGTGAAGAAGAGATTGAATGAATTGATCAGTAACTTTGCACTTGACCTTAGCTCACTCAAAATTGGTCAAGCATCCCTAAAAGAATTTGCAGATCAAGGAAGAAAAATCATTGCAGAATGCATGGATCAAGATAAGCTCACCGATGCTCATTTAAAGAAAATAAAAGAGGTTGAAGCTATGCTTGAGCAAGTGAAGAGTTCAGTGAAAGACACATCCACGGATTTGAACATGTGCAATAATGTCTACCAAAGTCAGATAGACAAAATTGAGAAGGCAGAAAAGGAGATGACAAAGTTAAGGGCTAGATAGACTCAGTTGAGGAATGCTCTTACGCCCTCATTAGACATCCTAAATCACAACATCAAGGAGTTTGATACCACCATGATAACCTATGATGCAGGTCCTTCCATAGATTTGAAGAAGATGGAGAAGCTTCAATATGCTTTATGCGCCCATCTCCAAATAGTAAACTATTTGATCACATTCTGGAAGAAGGAGATCCAGAACCTAAAGGTTGCATATCTGGATGTTTTCCCTCAGTGAGTATGTATAGATATGGTTTTTTGAAACACCTTTGTCATTAATGTCAAAGGGGGAGTTTTGTATAGAATATGGATCATAATATGTATAGGGAGATATAAGTATATGTATAGATGACAAAAAGTTTTTTGTATTAAGGACAGTTAGCAACTTGGCCATATTCCTTTGTTGCCATCAATGAAAAGGGGGGAGATTATTGGAAAGTTGGCTATACTAGTGTATATGACTTAATATAGTGTTTTCATTATGGCAGAAAAGTCATATAATAGTTTGGAGTCAGCGCACTTGATAAGAAGATCACAAATTAGTTAAGTGTTGAAGACTAGATAGTGTACAGAGTTCCTGCAGCTCAGAGCATCAGCGCACATGCATATGGAAGAATTATGGTATGCACCCTGGAAGTTAAGTTAGTTAGACTATATTCATTCTTATTCTTTGAGTGCATGATTAGATGTGCAAGGATGAGAAAGATACAGTCAGTTGAAGTTGCACAGCTAGTGTGTGCCAGTGAAGAACAAAGTAAGCAGCTAACAGTTATCATTTTGTGTTGCAACTATATTGTAATGTTGTAAAGGCTATGTGCCTATTGTAATTAGGTTTTTGACATGTATATATGTTTGATTGTAAACATGCTTAATCTAATTCACTTGGAAGAATTATATGTAATAGGTCTAAGGGCCGACCTAGTTGTTTATTTTGTATGTGCATATAAATATAAGATGCACCCATTATATTCAGTATAGAAGTTGATAGAGAGTTGTGATAAGTAGAGAAGAAGTGTGAAAACACACTATAAGATGTATTAGATCTTTGTAAGAGGTCAAAGCATCAGCACATAAAAGGAACTGATCTGACAAGCAATGTCACAGTGCCAATTCATCTAGCAGATATAGTGTGTATCTGACATCAGAAGGTTGTAGCCTTCACCACTTGAGAAATGAGCTCTAGGATAGTGCATCCACTCCCCTAATAGGGACTATTATAAAAGACTCCTAATAGGGTCTGACCCTTGACAAGGTCTACTATACTTAAAGCATTGTAAAGAAACTCCTAATAGGGTTAAGGATCTTCTAACAAAGATCACAAAACACTAGTACAGAATATTAGTGGGTGTCAATTCCCACTGGGGTTTTTACCTATTTGGGTTTCCCCGTAACCATATTGGTGTCATGTGTTGATTTCATGTTTCATGTTTATGTGAATTTTTAATTTATTACTTAAGCATTTAAGTTCAGTATAAAGATTAAAGTGAAAAGCTAAAATACAGTGAACTATGATTCACCCCCCCCCCCCCCCACCCCCCCTCTCTCAGTGTTCCCATTCCCAACACTCATTCTATAGAAACTTTGTTAGGAACTTCAGCCATGTCTATGCACCAATTCTCAACATAATCAAGGGTGGAGTGAAATGTCAGTTTAAGTGGAAAGAGTCAACACAAAAAGGATTTGAGTTATTAAAACAAAAGGTAGTAGACCTTCCATCCTTAAAACTTCTTGATTTTAATCTATTGTTCACTATGGAGTGTGATGCTAGCAAGTTAGCCATAGGTGCACTTTTGTTCACTTATTCCAAATGTTGCATCCCAATGGTAAGTTGGTTGAGAAATGTTGTCTAAATATTGTAACTAATTGAAGTCATCCATAAGGCTTGGAAATGTTGAAGAATGTAAGGATAGTGAAGTAATACAGAAAATAAGACTTACTTCAAGTTTTTGTTTATGTTTTGTTCCTTATTTTACCATTTTCTACATATTTATGAAGGTGTATGGTACTGTATGGTTGTAGAAGACTCTATATGATTGAGGGATTATTAGAGATTTGAGTAACCTTGAATCTCCATCTTGGTTTGAAGGTCTCAAGTGTTCTAGGTTGCAAAATCCATTGTTTGGAAGTCCATTGGTTTGGAACCCTCAACATTGGGGTTTTGAGACCAAAATGGCTCTATTCTAGTATTCCATGGTGGGAATCTCTTGAGCTCTCTTGGAACATTAGAATAGATTGTATTCTAATGTTGTAATTTATTTTTTGGCTTATAGAGATCATGAAGTCATTTTTGGGATGAAGCCCTAGGCTAATCATAGTGAAAGTGGTGAGTCGGGAAGGATTGAAGATATGGAGGTGAAGATCCAATATGAATGAGTGAGATCCAATTAGTGTGTTTTCTAATTTCTATGGTGGTGTACATACCATAATAAATCACCCAAGGGAAGAGATAAATTGATTGGTGAAGGGTTGTAGATCATTCTTTACCACTAGGTTTATCTTAAAGAAATTAGGCCTAATTTTTTAATCTCTATTTGAGCATTAAAGATTGTCATTAGTATCAAAGACATCTAGTCAGTTACCTATGCAATCAAGTCGGTAAAATCCTTTTGTTACTGATGCACTAGAGTAAACTTACTGATGCTCGATAAGACTACTCTAGTGAATCACAAAGATTTGAGTTACTGATGCACTAGAGTAGTCTTATCGAGCATTAGTGTACACTGATACCGAGCGTCAGTAAACACCGAGTAGACTGGACATCGAGCACCAATGAAAATACCAAGCAATATTTACAGTATTTACCGAGCAATACAGAAAATGGCATAGTATTCAGGAATAGCACATTTATCTATGCAGATGGTTACAATAAAATCATAAAACATTTTACCAAGATCGAGGATCATTGATCATAGATATAATCATAATTATGATGATGATCTCTATGACCGTAGATCTTAGGGTTTTTCCTAAGACATTGTAACCTAATTTTGTTAAGCAGCAAAAGAAGTATGCTATATATTTGTACTTCATGTCATTTTGACATAAGCTTGACAAGGAAGTTATGAACAAGCGAAGAAGTTCTTGAAGCATCAAGCCAACTTCAAGATATCAGTTATCAGGCAGAGAAGATTAGAATTCAGAGACATTCAGATTAAGCAGAATTAGACAAGGCTATTGAGCAGATCAGAGACAAGATCTACACATACAGAGGTGATATGTAATCTATACTACATTGATCTGTATCAAACAAGGTTGAGTTGTCATTATCAAATACATCCTATTATTTTCTAATCATTGTAACAGATTTTGGTAAAATCTCTTAACAGAGTATACCTAACAGTCTTGTATGCAAATCTCTTAACCGAGTGCACACTCAAGTAGTGTTGTTGAAATCCTATAACTAGGTAGATCTAGTTGATCTAAATTGTTACTCATAATAGGGTAAGATCACCAGAAGTGATCACAACTTGTAGCCTTAATAGGCATAATTTATTATCTACAATAGTAAAGATTTGTGGGTGTCATCCCCACCGTAGTTTTTACCTTCTAACAAGGGTTTCTACGTTACCAAAATACTTGTGTTATGTGACTGATTTATTGTTGATTTCATGCTATTTACTTTTGCAAGTTAATTGTATGAATGATGCATGAAATGGATTCAAGTTATATATGAAGGTTACTATTGTTTTCTAATTAAGTTTTGGGAGTTAAAGTTTTTGGGGTCACTGATTCACCCCTCCCCTCTCAGTACCATATCTTTCCAATCGAACAATTGGTATCAGAGCTCAAATCTCTTATTGGATGGATTAACCACTGAAGAGTAAAGATCTAATCATGGAGAGATATAAGTTGGATGAAATAATAGAGAATCAAAAGATTCAGATGCAGATGTTCATTGAGAAGTATAAGCAAGCTAAGGATGTATTGAAGAAATTACTGGTACAAAGAAAGAACTTGGCTATTTTGGAAAATGAGACTAGTTACCATGAAGAGGATATTGATGACTTATTTGATAATATTGGATCTGTGTGTGAGTGATTTACACCTTCATGAAATAACAAGATTTAAAGAGAATTTACACTATTCAAAGCAAACTAATCTAAATAATGCACAAATTAATCTAAATATCTCATGGTTCTCTAAATTGAAGTGGTAAATGAGGCTCTCAGCTGCAAATCCTCACTAGTGACACTCTAATTATGAGAATTGAACTAAGAATGATATGCAAACTAGATCTAATTATCAAATTCGAGCTTTATTTGATAAGAAATCTACAAAATGATCAACAATTGAAGCTAATTATCAATGAAAATTGCTAAGTGAGTGATGTGGATGCAAATTGCAAGAGCTTTGTTGCAATTCAAAGATGTGGAGTGGATGATTAATGCCTCAAAATGCCTTCTATTTATAAGATTTTCCCAAGGGTAGGGGGTAGAGTGAGATAACCATGGTTATGCTTGGGTAAGGTCAATTGGCTTTGCTTTGTCCCTAAATTGGGGGGACAAACATTTAAATGGTTTCAAAAAGCTGGACCATTTCAACAAAAGTGAGTGATTTGTGTCCATTTTGTCTCCTTTTTTGCTTTGTTGAGGGAAATTATGATTTATTAATTAATTAAAGTAATTAAATTTAGCCATGAAGGGTAAGAGGTTCATTTTGATTTTTGCTTTCAACAACTATGTCATTAATTGAATTTAATCAATTTCTTAGTGTTTTTCCCCTTTTCAAGCTTTATTTAATCATTTAATCATTTAATTGAATTTTCCTTTGATTTGAATTGCCTTTGTTCCATTTATTGATTTTTCGTATTATTTTGATGATTTGATGCACCTTTTGATCGATTTAAGCCTTTGCCAATTTTCCATGTCTACAGGATCTAGTTCAAGAAGTATTTTAGATGGTTCTAAAAGTGCAATCTCTAATTTTTTTGAAAAGAATCTTCACTTGACTGAACAAGTGAAAGCCCTGCAGATCGGTCAAGAATCACAGATGGTGAGAATGATTGATGTAATGAACAATGCTAGACAAGTTGAGAAAGAAAAGAATTTAATTGTTGAGGACCGAAGACAAATAACTGAACAACTTCAAGCAAAAGAAACTGAAATACAAAGACTCACCGAGCACCATTTTGAAATATCCAATCAAATGATGATTGTAAACTAGGAGATTAACCGAGTAAATGGTGAGCTATCAACAAAACTTGAAGATATTGGAATACTCAAGGAAGAGAATGAGAAACTAAGAAATGAAGTATAGATACAGTTACAACATAATGAAATGATGAAAATGGCTAAGAATAGTTCTAAGAAGATTGATGATTTTCTGATTAATCAAAGAAGATTTGGAAGTAGAGCTAGAATAGGTTATACCGATGAAGGAGAATCACCCAAACAAGTTGAACAAGTGAACAACAATCAAAATTTGAAACCCAAGACACTATCATGCTATCACTATGGAAAACTAAGACATACTTCAAATGTGTGCAGAAGTAAAGTGCAAGGTAAACCTCAAGTCACTCCTAAGTTTAATGGTTATTGCTATTATTGTGGTAAATTTGGACATCAAGCTTATGAGTGTAGAGCTAAACTGAATAAGACTCCTAACAATCCTATCATGGAGAAACTTTTTTATACTTGCAACAAACATGGACACACTTCACAAGAGTGTAAGGCTAAGATGAAGCAAGTCTGGACACCAAAACAGAAGAGCAAGCCTTATCAACCGAAGAGACAAGGAAGTTCATACACTTGGCATTACAACACATGGGTCAACTACACAATATGTGGAAGGTATGGACATATAGTAGCAAATTGTATGAGGAAGAGATGGGCTGGAAAATCATGAAGCTGGACAAGAACTGGTATGGCATGTTTACATTTTCATAAAGTCAGTCACCTAAGCAAGGACTGCAGAGACCAAGCACCAAAAGAAGGACATGTATTTGAGAGTGGAAACACTATTGTAGATATCTTGAGAATTAGAAACACTGTATGGAAAAAGGCATCAAATGAGACTGTTGAGTCAAGCAATGTTGTCGGTGAAACCTCGTCCACTAGATTGGTTGACATCAGTTCCTCCACCTAAGGTGAAATAGGAATGTATGGAACTAACATTTCAAATTGATCTTATTTTACATACAATTCCTTATATTTTTTTAGCACATACCAAATCTGCATGAATAAAGATGCATTGTGGTTTATAAGTTTTGAGCTAATAAAGTCACACAATCAGTAAATATTAGACTGAGCAAAAGGTTACCCGTCAGTAATCATTATTCAAGGTTAACCGAGTATCAGTATCAACCAAGTGAAAATTTTTGTGTTAATCAGGTTGTTGTAGTTTTGCGGTAATCATTGAGTTGATAGTTGTCACCATACTAGAAGTAGGTCAAGCATTAATGACAAAAATTTTGAGTGGGAATATGAAAAAGGATATAAATATATTGAAGACTTCAATTATTTTCACAAAGTGATTTCGAAGAGCAACGATTTTATAGAGAAAATTCAAGATGAAAGTTTTTAGGAGCATTCAAGGCAGTTGCGGATCAAACCGAGCACGTTCTTCGTATACTCCAAGTAAGTACATCTTCTACTGAGCACATTCAATGCATTTTCCAAAAACCTAATTTGATTATAATGGCATCTACGACATCCAAATCCAAGATTGTGCAAGAAGAAGTGAACCTCATTGTTTCAGCTAACTATGATGAGCCTCACTACAAACTTCACATGGAAGTCACATCTAAAACAAATTCAACAGGAGCTTTCTCAAGCATCCCACATAGGTTTTTGCTAGTCAAGGCTGTCAGATCATACATTCACTTCAAGATAGGTGAAATAGGAGATTTTGAGATGTATGCATCATATAAGAAGCTTTGTAATGAAAATGGGAAACTTAAACCAGAATACAAACAGGTTGAAAAGATTGGACTCACTCAAGCCCTAAATTTTTTGAAAAGTTTCAAAACCGAATGGATTAGGTTTGTACTCAATCGCTATCATGAGGGAATATTTTGGTTGGATAATCTAGTTAAATTGAAAAAGAGGATGATCCATAGGGTTATAGGATACCCGACAATAGATAAGGCCAAATCTTTTCGTAGTGCCTCAAGGGTCAAAATTGAGAAGAATACTGGCACAGCATGGGATGGCTGAGCATTGAAGATTTCTTCAATTAAGGACCCAAAAGTTAAATTTGTAGCTCATGTAATTGGTTACAAGATCTATCAGTCGAGTAGACTAAACAGTGTTCCATGTACTGTTGTGGACATGGCATATAAACTAACAAAGAAAGGTCACCAATTGGACCTTACCGAGCTACTCCTGCGGCAGTTAGAAGAGAACATGAAAAAAATTAGGTCAGCAAAGTCTAACACCTGTAAGTTCAAATCAGTGCTTGTGTGTGTATTTTTCTACATTCAAAAAATTTTCCCTTCTATCGGTCACATAGATTAGCCTACCAACAAACTAATAGTTACTCAAATTTCTGACATGATTCAAAATTTGGGAGATAATTTGAATAAAGTTGTAGATGAATACTTTGAGAAATTCAAGATCAAGATGAATCTTTAGAGAAGGATTCCCAGTAAATTGGTTGAGAAATATGAAATGGATATATGTTTTCTTGTGGACACCGATCACACCTTGATTAAGGTTGTGGAGCCCAGAACAAAATGGCTAGCCCCCATGGGATATGAAATGGATATTGATTTTGCTCCAAAATCAATCGAGGCTCTACTAGCTAAACCAAGGGACAAGAATGCTGCAAGGTTTGGAACCTATGAAGAGGCTAAGACAAGAATAAAGACTGGTCTTGTCATCGGTAAAATAACTAAAAAGTCAAGAAAAATGATGAAAACATTAGTAGAGAAATTTGGAGATGAATTTGACTCATCTAATGAATCACTGGTTGGGATTGCAATCGAAGGTCAGTTACTACTAACTAAAAAACCCCATGATAGTGAAGAAACTGAGTCTGATAATGGAAAAGATTGAATACCGGTTTCCCCCTCTTGAACTCCAAAGAATAAATAGTTGTCAGTATAGTCTAGAGCACAAACAAGGTCAGCAACCGCAGCTTCACCACCTTTGAAGAAGGGAGTTGTGAAGATTTCAATACCAAAGCTACCACACCGACCAAGACATATACAAAAAGAGGAACCAAGGTTGCAGCTCAAGCACCAAAGAAAAGGAGAAGACTAATAAGAGGAAGAGAAGACCTTGAAGATGAAGAAAATGATACAAATTAGTTCAAGGTTGTCAGCAACAAGAATAGAATAATTGATGAATTTGTTGCAGATATAATTGAAAATGGAGAACTCACAGATCCAGAACTTAATAGTTTTGACAACATATCTACCGAGGATCAAAATAAGATAGAGGAGGTAGTCATCTAGATGATGATATGCTTTAAATGATTTCCATTGGAATTTTCCAAGCAACTACCTAAGGCATTAGAGGAGAGAATAAATCAGAAATGGTCCTATGCCTTGGATACTGAAAAGAAAATGAGGGAACAAGTCATAGTTCTGGTAGTTCCAAATTTGACTGTTGATGAAATTGAAGAATACATGATGACTTAATCTAGGAGATTTAGAGTAAAATGTCGAGCTTTGCAGATATTAGATGAAAATCTAGAAGACATTGATGAGTCTAGCCAACTCATACGGACTTCAATTGTTGTAGCTCAAGAGCAAGCTGAAAAAGAAGCATTTATAAACTTGTCTAAGAAGAGATAGAGATCAAAAGATAAAGGAATCCATATTGATGATGTTGATTTGGCAAAGAAGACCGAAGAGACAGTTGCATCAATTATAGAGGTGATTAATACTACACTTGACAATATGGACATAAATATTTCATAGGATGCACCGGATCAGGTTGAGATCCAGATTATAGACAATAATCCACTTGATGTACTCATTGAGGACATTACTAATGGTGATCCTGATGATAGAGATGAAGATGAGGATGTGAAAATTGTACAAGGAAAAACACAAGATGAAGGTCCTATTACCGATCCTGCAATCACATCATTATCAGGTGAGCTTCCTATTCTTGTAGAAGTAGTTGAAATGTTGACAAAGGAACAACTCGAAGGCTCTGAATAGATGTGATTTGGAATAACCTCTATTTGTGTATGTGTGTGGGGAACATGTAAGATTCAATCCTAAATCCAAATTCCCAAAAGAGAGATCCAATTTGATCAACCAAGAGGTTAATACACAATTGAATCAATCTATGAAGAATATGAAAGAAAGAACAAATCCTATACTTCCCTATAGTTGGATTAAGCTTGAAATCTAAAATAATTGAAGTGCAAATACTAACCTTGAATTAGGGAAGATCTGGAAAATGCTGAATTCTAGGTTCTGTATGAACTTTCTGAAGATTCTGTCACCTATCCTGGACTGGAAATGCTAAGGCGGACAAAACCTAGAAATCTTTTCTCCAAATTCACACAGGTCGACTTTGACCTTTTAAAAGGTCAAAGACCACTTTATTTATTTGAAGTCTGATTCTGATTCTGTTCGTAGATCCTAAAAGATTTTTGAAAAGGGTATCCGAATTCACTCTCAGATCCAAGATTTTGCACTTGTACCTGCAAGAAAATGGGGTTTTTGGTTGTATGGGGGTTTTTCCTTAGTCAAACCCCAATTTAGGAATTAACCTTGAAATTGAATTGAAGTATATGGTGCATAAACAAAGTAATTAAAACAAATCACCTCGCTTATGTTGAAGTCCTTGTAGAGGATTCAAATCCTCAAATCCACAAGTAAGAATGCTTCAATGAATGTAGGATGTCTCCAATCAATGGTATTTTGATCTTCAACACCAATCTTGATTTGATCTTTGCATATGAAAAGGTTTGAATGAATGGATAAGGATGGATCTTCAAGGGGGCTCCAAGGAGATTGAATCCTTCAATAGCTAACAATGGAACTCCTTGATGGATGAATGCTTGAACACTTGAATGCTTGAAGACTTGCTTGAACACCTTGAGAACTTGAGAGCTTGATTGCTTGAGATGAGATGAAAACTTGATGTGAAAATGAGAGAGGAAGGCCTCCTTTTATAGTGATCTAGGGCACACTCCTCTAGATGGGCCACCTTGAAGAATTAAATCCCAATTAGGTCCTCACCTTTAGAAAATATACCTTGATTAAATACCATTAAAGGATTTACTATTTCGGAGCCCAAAACAGCCGACCTGGAAGCGAAAAATAACTTTCCCAAAAGCCAAATTAGCAGGAAATAAACCTTTGAAATTTTGGCAAGAAGAGGTCAAGTTTGAGGTCGACCTTGACCTAGTCAGGGTCGAGGTCAACCCTGACCTAGTCAAGGTCGAGGTCGACTTTGACCTCAAACCCTAACTTTGTCAGGTTCTGCAACAGGAGTTCCAAGGGTGCCAAAAACTTGGAAATTGATGTCAGATTAGGACCCAGTGTCTGGAATAGATAGAAAATCCTCTAAATAATGTGATGATGGACTAGGAGGTCTCATTTCTGAATCCTACCTAGAAAATAGAGCCATAGAAGTAGGAAAATTAGGAAAGTCCTAAAGATCTTAACCCTAATTTCACCTAAAATGCAGAAATCAAGTGTAGAGAAGAAGTGGAATACAAGGGAGAATGAAAAGATGCCAATCATGACCCTAAACCACTTACTTGGAGGGCTAAACACTCTTAACATGGAAGTGCTTCCATTTTAAGATGATACATTAAGCCCCCACTTTAGCAAGAGTATGGATTCACTACAAACTCTTGGTAAAGGAGAAGAGAGAAGAGATCCCAGTGGATTCAAAACTAGATAAAATAACACTTAGCTAAAGACACAAGCCCCTAGACCAAGGATTCTAACTCAACATACATACATACATGAGAGTATACAAAAGAACAAGGGTTAGTACTAAACAACCCAAATCAATTAGCATAAGAAACCTTGCTAAGAAATATTTCTCATACCAATATCATATTTGGAAAGCTATCATAATAGCATAAATGATTACATAAGAAAGACAAGAGCAACACTATAGACAACATAGCTTCATGATCTAGTCCTACTAGCATGAAAGCGAAAAGAGAGAAAAGAGAAAGTGATTACCTCGCTCGGTAAGATGCCTACCTTACTGTGAATCACCCTGGAGGGAGAGCCCAATAGGTTCACCCATAAACTATGCTTGCAATTGTAATGCATCTTCTAATGGATTCTAGAATATCCATAGATCCACCTTCTTGTATCACTATGAATATGAAATGCGTGTCTCCTCAGGATTTAGCAACTTGTGTGCATTACCTTCAAAAGATTTAGCATATAGGTGCGTGTCTTTTCAGGATTTAGCAACTTATGTGCATTACCTTCCAAGATTTAGCATATTTGAAATTTGAAAATCCATGTCCCTTGAGGATTTAGCAACTTATGTGTGTTACCTTTAGAGGATTTAGCATATTGAAAATTTTGAAAAATGTGTGTCTCCTCAGGATTTAACAACTTATGTGCGTTACCTTCGAAAGATTTAGCATATGGATGCATGTCTTTTCAGGATTTAGCAACTTATGTGCATTACCTTCCAAGATTTAGCATATAAAAATAAAAAACTATAGTACAAGGGAGGCCCTATATATGCCCCCCTCCTTAATATGGAAAAAAACATACTATTTTGTCATGTTAAGGAAAGAAAGAACAAGGATAAAGCCTTCTTCAGCATCAAAACAATATCCATAGACAACACCCAGTCCAAGCCAAGAAGGTCATAGCTCCTATGAGGCCATGGAAGAGATGAATGTAAAAGATATCATGCAAGAAGGGAAAATAAAGTAACCCTTAATGATGGATAGCACACTATTCAGTTTCCAAGGTGAGAGATGTATCAACCATGGAAACCCAATGTCAAACAACAAATAAGGTTTGCATAAGGGACATAGGTCCACAAATACAAACCATAATTTTCATGTATGATTGGATATCACATAATAGATAAATACTACTTAACCAAGGAAAGAGGTGAATCCCTAGAAAAGAAGAGAATACCGGATGAAATAAGAATGCATAGATGTGAATAAGATAGAAAATCATACCAAGCCCCCAAGGTTAAAGTACTTCTACCAAACTCACAACCCATTTGTGACTCCATGTGTGAATGTTTGAAGATAGAAAAGAAGGATAAGGCATCCTTGCCCCCCAAGTGTAGGAACAAAGAGGGAAGAGGATACCTACTTCACAAAGCAAGGAGATATCTTGTTTACAACATTGTATAGTATATCCTTAGCAAGAGATATTGACCCCTACATCCAAGAGTATAAATAATCGTGAGAAGGATATGTCACTTATGGAAAAGGATCCTCAAGGAAAGAGATCTTATCACCAAGACCTCTACCAAAGAAGAGTGCATTTAGATAAGATATCATCTTTCAAAAGGCGGGAACAAAGATTCAATCATCAAGCCCCCAGTGAAGAAGAGCAAGATGAATCTTTGGAATAAGGGAAACAACTCTAACACTAAAGCAAGGGTGAGAGTTTATAAAGAACATAATTTGCAACATAAAGAAGAAGTGACGACCTAGGACAACAACTTCTCATGTAAGAAGGTTATCCATAGTCAAAATATATATCAATATGATGAAATAATATTGCAATATAAACAAATACCACTAAGCTAAGGAAAGAAGTTCCCCTAGAAAAAGAGAAAGAAGAACCTTGCCCCCAGAGGGATGAAAGACAAGGGATATTTTCACAAAACACATGTCCTAGAAAATATTTCCTAAGAAGAAAATATAATTCCTAGGAATGGATAAAAAACATCATGCAAGACTATGGAAGAAGGAAACATAAAGAATACCAATTAAATCTTAATAAAAAGACCTAATGGATCCTAAGAGACTGGATAAAATGATGCCTCTTGCCCCCCAATCATGAGACAAGAGGAGAGGAACATTTACTCGAGCTCTAATGGAGGGAAATCCCCTATATCAAAATTATGAAGAAGTTGTAAGACGGCGCGAGAAAAAGGTATAATACCATGCGCAACCCTATCCCTAACATATAATTTGAAGTTGTTACAATCGGCAAGCAAATGAGTATTATGATAGTGGAAAGGACATTTAAATTTGTACAAAGCATCAATAGGCATAGGTCTAAATCTTTCCTTCTTAGAATTCATTAGCTCCACATATACGGTTTTAGCAATTTCTTGATGAGTGTTAGGATTATCCATTAGAAGTGTAGAGAGATGAACATTAAGGGGAGGATGAAAATCCACACCACTTAACTTGATTTGAGATTTAGAAGTTCTGACACCACTCATATCCGGTTTAGGAGGTATACTAATGGGAAATTTAATACCATGTTCATTAACTCCTAACCCTAAACCTTTATAGCCTTGTTTAGTCACCATATTATATCTAGTAGTGTACATAGTATGCAAAGCTTCTACAGGAGGTGATTGTTTATCATGTTCATGAGTAAAGCTCGTATAAGGTGGGATAATAGGTTTGGAAGAAGTTTCTTTATCCTATCCTTGAATATCATCCTGAACAAGAGGAGGAGGTAAATCAAAGAAATCTTGCACATCTGCATCCTGCAGTATAGCTTGAATCCCATCATAAGGATGGGAAGAGCAAGGATTAACAGATGGATATTTAGGTATCGAAATAGGAATATTAGGATGAAGAGTAGGATGAAGATTAGGAGATGGTGTATCATCTACAAAATTCTTCACATAATCCAAAAGATGAATAAGGCTACCACATAAATCCCTAAGAAAATTTTTAAATGTAGGTAGACTAGTATCAGTCAACTTCACAAAAGCATAAGCAAGAGAAAAGTGAAGGGTCATCAATGTTATGAAATGAATAATACCCTCATAAACATCATATGCATTATAAATAGATGCTAGAAGAAGAGTAATAACAAACATGATTATGCACCAAAACATCTTAACAATCTTCATGATAAAAATGCAAGAAATATGTTTTTGTATTTTATTCAATATATAGATTTTTTTGAATTTTTGAAGTATAGATGCAAGAGCACAATGTAAATCTAACACCAAAAAGAAAGAGAGTAAGCTAGTCAGGTTCACCAAAATGAATAGTTGAAATTTGGAATCACCTCTATTTGTGTATGTGTGTGGGGAACATGTTAGATTCAATCCTAAATCCAAATTCCCAAAAGAGAGATCCAATTTGATCAACCAAGAGGTTAATACACAATCGAATCAATCTATGAAGAATATGAAAGAAAGAACAAATCATATTCTTCCCTATAGTTGGATTAAGCTTGAAATCTAAAATAATTAAAGTGAAAATACTAACCTTGAATTAGGGAAGATCTAGAAAATGTTGAATTCTAGCTTCTATATGAACTTTCTAAAGATTTCATCACCTATTTCGGGACTGGAAATGTCGAGGTGGACAAAACCCAAAAATCTTTTCTCCAAATTCACACAAGTTGACTTTGACCTTTTAAAAGGTCAAAGACCACTTTATTTATTTGAAGTCTGATTCTGATTCTGTTCACGGATCCTAAAATATTGTCGAAAAGGGTATCCAAATTTGCTCTTAGATCCAAGATTTCGCACCTATAGGTGCAAGAAAATGGGGTTTTTTGGTTGTATGGGGGGTTTGCCTTAGTCAAACCCCAATTTAGGAATTAACCTTGAAATTGAATTGAAGTATATGGTGCATAAAAAAATTAATTGAAACAAATCACATCGCTTATGTTGAAGTCCTTGTAGAGGATTCAAATCCTCAAATCCACAAGTAAGAATGCTTCAATGAATGTAGGATGTCTCCAATCAATGGTATTTTGATCTTCAACACCAATCTTGATTTGATCTTTGCATATGAAAAGGTTTGAATGAATGGAGAAGGATGGATCTTTAAGGGGGCTCCAAGGAGATTGAATCCTTCAATAGCTAACAATGGAACTCCTTGATGGATGAATGCTTGAAGACTTTCTTGAACACCTTGAGAACTTGAGAGCTTGATTGCTTGAGATGAGATGAAAACTTGATGTGAAAATGAGAGAGGAAGGCCTCCTTTTATAGTGATCTAGGGCACACTCCTCTACATGGGCCACCTTGAAGAATTAAATCCCAATTAGGTCCTCACCTTTAGAAAATATACCTTGATTAAATACCATTAAAGGATTTACCATTTTGGAGCCCGAAATAGCCGACCCAGAAGTGGGAAATAACTTTCTTGAAAGCCAAATTAGTGGGAAATGAAACTTTTAAATTCTGGTAGGAAGATGTTAAGGTCAAGGTTGACCCTGACTTGGTCAGGGTCAAGGTCGACTTTGACCTCAAACCCTAACTTTGTCAGGTTCTACAACAGGAGTTCCAAGGGTGCCAGAAACTTGGAAATTGATGTTAGATCAGGACCCAATGTCTGGAACAGATAGAAAATCCTTTGAATGATGTGATGATGTACTAGGAGGTCTCATTTCTAAATCCTACCTAGAAAATAGAGCCATAGAAGAAGGAAAATTAGGAAAGTCCTTAAGACCTTAACCCTAATTTCACCTAAAATGTAGAAATCAAGTGCAGAGAAGAAGTGGAAGACAAGGGAGAATGCAAAGATGCCAATCATGACCCTAAACCACTTAATCAGAGGGCTAAATTCTCTTAACATGGAAGTGCTTCCATTTTAATATGATACAGGCTCAAACCCTGAGCAACCGATGGATACTTCAGGGGAACAAGGAGCAGGAACACCGGCTAAACCAAACAAGCCTGAAGAAATAGAGACAACTGAAATAGAAGCATAGGGTCAAGATGACTCAAAAGTAACTGAGGCTACCCCATCAAACACAACATCAGAGGATCCACCTCATTCAACTAACACACAGTTTCCTGAGGAGCAGAAGAAGGAAGAAAATGTGTCAACCAGGCAGGTTACTCCAAATATTGAGTTTAAACATATTGTACCACTTGTAAAATGCTCACCTCAAGAGCCAAAGAAGAAAAAGAAGAAAATGAAAGGAAAAGAGTCAGTCACATTAGATGAAGTAATTTTTATATCGAGCTGTGACCCTAGGACCCTTAGCCCCGAGGAACTTAGAAAATATGGGGAGTTGTGTACCAAGAAAGTAGCACAAGAAAAGTTAAAAATGGAAAGCAAGAGAAAGGAAATACTAGAGAATGTAAGAGATGTTTTACAACAAGTCATACCAGAGGTACAAATTAATGAGGATACTCCCATTATGGACCAACTTGCCACACTTGCAGAAGAAATCAATGCCCCTAACATTGAATTTGAACAAAGAATTGAAGAAAGGGAAGAATCAAAGATTTAGGATAAACTTGTAGAAAAGATCAAACAGGAAGTGGAAATAAATAAGGTAAAGTTATCTAAGGTAATAACTAACATTCAGTCTATTACTTAGTTAATAAGTCAAATTTTGATCAAACTATACACTGTGGAAACCTTCACTGCTGAGATCAGTGAAAAGATAAAATAGCTGGATACTAAAATCCAAGCCCGTGCACAAGAATCTTTAACCAAGCCACAAGCTTTTTCAAAGAATATATTGAGAGTTCAGGAACTCAGGTGGTTAAGAGAAGATCTCAGGAAATAGGAAGAAAGAATAAGTGACCAAGTAACTAAGCTTCAAACCGAGTTGCTTCCTTACCTAAAAAATTTTGAGAAGCACATTGTCAAAGCGCAGACACTTGTCTCCACACTAGAAATCTCCATGTTGGAAAACATATTTGACATGCATGCATAAGTCGGTGTTGAGAAAATTGCTCTCACCAACTTGAAAGAGGAATGGGCAAACCTCTTGGATTCATTGAAGAAAACCCATCAGCACACTTTTGATAAGTTGTAAGTATACATTTTTTGTATTTGGCATTAATATCAAAAAGGGGGATAACAATGTATATGCCAAATATGTAAATAAATGCTAAAGTATATTACACACTACTGGGAGCATGCACCGAGGGGGAGTATAGAAATTTTTAATGAAGTTAAGTATCTATATATATATGGCGAAGATAGAATAAATTTTGAAGACATAAGGTCTATATACATTTGAGTTTTGATACTAATGCCAAAGGGGGAGATTGTTATCTCTATTTGAGCATTAAATATTTTCATTAGTATCAAAGACATCTAGTCAGTTACCTATGCAATCCAGTCGGTAAAAGAAAGTACTTCAAGCTACTCAAGCTAAGTCAGTTAAACCTCACCGAGCACCAGAGAAGTCTTATCGAGCATCAGTGTACACCAATACCGAGCATTAGTAAACACCAAGCAGACTGGACACCGAGCACCAGTGAAACTACCAAGCAGTATTTACAGTGTTTACCAAGCAATATAGAAAATGGCATAGTATTCAGGAATGGCACATTTATCTATGCAGATGGTCACAATAGAATCATAAAAAAATTTACCAAGATTGAGGATCATTTATTGTAGATATAATCATTAATTGCGATGATGATCTCTATGTAATTTCTAGATCTAGGTTAATTTTGTACATCGTAGATCTTAGGGTTTTTCCTAAGACATTGTAACCTAATTTTGTTAAGCAGAAAAAGAAGTATGCTATATATTTGTACTTCATGTCATTTTGACATAAGCTTAATAAGGAAGTTATGAACAAGCGAAGAAGTTCTTGAAGCATCAAGCCAACTACAAGATATCAATTATCAGACAGAGAAGATCAGAATTTAGAGACATTCAGATTAAGCAGAATCAGACAAGCCTACCGAGTAGATCAGAGACAAGATCTACACATACAGAGGTGATATCTAATCTATACTACATTGATCTATATCAGACAAGGTTGATTTGGCATTAGCAGATACATCCTATTATTTTCTAATCATTGTAACAGAGTTTGGTAAAATCTCTTAACAGAGTATACCTAATAGTCTTTTATGTAAATCTCTTAACCGAGTGCACACTCAAGTAGTGTTGTTGAAATCCTATAACTAGGTAGATCTAGCGGATCTAAATTGTTACTCCTTATAGGGTAAGATCACCAGAAGTGATCACAACTTGTAGCCTTAACCGGCATGCTTTATTATCTGCAGTAGTAAAGATTTGTGGGTGTCATCCCCACCACAGTTTTTACCTTCTAACAAGGGTTTATGCATTACCAAAATACTTGTTTTATGTGACTGATTTATTATTCATTTCATGCTATTTACTTTTGCAAGTTAGTTGTATGAATGATGCATGCAATGGATTCAAGTTATATATGAAGGTTACTACTATTTTTTTATTAAGTTTTGGGAGTTATAGTTTTTGGGGTCACTGATTCACCCCTCCCCTCTTAGTACCATATCTCTCCAATCCAACATAATTATCCCTACAACGGTTAGGTGGTTTAGAGGAAGAACTCAATTTTGGATTTCAAATATTATTTGTAAGGCCCAAAAGGGTGTCAAGATCTGTAATATTTTTTAGAGTTTGTTTTTGTGGTTTAGGAGAAAAGTTTGAAAAATCCGATTAGGAGGGCTATAAGAATTTAGGACCCCTACTAGGCCTAACTCGCCTAAATGGTGCTATGGGTAGTTTTGAATCTCAAGATTGGATCACATGGAATCTATTAAGGTTAAATTTCTATTAAGGAACAATTATTCATGTCTACAAGTTGAAAGTGGGAAGATCCTAGCTTTCAAGGGGTTTGGACTTAAGGTGGAAGGTGAAGTGATTGGTTGGAGTTGAGATCATAAGTGTTAGGAGTTGTGAATTCTTAACAAGAAAAGACCCTGTCTTAGATGGGAACCTTTGGAAGGGCCAAGGACAAGAGTATTCAAGCCTTGGGAAGGCTTAGAAGTGGAGAACCATTAGATGGTTCCTTGAATCTATGGACCAACACAAGGGGAGAGATAGTGTTTGAAGTTAAGTCCAAGAACTCTTTGCATTAGAAAACCTCTCCCCAACCACAAAGTAGTAGAGGTTAGCACCCACCTTACTCTTTATGAAGCTCATTACCTTAAAAGTATGTATCAATTCACTCATACCACACTCACTACAACATTTGGGGTCGAATTCTAACGGTGGGTAGCAATGGCACTACCATTTGTGTGTGATTTTTTTTTTTTTGCAAGTGCATCGACGTTGTTGTAATAGCAATGATTCCATCATAATTTCAACACCCGCATGATTATAAACAAAAAAAAATGCTCATTTCCAATTTTCATAAATCCAAGTTGCACGCATGAAGAGGGCGAAGTCGAGCTAGGCAAGAAGAGGTAGGTGTTTATTTGGATCTTTGATCATTCCATTTTCTTCATGTGAGCTCGAAGCATCATGATTTACTTCCATTGATGATTATTTACTTGCTCAAGGTTGTGACTATTTATTCCTTCTGTATATATCTTTAATTTGGTTATTGACACAACATTATAATGCTCATTGTTGTATTTTACTTGTTTGGATCTTTGAGGACCTATGTTTAACACTAGGGAATTATTGTTGGATCCTTGCATTTTTATTATCTTCTTGTGCAATGTGAGGACCTAGGGCATCATTATTTACTTCCATTGATGATTATATATTGTACTTGATTACTCAAGTCCGCGGGCCTGTCACTGTTTATTCCTTTTGTATATATCATTACTCAATTTGATTTGGTTATTGAGACAACATTATAATGATTACTATTATAGTTTACTTGTTTGGATCTTTGAGGACCCGTGTTTTAAAACTAGGGCATTATTGTTGGATCCTTGCATTTTTATTATCTTCTTGTTGTCATGACCTAGGGCATCAATGATTAAATATTACTTATTTTCAATTCATCACATGATTGATTGTCGTGCTAGGGCATCATTATTTTCTTCCATTGATGATTATATATTGTACTTGATTGCTCAAGGTCGTGGCCATGTGACTATTTCTTCCTTCTGTATATATCATTGCTCGATTTGATTTGGTTATTGACACAACACTATAATGCTCATTGTTTTATTCTAATTGTTTGGATCTTTGAGGACTCATGTTTAACACTAGGGTATTATTGTTGGATCCTTGCATTTTTATTATCTACTTGTTGTGATGACCTAGGGCATCAATGATTAACTATTACTTGTGTTCAATTCATCACATGATTCACTATCATCTCATTTCTAATGTACAAATAGTCCAATCCTTAGTGAGTAGAAATTATGATACTCACTAAGCCTTACTTTTAGTTCATTATATAAATTGGTACTCACTAAGAACAAGACATGAAAGTAGCCAAGTCTATGCATCGTATGTTCTTCCAAGATAGTGTGCATAGACTTGCCTACTTTCATGTCCACTATGATGCATAGAATCCTACTTTGATGCTAAGAATCTTGAATAACCTCTTCCAAATGTTATATTCAGTAAGGATGAATATTTTAGTTCATTGTGAGACACCAAACACTAATCACATTCTTCCCTTTGGATCAATACATGGATCCTCTACACTGACTACACAACACTTCCTTACTGCTTCACAAGTACCTTTAATGGTCAAAGCACTCCCTATCTTTCATTCCCAGATCTCCTACTCTCCTAGACACATTCTTAGCCTCCAACTTATTCTAGACAATATGATTTTCCCATACATCAACCCTTTTGCACTTCTACTGCATACCCACCAATTTATCAAGGACTCTTATGTCCTTTTTTAATGACTATCTATGGCAGTCCTAGTTGTAATACCCCAAAAATGGGCTATAGATTCATTAACCTCTTACATCCTCAACTCAAATGAAATCGACATCAAAGTCCTAACCTAAGGCACATCTGCACATCAGTTTATTAAAAATTGATTATCTTGAATTCTGCATCGGGGAATATTCCTTATTATTCCTAATCTATCCTAATTATCTTTAATTTAATGATTATTTGGCGATAAATCATATCTATCCTAAAATTTGATTGATTGAATATTTTGAATATTTAATTAATTAAGTTTAATTCTACCACTTAATTATTTAATTAGATTTAATTCTATTTATTCCTAATTAATATGATTTTATTGGACAATAAATCAAATTTGCTAAAAATAATCAATTGAATTCTTATTTAATTGATTAAAAAAAATTGTCAATATTTAATAATATAGTTTTGGAATAAAGTTTGATTAAATAATTGATTAACCCATAAATCAGTTATTTTTAAATTTAAAATCAGTTACGTTGAGAATAAATCACTTTATTTTTAAATTAATTCACAATTATCTATGCACATTCAAAGAGTAGTTAAACTTTAAATTAGAAAATCAATTCAAGTTGTTATCTTTTTGAAATTCAACATCTATTTTGAGTTAAAAGCTAATCTAAACTTCTGATTTGAGTCAAAAAGTTGTTATTGCATGATTTTATGAGTTAATTAATTCTGATTTCTTGTTAACTCAAAAATCAAACTGAATTTACCGACCAAAAAAAAATCAAATTGAGTTTATCAAGAGTGATTAATGGCTTTTCTCAATGCATCCTCAAACCTTGGATTTCTATAAAATCAAGGCTCAGCTCTTCACAAAATATCTCTTGAATTTGCACATATACTCTAGCAAAATTGCATCTAAAGAATCAAGCATTTGCGACGAGTGATTTTGTGAGACCTTTCATTATTTTTCATAGCTTTGCATTCATTTTCATATCACTTCATAGCATTGTTAGAATAATCCACATATCGATTCCATACATTCTAGATTAGTTTCATACAATTTTTCATCTTATTGCATCAAAAATCTAAAAAAATAGATTAATCTACATTCATTCTACATTCATCTTTTAGCATTAAATCCTTCGTTTAGGTGTTGCATTGTCACTGATCTCAGTCTATTCTGAGAATACATACTCACGTCTACTAGAAGGCAGTAAATTGCCTGGTTAGCTTAGTTTCATTTATATTTGCAGATTTTGATTTTGCTAACCTCTAATATTTTACTGAAGTCTTGTGTCCACAGCTAGGTACAATTTTCACACAAACATTTTAGGCGCCCACCGTGGGGCCCTAAAACAGGTTTCCATTTCTTTCTGATCAATTTTCTATCATTTTTCTTTCAAAACTACAATTTTTACTTTTTGTTCGTACATTTTTTGTACAACATTTGACAAATTATCATACCAGGAACCCCTGTCTGTCATACGACATACGACAATTTGAAGTGTCGTGCTAACTATATGCAAATTGTCATGAGTTTTTAAAAAGTCATGTGCTTGCTGACCCACTTTCGTTTCATGCCTGAACTGTCATACGATCAGCAGTCCACTGTCGTATAAGTTTTGGTGCTAGAATTTCATTTTTTTGATAGCAGAATTGTAAAAATAGTCATTTCATATTTGATTTTAGATTTTGACAGCTAACCCTAACGATTGATATATGTTGTTTCTGATCTCTTTGCTCACGGGATTTCTCAACATAGCTAAAAATCAGGTAAAAATATACTAAGTGTGTTGCGAAGGAACTCAGGTATTATGTTGCATCTGATAACACTTCAATTTGGGATATAAAAAGAACTCTCATGTGTTAAGCTTGTGTGCCTTTCCAACTTTCATAATTCACACTTCAATTTTGGGCTATAAAATGAACATAGATTTACTTTTTGCATATCTATTACAAATTGTAATTAGGCCCTATGAACACTATTTATGGATGATCTTGAGAAAGTGGGCTTCATTCACTTTTTTTGCATGTGAAGGTCTTTTTGACAATAGATCCCCTTGTAGGTAGGGTGGATACAGTGATTATCTCATGTTCACTTAATTTGGTCCTCAACTTTGATTAGTACATTCTCTCTTGGTCCCACTTAGAGAGCTCAGTAGACATCATTGTTGACATCACAAATCTTGGTGAGGTAATTTTAGTCTTAGCATGTCAAAGCATCTATCTATTGTGTTTGGGTAAAAGTGAAAAGGCTAGAGGATTATGCTCTACTCCCTTTTTGGGTAGTATCAGAAACTTAGATCCTTGAATCTGGACCAAGTCCCCATGTGGTATATTTTGTGAGTCACCTTTAGAGAGGGTTAATAGTAGTGGACATTCCCTTTATTGGGTCAACCACATGGATAGAACCTCAATCGATAATAGCCATTTTCATTGTGGTAGCAACAACCACTATATAAATGTCTTTGTGGAAGAAATCTCCACAAGTGTGGTCTCTTGTTGGGCTGTCAGACCTCCCTAGCAACTCCTGATTGATTAAATTCTCAGACTGTGTCAAAACCTTGGTGTGCCTGGATTGGAGTTCACCCTCTTGAGATCACAAAAGTTGCAGAGTCAGACCATTACTAAAACCCTTAGCGAGGCCAATTTTTCATTTTATAGGACTATGTGTGTTATTGAAAAACTCTTGAGAACATAAACAAGTAGCATTCCTAGGGATTAGCATAATAAACTGGTTCATGTGCAAGGTTGCTTTTGCCCTTGTCATTATTTTAAGATGATTTCTTGCTTCCCTTGCTTGCTGATTTGTGTGCTTGATATCTACTTGGTTACTTGAAACGATCAAATCTGAGATGAACTATTGCACAGATCTTCAAACCTGGATATAAAACTTTGCAAACAATCTGAAACTGAAAAATCAAAAAATTGCAAATCTGAAGCAAAAATACTTTCTGGAGTTAAAAGTCATCCCATAGCCTCAGAAAGTCATATGATTTTTTCCCAAAAGTCATTTCAGAACCCCCAAATTATCGTACGGGAGCCTACATATTATTGTATGAGTGTTGTCTCAGAAGTCAAGAAAAATCAAAACCCTAGTGTCAATTATCGTACGAGTGTTGTCAAAAGTCATGCCAGCGTCAACCTAGACTTGTACAAGCCTAGACAAACTTGTATCAGAATTTTCAAAAGTTGTCAAAAAACTCCAAAATTTGTCAGAAATCTAGTTTTTACAGCCTACTTCTAGATTTTGTCAAAAAATTCACTGTGTCAGGAATAAAGCAGAAACCAAAAGAATCCAATCATTTTTCAAAAGTGGTCTCTTGAGTCTGATTAGCCTTCTGATCTATCGATTTTGAATATTTTCCATCTTGTGTCAAAACCTTATCAATCATCTTCAATTCAACCTTCAACAAAATGGCTAAGTGTTGCGAGCTCGTGTCCATCATCTTTTGGGTGTCTACCCATACATCTAGGGCATAGTATCCTTCATTTACATCCAAACCTATCTTCAATCAATCCAATCTTGACAAGGTTGCATCATTCAATCTTCTTGAATCAAGTCATTCTTCAGTTGTCTTAATCTTGCTCTTTTTCTCCACTCAAAGTTAATGGTGGAAACTAGGGCTTTATCACAATGAAAACAAGGAGAACAACCCAAATTCTCTTCAATAGTATCTTCTGTGATTACTCAGACATTTCATCAACCTTACGACACTACTAAATTTGGAGAAGATGCTCTTGGAAATCTCTTCTTAAAAGCTGGTAACATCACCCCTCCTGCATTGATTCATGCAGGCCATCAACCAACCCCACCTCAATCAATTCCCAACAGTCCTCACAACAACACTATGTCTCAAGGTGGAGCGAACCAAGGTTCCCAAGGCCATCACTCTAATCATGGTGGAGATGCCAATCCAACACCTTCTGAAATTTCCCAATATCAAAATGATGATAACTTCAAGAGAATGATGAGACATTTCTTGAGGGAAGAAATAGAGGCATACTTCCTATAACTAGCCCAACAAGGAGGTAAACTTCCTCCAAACTTTAATGTCGAAGATATCGTTACTCAAGAGGAAGAAACTCCTAGCATGGCTATGATGAAATAGATGCATTCCATGCAAGTCAAGCTCAACAAACTCAAAAAAGAAAAGGAACCTAAAGAGGTCTCCATTGAGGATCTATGTCCTTTTCCATTTGATAAAGACTTGTACATGCCACCATTCCCGAAGAGAGTGGAAATGCCTAAATATGATAAGTGCGATGGAAACTCTGATCCCCAAGATCATGTCAGAGAATTTTGTACTCAATCCATGGAGTTCATGCATGAACCAACCTACTTAATGCATCATTTCCCATGCTCTTTGGGAGGAGTAGTCATTCATTGGTTCTCAAAAATGCCTCCAACAATCAAGACCTTTGATGAGTTAATCAAGCTATTCTATCAACAATACTCCTACAACATCAAAAATCTGGTCACTATGATTGACATTTATAATCTGAAACAATACCCAGGAGAACCATTCCTGACTTTCCTCAAATGATGGAGGAAGATGTTTTCTCTATATGCTAGACCCATTCTAGAAATAGAGAAGCTGGAAATTTTCATCAACAATCTTGTTCCAGAGATCACCCTTTACAAATGCAAGATCACACATCCTTCAATAAGATGGTAGACAATGCAATCAAAATTGAGAAAGTACTTGTGAAAAAAGGAGACATATCGCTTCAAAAAGAGAAGTATGAATCTGGATCTAGTTCCAAAGACAAGAACAAAAATTGGAACAAGAATAAAGGTAGCATCACGGATGGCATTGTTGACAATGTCTATAACCCATCTAAGCCACCTGCTTTCAATCTCACCGTTGGTACCCAAGCCATCAAAGCCTCAGAGGTAAAGGCAAAAAAATCAAACAAGAAGCCATCTGACTACAAACCTTGGGCTATAGATCCTAAATGCAAGTTTACTCCTCTTGGAGAACCTTAGAGTCTGCCATGAAAACTCTATTGGCCAACAAAATCATCACATTGCCTGAGATCTAACCATTTGATCCTAAACCTAAACAAAAATGGTAGAAATAGATTGATTTATGTGATTTCCATTGCAATAAGGGTCATTAAATCAATAACTTCATACACTTGAAGCATCTCATACAAGACAAGATTGATAATGGAGAAATTGTAATTGACAATCATAAGAGCAATAATGATCATACGGCATTCATGGAACCATTTCTAAAACATAATCAAGGAGATTCATGTTCTCAACCTAATATGGGTGCTAAAGTAAATTATGCTTACTCTAGAAAGAATGTTGTCATAAACATGGTTGAAGCTTGCTTATCTGAACATTTCAATGTCATCCATTGTGTGAAAAGATAGAGATAATCAATCAGCAAATGCAGTTACTCGATCACAAGCTCAAGCGCATCTACAAGGACAAAATTTAGATTCATCAAATGTCCCTAAGATGCCTTTTAATCTTTCATCTGCTTCTAAATAGAGGGCTACCTCTAAATCATCAAATCCTAAAGACACGAGGCTGACATCATACAGTATTGTCCAACAACTCCAACATACCAATGCAAAAATATCAATGTTTGAGTTACTTCAGATATCTCCTGCTCATAGGGCTATTATGGATAAAGCTCTGCTTGGTTCCAATGTTCCTAACAATCTTGATCTAGATAGATTCTAGACTATGGTTGGTCATCTGACATCTCCCCAGTATATCTCCTTTTGAAAGGAAGATGATCATTTGTTGAGTCATCCGCATAACCAGCCCTTGCACATTAAAGTCTTGATCCAAAACCATCATGTCAAATGCATGTTGATAGATGGAGGTGCTGGTCTAAACATTTGTTCTTACAACTTGATCATACAACTAGGATTATCAAAAAATTCCATTGATCCTAAAAAGAAGATAACTATCAAGGCATATGATGAACAAGAAAGATCTTTCAAAGGAACAATTGTCTTACCTATCAAAACAGGTCCATTTATTAGAGACATCACATCTCAAGTTTTAGATCTACCTTTGGCTTACAACATTCTCCTAGGGAGACCCTAGATACATGAAATGTGAGCTATTCCTTCAACATACCATAAATGTGTGAAATTTGCTTATGAAGGAGTGGAAGTAGCCATTCCAGCTGACATATCTACAACTTGCAATGCATTGAAAGAAAGTGCTGACAAACTTGTTCTGAATAACAGAGAATCTTCCACTAAGCAAACAGATGTTGCATCTACATCCAAGATGGAAGACATTGAAAAAGAAGTTAAAATCAAAGACAATGGCATGGGATAATATATTATGGAACCAATCTTATCTCTAACATCTCTCCCCATCTTGCCTAAATCTTATGGACAGTCTTTAAAATAGCCAAAACTAGAATCTAAAGAACCTCAAGTTATCTACAATGGAAGTTTTGTTCCAGAACAAGTTTCCAAACAAGAATTTGAAGAGGATGAAGTTGTGCTTGCATGGCTCTACAAAGATGAGTCTCAGTCCAAAACTATTCAAGCATGTGACTCTAAAACACCGAAAAATCCTTCCAAGTCATATGGGCCAGGGAATACACTGATAGCTAAAATGGGATATCTCGGTAAAGGACCTCTAGGAGTATGAGGCAAAGGTCTCACGTCACCCATTGTACATGTGGGTCAACCAAAAAAAGATACTATAGGCTTAGGCTATAGAAAGAAACCCTTTTATCTCAAGGGTGACTCCTCTCATGTAATAGAACAGATCGAACCAGAAGAGGCCAACAACAAAGAAGAAAATGACAAACAATCAAACAGTGATGATTCAAACAGCTCTAAACTTATTCCTTATGAAATCTTATCTCAAGAAATCCTAGATCTTCTCCAAGCTGAAGATGAGCCCATAAAAAGAATCAATGTAGTAGAAACATAAGAACCTACTATGGAACAAAAGACAGTTGCACCACAAGAACCAGCTGATCTTGAAGAAAACCACACAGACAAGGAGGAAGGTGGTAGCTATTCTGAAATAGATTCCCATGATTATGAATTCAAATCAAACTCAGAAGGAAATCCTGCTTGGGGATTCACCCTGACTTTACAAATGTTCTTAGATTTCCTAGAGGTCAAGAATCAAAATATGAATCCAATGATTATGAATGGGAAGTCATTCTAGAAGAAGATGAACTCATCACAAAGAAAAATGTTGATGTCATTCACCAATAAGCACCTACACCTGACGTAAGTCTAGAATGAAATCACAAACTTAACAAGTCCGATCCACCTATTCCTAAAGTGGACTCCCATAATGATGTTGTGACTCTTAATTAATAGAACATCTCGAGTAGTAGTATCACCTTTGATTTTGTGAGTCAAATCATTTCCAATGATGCCAATACCATGTGCCTTAACATGAATATCCAATCCCTTCCCGAGCTTAGTATCCAATATCCAGAGCTTATAGACCAAATGTCTGAAAATCTGAACCAAGATATCTATACCTTCAAATTAGATTATGCCCTTACTTGCTACCTCAATGTCATTGAGCTTATGACAAATTCCATCAGTGAACCTAGTGTTAGCATGATGGAGTCGGATATCAAA
The DNA here is from genome assembly GCA_027943335.1 of Chamaecyparis obtusa. Taxonomy (NCBI): domain Eukaryota; kingdom Viridiplantae; phylum Streptophyta; class Pinopsida; order Cupressales; family Cupressaceae; genus Chamaecyparis; species Chamaecyparis obtusa. The sequence continues at coordinate 164,000 of BSBK01005372.1, read as the reverse complement.
TATCTCAGTCAAAAGAACAAAAATAAAAAGAAAAGGAGTTCTAAGGGTGAAAACCACTTTGTGGCAGTCTCAGAACCTAAAATAGTAAAAACAAAAGACGTATCCAAAGGTGAAAACCTCTCTGAGGCACCTAAGGATGAGATATTTTATGTCCTTCCAAGTCATTTACAAGACAGATCTCCAGTATTGATAGAACCAACTCAATCTATCAACTTGGGTACACCAGAGGAACCACAACTGATTCATGTAGCACAATCCCTATCAAAGGAAGCAAAACAAGCATTCATAAATTTCTTAATAGAGAAGAAGATCAATTTTTCATGGAAGTATTTAGATATGCCAGGGTTAGATCCAAAACTAATAATCCATCATCTCTCTATAGCTCCAGGAGTGAAACTTGTCAAACAAAAATTACACAAGATGCATCCACATGTATCACTTCTTGTAAAAGTTGAACTAGAAAAGTTGTTAAAAGCCATATTTATCTGAGTGATAGACTATGCTGAGTGGATTTCAAATATAGTGCTTGTTTCCTAACTAGATAAATCAATCAAAGTATGCACCGATTTCAGAGATGCGAACAAAGCATGCCCTAAGGATGATTTTCCACTACCTAACATTGATATGATAGTGGATATGACTATGGGTTTTTAGATTTATTGCTTAATGGATGGTTTTTCTAGATATAATCAAATCAAAATTGCTCTAGAAGATCAAGAGAAAACTACTTTCACATGTGCATGGGATACCTTTTGTTGGAATGGCATGACATTCAGCCTTAAAAATGCTAGTGCTACATATCAAAGAGTAATGACATCTATCTTTCATGACATGATGCATCAAACCATGGAAGACTATGTTGATGACACATTAGCTAAGTCTATGATAAGATTAGAACATTTGAATGACTTGAGAAAAATACTAGACAGAATGGAGAAGTTTAGTCTTAGACTGAACCCTAAAAAGTGTGCTTTTGGTGTCACTTCTGGAAAGCTCCTAGGTTATATTACTTTAAATAAAGGTATTGAAGTAGATCCTTCTAAAGTCAAAGCTATCATGGAGATGCAACCTCCTAAAAATATCAGTCAGATGAGGACTTTACAAGGAAGGTGCAGTCTATCAGATGTTTCATATCTCAGTCAGCAAACATATCACAACCTTTCACAAAAACATTACATAAGGGTGTGACTTTTGCATGGAACAAGGAATGTGAAAAGAACTTCAACCATATCAAGCAATATTTGGTGAATCTTCCTATTCTAATGCCTCCCATTCAAGGGAAGCCATTAATTCTATATGTCTCCACCACAGATACATCACTGGGGGATTACTAGCACAACATGATGAGAATAAGAAGGAAAGAGCTATTTATTATATCAACAGAACCTTGGTCGCATATGAGAAGAACTATTCCATGATTGAGAAAGCTTGTCTAGCTATGATTTTTGCATCACAGAAACTAAGACATTACATGGTAGCTCATACAACACAATTGGTAGCTAAGATCGATCCACTAAAGTACCTACTAAGAAAAGCTGCCCTCACAGGTAGATTAGCTAAATGGGTGATGATATTGAGTGAGTTTGACATAGAATATGTTGAGAGGAAATCTATTAAAGGCCAAGTCATTGCAGATCAACTAGTTGAAGCACCATTTTTTGATGATACACCATTACAGATGGAATTTCTTGATTCATCCATCATGCACATATCTTCGAGGACTTGGCATCTTTTCTTTGATGGATCTTACACATAGAATGGATCTAGAGAAGGCATATTATTCATAACACCACAAGGTTATTCAATACCTAAAGCTTTCAGAATAAAGTTTCCTTGCACAAACAATATTGTTGAATATGAAGCTCTACTTAATGGCATGAAGATAGCAATTGAGTGGTGAGTAACAGAGCTGCACATTCATGGAGACACGCAGCTAGTCATACACCAAGTCAATGATGTGTACCAAACAAAAGATGAGAAACTTGTTCCTTACAAACATGTGGTAGATGACTTAAAGAATTATTTCATATCTATCACATTTGAGAAAATTCCTAGAATGGAGAACAAGTTTATTGATGCTATGGAAATGTTATCATCTCTACTACAGCAGCCCGAACATGAGCTACACTATGAGTTCCTGGTGGAAGCATTGTCATTTCCTACATATGATTCCCCTAAAACCTGAATGATTTGCACTATTGTAGGTCATGATTCTTCAAAATACAAACACCTATTTTCCTATCTTCAAGACCAAATCATTCTCGAATCCTTTAACCGGTATGAGAAACTAAACCTTATCCTAAATGCATCTTGATATGTTATCATTGGCAATGATCTATACAAACAGAGTCTAGATGGAACTATTCTTAGGTGTTCAAAATGTGATGAGTCTCAATGTGCATTAGAAGAAGTCCATGATGGAATATGTGGATCACACTCAAATGGTTTAACACTAGCTTAAAAAATTATTAGGGCTGGGTATTATTGGCCTGACATGGAAAAGGAGGCTATCAAGTATGCAAAGAATTGTCAAAAGTGTCAAGTCCATGGAAACTTGATTCATGCACTAGGGAGAGATCTTATTCCCTTTACTACATAATGGCCTTTTCAACAATGGTCCTTTGATCTAATAGGTGTCATTTATCCACATTCTTCTAATGGACATACCCATATCATTACAGCTACAAACTATTTTATAAAATGGGTAGAAGTAGTCCCTTTGACTCAGGCAACCGGCAAGAAAATCTCTATGTTTATCCTCAACTACATCATATGTTGGTACGGGATTCCACATTCAATAGTCATAGATAATGGTGGTCAATTCAAGAACAGAGACTTAGATGACCTATGTGCAAAATTCAAGATTACACAGCATTGGTCATCTATTTACTATCCTCAAGGGAATGGACAAGCAGAGGCTTCAAACAAGAACCTATTGAAAATCTTGCATCAGACAGTTAATAAAATAGGAAGAGATTTGCATCTCATGATCAATCTAGTTCTCTGGGCCTACAAAACAAGTATCAAAATTCCCACTCGGGCTACACCATTCAGTTTAGTTTATGGGTCTGAAGCGGTACTACCTATTGAGGTTGAAATCCCATCACTAAGAATCAGAATGCATGGTCTAGTAACTGATGATGACTACAGAGTGTCTAGGTTGCAAGAACTTGAACTACTAGATGAGTGCAGACAAGAAGCATATGATCATCTTAGAGTATATCAGAAGAGAATGTCTAGAGGTTACAACAAGAAAGATAGACACAGAGAATTTCAAATTGGCGATCTAGTCTTGAGAGAGAATCCTAAAAATCAATCACATAGAGAATGCAAGGGGAAGTTTGAACCCAACTGGTTGGGTCCCTTTGTTATCACTTCTACTTTTGGATCTGGAGCATATCAACTCTCAATGACTGAAGGAGAACAGCTCTGAGAACCAATCAACATTCTCCATCTGAAGAAATTCTATGCCTAAGGCATTCAGTCTATGGTAAAATATCTTGAAAAAATCAAAAAAATCAGAAAAAGTCTTGAAAAATGAACATCTTGGTGAAAACCTAGCAATAGGTACCTTGATGATTCACAAAAAAATTAAAAATTTTGAAAAAGTACAAAAAAATTGAAAAAATGAAAAATACACAAAAATGAGAAAAAGAAAAAGTGCCTTGGTGAAAACCTGGAAACAAGCACCTTGGTAGTAAAAATAGAATATCTGCCAAGATGGTGAAAACCTGGCAAATGGGTGCCACTTGTTCAAAACACTCCATCTATCAGTGCAATCTTGGTCTTTCCCAGCTTTCAGTCTTGCTTTAGTTTGTACATATCTCTTGGTTTGTTTCTGCATTCATGTTTTCCATAAAGTCAGTTTGTGCACCTTTCAGCTCACACATCTGTATCCTATCAATGTTTCAAAACTTGGGGGCAATCAATGTCATATCCTATGGTCTTTAGTATACCTCAGATGAGTCATATCCAGTCAAGGTCCTTCCAAAGCTACATCTTAGTCAGTTTGTATGTCTCCTTACCATAAAGTATTGTGCTATCAAACACAAACAAACATCAACATAAACTGAAAATAATCCATGCTTCACTCGCTTTTATCTCCTTGTATGCTTACTGATTCGCATTGAGATTTTTTTTGCATATTGTGTCAATTTGAGCTCCTCGATGATGTCCTTTACAAGATTTAGAGAGTGATGACTAGGGACCTAATCTTTTCTTTGTTTTCTATTTTGAGTGAAAATCTAATAACTTTGGAAATTCTGGATTGAAATGGTGTCCATCTATAAGAGCCTCCATCACGTATTGGATGGCCATGAGTACCTCGACCATCGATACCCAAAAAATTCAAGGAGGTTTGATCTTACTTTATCTTTTGATTGAATTCTTACTCCTACTATGAAACGCAATCTTATCCAAGGATGTGAACGTTAAAGGGTCACTGCAGGTAATTAACAGTGGATTTAGAATGATCTCTTGACTGCTTGATGTGTTTGTATACAAGGCATATTCAGGTCATCACAACGTTTATGTTCTAATGCTTATACAAATTGTTATATCAAAATGGACATGATATTTAGGTCATCCTGGCGTTTGTGCCTTGGTGCTTATATCTAATCCGATATTCTGAAAACAAAATCAATATTCATATGTCCATGGTGTTCTAGCCAGTGGGCATTGTATTGAATTTTGAGCATACAAATCAATATTCATATGTCTATAGTTTCCTAACTAGTGGATGTTGTATTGATTTATCTGGTTACCTAAAAATGCAGTGATGAAAATGACTGACACATGATCAGTGACTAAGTCCTAGGTCCTAGGTCTGCATTTCATTTTGCATTTCACTTTGCACTTTGCATGATTGCATTTATCTCATGATTTCCAAACTAGCTTGATGCTTAATGATTCTCCAAAACTATGCTAAACATGACACAAGGACTGAGCATTGTATGAAGGTCCCTCCAATGAAACAGCAAGTAGAACTCATTTTCAGGATCAAAATCAAAATCTAAGATCGTTTATATTGTCAACTGCTTGCATATTCGACCTTCTAAACATCAAAGAAATCCATTATTCAACTTAACTGATTATGTCACATCAAACTATCAAAATTTCAACTTGGTCAACCATGCTCAACTCATGGTCAAACCTAGTCAAACTTGGTCCTCTAGACCTTCAAATGATGCAGAACGTGTTCTTGGATGTGTATAACCGATTCTCAAATAAATTAACATGCTTCTAAACTATATAACACTGGCTTTTCTTGCCATATTTCAATTTTCATCCTGAAGGGGGCATGGTATTAATTGCACATCAATCAAATCTGTAAATCAAATCTTTCTTTTAGTAATCAAGACAACAACCATGTCTAGTTGTTGATTCATCAAAAGTCCTCATCGCTTGGGGCAAATTGCTTGGGGCATATCAGATTCATCGAGATCCATATCAATTCGGTATTCTCTCTTTTAAATCTTGCGATATGTATTAGCTCTTTGTAATCATCGGTTCAGTCGTGTTATTTCCTTGGTTCTTCATAACTGAAGGGTTCAGATTTGGTATCCTTTTGATTCCTTTGGACAATCAAGTCTGGAGTCAGGATAGTCATTTCTTCTTAATCATAGGTTAAGAATCAGGGGTTTTGACACTTCTTCATAATCACTGGTTCATTGTTGATATAGTTAGCATCATCTTGATTCTTTGGTCGATCAGGACCTGAATCAAACATCTTCAAATCTTTCAATTGGTTTCTATCTCGGAATCAATTAATCTCTCAGGATTAGTTTTTCCACCACAAAATTGAGTCCACATCAACATCAAACATAGATTAATCTTTGAACCACTGCGCTTCGCACAGTAATTCAAAGAGGGGCAAAATATAATGTCCCAAAAATGGGCTATAGGTTCATTAACCTCTTACATCCTCAAATTGAATGAAATTGACATCAAAGTCCTAACCTAAGGCACATATGCACATCAGTTTATCAAAAATTGATTATCTTGAATTCTGCATCGAGGAATATTCCTTAGTATTCCTAATCTATCCTAATTATATTTAATTTAATGATTATTTGGTGATAAATCATATTTATCCTAAAATTTGATCGAATGGATATTTTGAATATTTAATTAATTAAGTTTAATTCTGCCACTTAATTATTTAATTAGATTTAATTCTATTTATTCCTAATTAATATTATTTTATTGGACAATAAATCAAATTTGCTAAAAATAATCAGTTGAATTCTTATTTAATTGATTAAAACAAATTGTCAATATTTAATAATATATTTTTGGAATAAAGTTTGATTAAAGAATTGATTAACCCATAAATCAGTTATTTTTAAATTTAAAATCAGTTAAGTTGAGAATAAATCACTTTATTTTTAAATTAATTCATGATTATCTATGCACATTCAAAGAGCAGTTAAACTTTAAATTAGAAAATCAATTCAAGTTGTTATCTTTTTGAAACTCAACATCTATTTTGAGTTAAAAGCTGATCTAAACTTCTGATTTGAGTCAAAAAGTTGTTTTTGCATGATTTTATGAGTTAATTAATTCTAATTTCTTGTTAACTCAAAAATCAACTTGAGTTTATCAAGAGTGATTAATGGCTTTTCTCAATGCATCCTCAAACCCTGGATTTCTATAAAATCAAGGCTCGGCTCTTCACAAAATATCTCTCAAATTTGCACATATACTCTAGCGAAATTACATCTAAAGAATCAAGCATTTGTGACAGGTGATTTTGTGAGATCTTTCATTGTTTTTCATAGCTTTGCATTCATTTTCATATCACTTCATAGCATTGTTAGAATAATCTGCATATTAATTCCATACATTCTAGATTAGTTTCATACATTTTTTCATCTTATTGCATCAAAAATCTAAAAAAATAGATTAATCTGCATTCATTCTACATTCATCTTTTAGAATTAAATCCTTCATTTAAGTGTTGTATTGTCACTAATCTCGGTCTAATCTGAGAATACATACTCGTATCTACTAGAAGGCAGTAAATTGCCTGGTTAGCTTAGTTTCATTTATATTTGCAAATTTTGATTTTGCTAACCTCTAATGTTTTACTGAAGTGTTGTGTCCACAACTAGGTACAATTTTCACACACACACTAGTTACCTCTACAACTTGACAATCTAGTAGCCTTTCTTAGACTCACAACAATTATCTAGGGTGTAAGGGCATTCCCTATAGTACCATACACCTTCCTTCAAATTATTTTAGTACAAATATTCCAACTTACTTTATGGACAAAGCCTTTTTTCTAAATCCATCTCTGTATTCTAGACCTAGAGATAGTCACAGTCACTTTTCTCTGTGACAAAGAACTTATTAAAGTCTATCCCTTTCCAAATCTCTATCTTCTCATTCCATGGTACCTTAAATGGTATCATGCCCTTATTAATTAAATAAATGAATTAGTCACAACCTCGAGACTATCCTAATTATGAAAATGAACAAGACATCCTTAGAAACAAGGTTTGACAACTTTTGGAATTACTTTGGGGGTGTCTAAGACAACATCCAACCTAGAGGCTTCAAGGAACACAAATAAATAGTGAAATTTCAAATATAAATACTTCTGATCAGACTATGAACAAATAATAGAAAATGAACATGCAAGGGGGACAATACCTTCAAGGATTTGGTAAGGGTATGTAGACAAGTATGGATTTCAAAGGAAACAAATATGAGTGTTCCAAACCATACAAAACCTTCTTAGAAGGAACACATAACTTGTGATTAGACCCAACCAAAAACTTGTATTATCACTAATCTGATTAGATAGTTTAGGACTAATTTGTTATAATCAGAGAAAAAGTGAGCCATTAAACATTGGATAAGGGATTGGGGATGCTATTTTAGAGTTAACTCTACTCTACTCTCTCATATTTGATTCTATTGATGATTAATTACTGTACGTGATTTCTTCCATTGATTATTATTTGGTTCCATTGATGATTACTTACTGTACTTAATTTCTCAAGGCTGCGGGCCTGTGACTTTTTCTTCCTTCTGTATATACCATTGCTCAGTTTGATTTGGTTATTGACACAACATTATAATGCTCACTACCATATTTTACTTGTTCAGATCTTTGAGGACCTGTGTTTAACACTATGGCATTATTGTTGGATCCTTGCATTTTTATTTACTACTTTCTGTGATGACCCAGGACATCAAAGATTAACTATTACTTGTTTTCAATTCATCACATGATTGACTATGTATGGCAGGATTATTCACATGCATGACTGTAGATGAGGATATGTAATAGGATATCAAGCATTGCTTAGATTCCTTGGATCTAACCCCATTTATTTCCTTCTTGCAGGTTCTTGATCAACTAGGAGCACATTGGATTCACACCCTAGTTATCCTTCCATCATCTCTTCAAGCAATGTCTGGTACCCTATTGTTTATGCTCATTTACTCATGTATGTTTGTATTCAACCTTATCTTTCTAGGAGTTGGCTATGCTCACGGCCTGTGTGAGCATAGATTTTTTGTTGTATCATTATCATTGTGGCTTCATTATGCCCATTTCAATGCACCTATGCTTATGATCTTCATATATCATGAATCTAGGGCATTGTAGATTTACTAATTGCATGACCATAACTAGCAACACATGAAGCAAATGGAATGATCAAAGAGCCAAATAAACACCTACCTCATCTTTGGTACACTTTCCATCATCAAATATCCATCTGCAAAGCTCAGTGCTATCAAACTTCTTAACTACTTTACCTTTCCAGTAATACTCAAAATCTTATCTGATGAATCCACATAAGCTTAAGAGTAACCAATATGATCTTATAATAATAAGAATCAAGTTCAATGTAAAGAAAATGTGTTCACACATAGAATCACATGTAATATAGTCTCAGCTATAGTCAATAAATATAGACTCACCTATAAAATAAAGTATGTTCTATACATACACAATAAGCCACTAAAGTATGCTTCATAAGCATAAGAGTAATCACATAAGTCTCACCACATAAGAGTAACCAAATTTGTCCAACATATAACTAGGTACAATGTGACCACAATAAGATGCAATATAGTTCCCTCTATAAAGAAATGTATTCACACACATATATATATATGATCAATAGAAAATCATATATAAAGGATAACACATATCCATATAAATTATGCTCTCATGCATATGACAACATTATCTCTAAGTATCATAATGTATGTTCCCAAAAAAAAATGTCAATCATGTGATAAATTAAAAACAAGTAATATTTAATCATTGATGCCCTATGTCATCACAGTGTGCAAGAAGATAATAAAAATGCAAGGATCCAGCAATAATTCCCTAGTGTTAAACACTGAAATAAATGTTTGGACATGTAAATAACATCCAAGCCAATGATATTACATCATGAACTAATCAATAATACACCACAAAACATGTTTGAAGGCACTGCATGGGTTGACTGTACCATGTGGGAAGATAATTCACAATTTGCAAAGAATGTTTTTGTTTATTGAATGAATACCATTTGAAAATGGTTCTATACACAAACCAACTCCACATCCCCCCTCCACTCACGTGGATCAACATTAATAAAGACTTCTAACCAACTAAAGACTGACTGCAACCATTGACTAACTATCTAACTATCCCCCAAATAGTAAGCATGCCATCAAATGATCATGTAATTAGTAAATCTATAATGCCCTAGCTTCATGAGATCCAAAAGTAAATAAAAATGAAAGGATCCAGCAATAATGCCCTAGTGTAAACACGGGTCCTCAAAGATCCAAACAAGTAAAATATAGTAGTGAGCATTATAATGTTGTGTCAATAACCAAATCAAATCAAGCAATGATATATACATAAGGAAGAAACAGTCATAGGCTCACGGCCTTGAGAAATCAAGTACAGTATATAATCATCAATAGAAGTAAATAATGATTCCCTGGCTCGATAGTCAATCATGTGATGAATTGAAAACAAGTAATAGTTAATCATTGATGCCCTAGGCCATCACAACAAGCAGATAATAAAAATGCATGTTTGATTATGACTACATCACCTTGTATTGGAACATCATGACCTTATGACATGTTCTGAGTTATTGTTGTGGATGCCTCATTTGGAAATGATGCCATAGCAACATCAAATGAAACACCAACATTTGATGTTGTTGTTGCATTGTTCGGATGATGCATCCACAATATGGCTTGATTATGCACATGCATGATTGTAGATGAGGATATGTAATAGGATATCATGCATTGCTCAGATTCCTTGGATCTAACCCCATTTCTTTCCTTCTTGCAAGTTCTAGATCAAGTAGGAGCACACTGGATTCACACCCTGGTCATCCTTCCATCATCTCCTTAGGCAATGTCTGGTACCATATTATTTATGCTCCTTTATCATGTATGTTTGTATTCAACCTTATCTTTCTAGGAGTTGGCTATGCTCACAGCCTATGTGACCCCAAATGTTTTATTTTTCACTCCTTTCTTTGTATAGATGTAGGTGTTTATTTGGCTCTTTGATCATTCCATTTTCTTTATGTGAGCTCAAAGCATCATTATCATTACCTCCACCTAGGGCATCAATGATTAACTATTATTTGTTTTCAATTCATTGCATGATTCACTATTGGGCTAGGGCATCATTATTTGCTTCCATTGATGATTATATATTGTACTTGATTGCTCAAGGTCACGAGCATGTGACTGTTTCTTCTTTCTGTATATCATTGCTTGATTTGATTTGGTTATTGACACAACATTATAATGCTCACTACTATATTTTAATAATTTTCGTAAATCCTAGTTGTGCACGCGAAGAGGGCAAAGTCAAGCTAGGCAAGAAGAGGTAGGTATTTATTTGGATCTTTGATCATTCCATTTGCTTCATGTGAGCTCGAAGCATCATGCTTTACTTCCACTAATGATTATTTACTTTCTCAAGACCACGGGCATGTGACTATTTCTTCCTTCTATATATATATATATATATATATATATATATATATATATATATATATATATATATATATATATATATATATATATGTGTGTGTGTGTGTGTGTGTGTGTGTGTGTGTGTGTGTGTGTGTGTGTGTGTGTGTGTGTGTGTGTGTGTGTGTGTGTGTGTGTGAGTGATTTACACCTTCATGAAATAACAAGATTTAAAGAGAATTTACACTATTCAAAGCAAACTAATCTAAATAATGCACAATTAATCTAAATATCTCATGGTTCTCTAAATTGAAGTGGTAAATGAGGCTCTCAGCTGCAAATCCTCACTAGTGACACTCTAATTATGAGAATTGAACTAAGAATGATATGCAAAATAGATCTAATTATCAAATTCTAGCTCTATTTGATAAGAAAATCCCTAAAATGATCAACAATTTAAGCTAAAATATCAATGAAAATGCTAAGTGAGTGGTGTGGATGCAAATTGCAAGAGCTTTGCTGCAATTCAAAGATATGGAGTGGATCAATAATGCCTCAAAATGCCTTCTATTTATAAGATTTTCCCAAGGGTAGGGGGTAGAGTGAGATAACCATGGTTATGCTTGGGTAAGGTCAATTGGCTTTGCTTTGTCCCTAAATTGGGGGACAAACATTTAAATGGTTTCAAAAGGCTGGACCATTTCAACAAAAGTGAGTGATTTGTGTCCATTTTGTCTCCTTTTTCCTTTGTTGAGAGAATTTATATTTATTAATTAATTAAAGCAATTAAATTTAGCCATGAAGGGTAAGAGGTTCATTTTGATTTTTCATTTCAACAACTATGTCATCAATTGAATTTAATCAATTTCTTAGTGTTTTTCCCCTTTTCAAGCTTTATTTAATCATTTAATCACTTAATTAAATTTTCCTTTGATTTGAATTGCCTTTGTTCCATTTATTGATTTTTAGTGCTATTTTGATGACTTGATGCACCTTTTGATTGATTTAAGCCTTTGCCAATTTTCCATGTCTACAATATATATATTTGATTTGGTTATTGACACAAAATTATAATGTCCACTGTTGTATTTTACTTGTTTGGATCTTTGAGGACCTGTGTTTAACACTAGGGCATTATTGCTAACGAATGTGCAGTTTGTTTGAGTTTCTTGGCTCTATTTGTTATGTTATGTGATATATCTTGACAATGGTATATACTATTTATTGTGTTTTGACTATCATGATTATCAACTAGATATATATTTAAATAGTACCTTTATGTTGTTTAAAGGAAAACATTTTTATCATTTAATGTACATGTTTACTTTCCTATGGTTAAAGATTAATTTATTTGATTATGATTATGATTTGGGATAACCCTGCTAACCCATCATGTTTTGGTGTATACCCTACTTCCATTGATGATTATTTACTTTCTCAAGGCCGCGGGCTTGTGACTGTTTATTCCTTCTATATATATCATTGCTTGATTTGATTTGGTTATTGACACAACATTATAATGCTCACTGCTGTATTTTACTTGTTTGGATCTTTAAGGACCCATGTTTAACACTAGGGAATTATTGTTGGATCCTTGCATTTTTATTTACTATTGGATCTCATGAAGGTAGGGCATTATGTATTTACTAATTGCATGATCATTTGATGGCATGCTTACTGTTTGGGGGACACTTAGATAGTTAGTTAATGGTTACAGTCGGTCTTTAGTTGGTTAGAAGTCTTTATTAGTGTTTATCCACGTGAGTGGAGGGGGGATGTGGATTTGGTGTGTGTATAGAACCATTTTCAAATGGTATTCATTCAATAAACAAAAACATTCTCTATAAATTTTGAATCTCCTACAGGGTACAGTCAGCCCATGCAGTGCCTTCAAACATGTTTTGTGGTGTAATAGTGATTGGATCATGATGTAAGATCATTGGCTTGGGTTTTATTTACATGTCCAAACATTTATTTCATTTTTTTAACACTAGGGCATTATTGTTGGATCCTTGCATTTTTATTATCTTCTTGCATGCTATGATGACCTAGGGCATCAATGATTAACCATTACTTGTTTTCAATTTATTGCATGATTGACTATCGGGATAGGGCATCATTATTTTCTTCCATTGATGATTATATATTGTACTTGATTGCTCAAGGTTGTGGTCTTGTGACTGTTGCAAGGAAAATGTTTGTTCTTTTATTGATTGAAAATCATTTCATTGAATCTTTACACACCAAGCTCTCCATGCCCCCTCCACTCACGTGGATCAACCTTGAAATAGACTTCTAAAACTCCTAAAAACCAACTATACCCATAACCAACAATCTAAACTATTACTTGTTTTCAATTTATCACATGATTGACTATCAGGCTAGGGCATCATTATTTTCTTCCATTAATGATTATATATTGTACTTGATTTCTCAAGGCCATGGGCATGTGACTATTTCTTCCTTCTGTATATATCATTGCTTGATTTGATTTGGTTAATCATAGTTAATCATTGATGTCCTAGGTTAATCATGCAATGAATTGAAAACAAGTAATAGTTAATCATTGATGCCCTAGGTCATCACAGCAAGTAGATAATAAAAATGCATGTTTGATTATGACTGCATCACCTTGTATTGGAACACCGTGACCTTATGACATGTTATGAGTTATTTCTGTGGATGCCTCATTTGGAAATGATGTCATAGAAACATCAAATGAAACACCAACATTTGATGTTGTTGTTTCATTATTTGGATGATGCATCCACAATATGGCTTGATTATGCACATGCATGATTGTAGATGAGGATATGTAATAGGATATCATGCATTTCTTAGATCCCTTGGATCTAACCCCATTTATTTCCTTCTTGCAGGTTCTGGATCAAGTAGGAGCACACTGGATTCACACCTTTGTCATCCTTCCATAATCTCTTCATTCTTCTTTCCTAAAGTTGATGTTTTGTGTTGGTTGATATCTAAGGTTGCCACTTCTCAAATCTCATGGTATAATTCAACTCAAAACAAAATATATTGTGTCCTATGTTTTGGCATGACAAAGATAGTGTGACATTGTAAGAATGCTCTGCATTCCTCAACTATCATGTGATCCAACATTATGGGTCATTGATATAGATATTATTTTTTTAGGTGATGCTATGTTATGATTCCAAAAAGATCTTAGATGTTCATGCCACTTTTTGTGTTTGTTTGGCCAACATGTATATATTGCTTCATCCTTTGTGTTCAACTCAAGTGTTTTTGGTCCTTGTAATGGTGTAAAATGATCATGGTTATATTTGGTTTGTCATTTTGTTTTGAGTTGATTTAAACCAAATACTTTGACTTAGCAAAAAAATGTGCAAGTCTACATTAGTATGTTTCTTTTTATTGCAATTATAATTAGTATGAATGAACAAACTAATGACAATGCAATATTTGTGACAATGCAATATTTATTGATATATCATCGATGACTTCGATCAATGTTCCTATGTCTCAATGTGGTGTTGGCCCATGCATTTTGAAGATGTCACACACAAAAAGTAATCTTGGGCAATAATTTTGGGGTTTCCCAAACAGGAAAAGGGTCTAGATATGTAATTATATTTTATGTTTAAAAATAATGTGACAACTAATCATTTTACGAAGAACTAATGTAGATTTGGTATTGTAGGGAAATAGTGGATGTCAATAATTTCAGTGGGTCAATGAAACTAAATTTGCATATACCCCATATACATCTATACTTGATGTAAGAAATGAGTGCAACTTGTGCAAGGCTAGAGAGGCAGCTAGTGCCACCAAGATTGCTTCAATGGTGAAAGCATAAATCATGTTTCTGTGATGCCTTCTTTGTGTAGTTTGTGCACTACTTTGTTGGGACCATATGCATAAATGTGGTTAACAGAGGGGTATTGTAGATACTGAAACTTTTTTAGAATTTCAAGTAGATACATTGGACATATTTTGATAAACTCATGAACTTTTTTGTTGGTTATGACTTCGTTATGATTTTCAATATAAAATTAAACAAAATTAAAAATTAACGTTATTAAAAAAAATGGGGAAACAGAGAATGGGGAAATTTTACTGTCATAGGACTCTTGACACCACCTCCATAATTAGTGTTTTTTGATTACCTAATGTAATTGATTCCACCATAGTTTTTATTTAGGATCAAAATTAGTTCTCTGTGTTCTTTTTTCTTGTTTTGTCATTCGTTGTCTATTTCCAATGATTATATAAATATGATTGTATGATGGTCGATGCCCAATGGAGTGGAAAAGTTCCTATTCTTATATCGCCAAAATTGAAAATTTTGTATCCTTTGGCATTTGGGAGACACTTCGCTTCATTATCCCATTTGGAATTACATTCTAACCAAACATATTCATTATGCCATTAATTCATAATACTTAAATGAAATACACCAAGAAGTAGCAAATGATGAATGCTCAATTGCTGTAATGGAAAAGCATCAGAACAGTCCATTTCTAGAATTTGATTATTTAATTGATCCTCTCACCTTTTCTTACTTTGTAAATTCCATTGTCCCAATCAAGTTTTGATAAATTAGGCCTTGAATTTGAATTTTTGTTCACTGTTTTATTTCATCTTGATATTTCATTCATTTTTCATTTACATAGAGAGTACACATGCTGATAAAAAATGAGCTATTTGATTTAGGTTTACTGTTCATGATTGTAAATGGTAAATATTTCTAATGGTGCTCCTTGGTGTATTCCATTTAAAAATAATCATGTTTCTATGGCTATGATAAATGTCCCTTTGTGTTGAGAAAATGCTTGTTCAGTGTTTGTATCTACAGGTTGCAAACAAATCATCCTTCTTCCACCAACATTCTATTTAATGTACAAGTAACGTACAATTCATTACATTCAAGAAAGACCATGTCTAACAATATCAACCCAGAACAAAATAAGGAGTATGCAGAATTCATTGTAGGTAGAATTAGTTTTGCAAAATTGGCCATGTTGATGATGATTATGAAGAAGATATGAAAATGTTTACATACGAGAAGATTTATATTTTTGTGTGTATGGTTGCTATGCCATGGTTCTTTTGAGATACAGATGTTTGTGTGTATCTATATGTTTATGTTTGGTTTCTTTGAGATTGTACTTGATCAGTCTTATGATGGAACATAATGGTAAGGGTCTCTAATGTGTTGATGAATATTTAGATTTACCTAAGCAGTACTGTGAGATTTCTTGTCACACATTTACTATTGTGAAAATTGTCACAAGTCCATTTGTTGCAGGGTCTAGCTCCTAGTAATGCTTGGTCAAATCTACATGTTTTTCACATGTTCCTTAGAAGACTTTTAATCTCACAATAGCTGAGAAACATAAATGTAGGCATCATGGTCACAATTCTTTAGAGATACAACATAATTGAGTGGTATACCCACATGATGCAACGCAAACAATACTACTCCTCTAGTTATAAGTTGACAATGTATGATTCAAAACCCATAGATAATGATGACTTTTGGACCCTATCTTGATTTTTTTTTTGACCTAACACTGTCAACTTAGAACTGCAAGAGTAGTGATCATGTTGCATCATCTGGGTATACACTCAATTATGTTGTATCTCCAAAGAATTGTGACCATGCATGATGCCTACATTTATGTTTCTTAGTTATTATGTCCTAGGACCCCTTATGACCTCTTATGACCCTTTATGATCCCAAAGAATACATCTTAGAGGTCTTAAAGTGTTGTAAGGGGTCATAAGATGCTCCTAGGAGGAGCCAGATGAGCTTCCACCTTCACGCGGTTGGCCGTGTTAAGTAGAGAATGTTAAACTATTCTTGAAACAAACAAAAGCTCAATATTTTAAGGTCTCCATGAACGATATATTTTATTTTTTTTTAAATACAATATAACATCATAATTATGAGGGTCATCGGAGAGTGACTGACAGTAGAGCACTGGACATGACGGATACTAATCAGAACTCTCCGACGGGCATCCGTCACTTGCACAACATTTTTGGTGCGCTGACATCATAATTATGACACACACAACAAGTCCCAATGGAAGTCAAATTACAACCAATGGCATGTTGACCATCTATGACCAAGTTGCCAGACCCTTCTACCCTGTATATTGCAATGGTGGGTACCGTCACAATTACGACAAACATCATAGTTGTCAGTGCTATCGACACCAAAACTACAATGGTGGTTAGTGTCGATGGATCAACAGTGGTGTGTCAGAATTGGGATGGATAGCTGTCAAAAAAAGGACTCAAATGTTGTAGTGACTCTAGGAGCATGCTTGAGCCTATAAAAATCTCTCTTCAATCTATACACATGGGTCTCTTTTTTGTGTGCTACAAATCCTTATCATTGTTCTATGCATACCTCCTCTTTTAATTTTCATTAAGGAATGTTGTCTTGACATCTATTTGATGGATCTTCCATCCCATTTGTACTGCAAATGATATCATATCTCATATAGAAGTATACCTGGCCACTGGAGAAAATGTCTCCTCATAGTCTATTCCCTCCTTCTGAGACAACCCCTTTTCCACAAACCTTTCCTTGTATTTATCAATGCCACCATTTGTGCGGTGCTTAATATTATAGATCTAACATGATCCAACTAAAACCCTATTTATTGGTCTAGGCACAACCTCCCACACACCATTTTGCATTATTGAGGTATATTCCTCAACCATAGCATCTCGCCACATAATCTGATGCTATATGACCTCCTAATAGCTAGAAGGCTCAATGTCTACCAACTGACTGACTAATGCTACATAATCATTAAATTTGGATAGTTGTGTCCACTATCTAGGACTCATCCTAGGAGCTCCCACAAACTCGTAAGTATCCCTATGTGTCTGTTGAACCTCATAGTTCCTACTTCCAACTACATAGGATGAAATATAAAAATCCATGTCTTCTTGATGCATTTATTGGATTTGTTGCACATGTTGCTCCATATTTTGTGAACTCTCAACACCTGACCTCATTCTTGTACTAGTAACTATACTCAAGCATTCATGTCCTTGATTCAGTTGATCAATCCTTGGAGCTTCTGTTGGCTTCTCACTCTGATCATCTTCTAGAAAATATTTGGACCTCCTAAATGACTTGTCCTCCATAAATTTTACATCACGTCTAGCAATAATCCTCCTAGTTCCTAGAATAATTATTATATATGCCTTTGAGGTCTCATTGTACCCCACAAAGTACCCCCTCTCTATTGTTTGATCCAAATTAATATGTGTATCCCTTTGAATGTGACAATATGCCAAACTTACAAATATCCTAAAGTGACTAACATCTAGCTTATTCCCTGTGAAAGCTTCCTCTAGTGTCATCTTCCCTAGTACCTTATGTGAAACCAAGTTCTATATGTATAATGTCCTACTACATGCCTCTACCCATAAGTAGCATGGCATGTCTTGGTCATGTAGCATAGCTCTATCTACCTCCAATATAGAACAATTCTTCCTCTCAGCAACCCCATTCTATTGTGGGTTGTAAGGAAAAGTCCACTCTCTCTCTTGATTCCCTCCTTGGTATAGAAATCCTAGAACTCTTTCCCTTTTTACTCACCTGCATTGTATGACCAAAGAACCTTGATATTCCTTCCCATTGAGTTATCCACGAGAGGCTTGAACTCTTGGAAATGATTGAAAACCTCATCCTTGGTCTTCAAGAAGTATATCCAGGTCTTCCTAGAGAAATCATCAATAAAAGTAACATAGTACTCATATCCTCTAAGAGACTTCATAGACATTGGTCCACATATATCTAAATGTACTAGATCAATAACACCCTTAGATGTAGTGTCACTTCTCAAAAAATATTCTTTCACAAACTTCCCCAACACACATCCCTTACATACATCATCATGATCTGTTACCACTTTTGGAACACATGTCACTATCTCACAAAGAAATTTAAGTTCTCCATGATGCATATGGCCCATCCTCCTATTCCATAGCTCTCCTCAGTCTCTAGGATTACTCCCACTCATGATTTCCTTAGGAGTATCAAACTACAACCTATAAAGCCAACCACTCCTGACTCTAATAGTTATGGGTGATTTCCAATCCTTCTACTTGACCAACATATGCACCCCTCTAAAGAGTAGATTGTACCCTTTATCCCAAAGAACAGATAAAGAAATTAGATTCATACCCAAGCCTAGAACATGCAAAGCATCATGAAGGGGATTCACCTTTCCATTCTCCCTCTGAAACTAAACCGACCATCTCCTAACTGAGTTGAGTTTGGACATGTTCCCCATAGAAATCTTTGGTTTCCTCCTCCTTATAACTACAGAAGTACTCTCTAACTCTTGTCATATGAAATAATACCACACTATCTATATACTAGACACTTTGTGAGGTTGAGTTAACCATAGAAGCTATAAGTGCAAAAACACCCTCCATTCTACTAGAGAGATCATATGCACTTATTGAATATATAACTTGCTTCTTTCCTTTCTTGTCATTCTTCTTCCTTTCTAGGCAATCAATAACATAGTGGCCAAACTCATGACAGCCATAGCACTTGATCTTAGACAAGTCCTTCTTCTTCTCACTTTGTGGATTTGATACTTTTCTAGATCCCTTCTTCACTTTCCCTTTTCCCACTAGAGAAATATTTTCCTTTTCCACCTCACTTTTCTAACTCTTATTGTTGGTTCCACTAACAAGACTTAGTCTAAGCTCCTCTTGAGTGAAATCACTCTACAGTCAATCCCAACTCGGTAAGGTGTCTCTTTCATTAATAACTTGAACAAATCCATCTCACTGCTTAGTAAACCCATTTAGGGACATTCTAACTATCTCGTCATCATCTGGTTTATCTTCAATGACTACTAACTCATCCTTGACAAGTCTAAGCTTGGTGAGGTAAATTGTAACATATTCTCCCTTAGTCATCTGATTATTCCTCATATTTTCCTTGAGAATCATCTTACTATTAGTGGTAGCATTCTAGTACAAATTCAGAATGACATCCCACATCTTCTTCATTGTATCTAACTCAGTGATATGTAGAACAATATGGTCCTTGACACTATCAAGAATTATCCTTCTCACCTTGGCATCATCCTTCTTGTATGCTAAGAGTTATGTTGGATCTGTATGTACAACTACAACATTGGTCACATATTCCTTGATACTATTCTCTTCTTGCAATAAAGAAATTTTGGCTTTCCAAACACCATAATTTGAGGCTCCATCCAATCTATCATGATCTCTCAAACTAGTTGAGGCCATCTCAAAAGATAAAAGAAATAATAATTTTAAAGAGGTCAAATTGGGTTTTATAAACCCTCAATTTTTTTCCATTTCTTAAGGTAAACCTTTTCTACCCTCAACTTAGCTCCGATACCATGTGAAAATTCTATTGCAGCTATTGGTTATTAATCTCCTATCTTATATAGTTTATTTGAATGGAAAAACTGAAAAATAACACAACTGTAACTCCACAAATCAAATCACATATGAAAATATGCAACACAAGGAACATAATATTTTTGGAAAAATTGTCCCTAAAAAATCCTAAATGGAAAGCCAGTACTACAGATGAGGAATTATATCAAACTTCAGCAAATTAAGAGATGCATAAACTGCTTGCCTCTTACTAGCAAAGCTCTGATAGTTTCCCAATTTCTCCTGCTAACCACTACTATCTCCAACGTTATCACTACATCCTTTCTATTACTACAAAACTATTTGTTATCACTACAAATGCTTCTCAGGTGTGTATTCTCCCAATGCCAACTGACCCCCTTGTATACTACTCTCGTTGGAAAACCAACAGTCTTGATTTAATCTCAATCAACAACTGAGATTAATTAGACCCCTAAAAACCCTAACTAATTTGTTACTAAGTGTCTCTAAGGAAATCAATCAATTAAATAAATAAATATCCCCATTAAAACAAATTTTCTAGAAAAAACTAATTATTTACTAATTTCTAACAAATGGATGAACAACTGTCCAAACTAGCAAAACTAACACCAAACAAATCCATTTTCATTATTATTTTTTGTTGCATAAACCCTATACTCTGTTATTTTAGCATTTCCATCATACATATATTGTTGCACATGATTTCAATGGCTGAAACTTTGTTATGAATTCTAATCTTTTCTTTACCTGTGTAACCATGCATTCTCCTTGATACCTAATTAATTTTGGTGTAGGCTTCATGTTTAGTAGTAAGCGGGAGTATAAAATTCCATGTAATGGAATTCAATTTGATACTAGGTTAATTTTTTTAATGAATGGAATTCTCTTTTGAATTCATTCCTTAGTTTTAGTTTGGTTTAAGGAATAATGAATAGATTTTTTTGAATTCATTCCTTAGTTTTAGTTTGGTTTAAGGAATAAGGAATAGATTCTTTTGAATTTAAAATTTATAGGAATAGTCGTAAATAAGTTAACATTATGTTGGGTATTGATGGGGATTTGTTTAGTTATTTAAATGTTTATCAAATTAATTGATAGTAGATTGTTTGAAGTCTATAGTGTTTATAATAATTTATATTTAGGAAGTATTAAATTAAACGTTGTTTATATGAGAAATTGATATCTATTTGCCTAGGACTTATATGGTAGGTTAGATATTACAAATTATTTATTAGTTAGTAATGACGTTTTATTTGATTAGTGAGCTTTAAATCATGTTTAAAAGTAATTAACAAATAATTATTTTATTTAACAATTGAGGTTACTTTTAGTTAGAAATATTACTTGATAGGAATTAAATTGTATTTGTTGATTTTATTTTAGAAAGTAATTATGGTTATTAGTAAAAGTTTGTTAAATCATAAAATATGTTCAATAAAAAAGGGGTTATCTAGATGTTAATTTTAGTTCTAGTGTAACATGAGTTTCAATTTAGTCATAACGTGGTAATTTAATTAGTAATGTTGTTATAAATCTAGTTAACCAATTTATTATTATTGTAGTGATTAAGTTAAGTTATCAATTAAAAATTATGATTAGTTAGGAAATAAAGTTAGTGTAAAGTTTATAAATTTTAATAATTATTTTCTTTGTTCTTTGTGTTTATTAATGGCTTTATTAGTACCTTATTAATGTTTATTAATATTTTATTATAGGCTCAATGTTTGTTGAGTTAAAATTGATACTATTGTCTTATGAATCAATAATAAGGTTAGGCATTATGATAGTTGTATATAGAAATTAGTGATCATATCAACATATATATTTGATGCATTAGTTGACACAATCCATTAGATACATGAGTTATTTAGTTGATGTTGTTATATTATTATTGTTAAATTTATTAGGGTTGATTTCCTTTAAAGCTTAGTTAATTGATTTAAACATTTGCTATTATGTTACATTCTAATGAAAGATTGATTAAATTAGGTAAGCTAGAATTTATTTTTTTAGCAAAATCCTTTCTTTATAAAAATGAATATTTTTTGGATGTGTTTTAGATTTGTACGAAAATGTAGTTGTAATAGGTAGGTCCTTGTAATTTATCTATCTGGAAAATGTGACTTAGATTTATGTTTATAGTCGTTAAGTATGTTTACAAATGTATTGTTAACCCATGTTCTTTGTATGAATCATTTAGAGACTTGATGTGTCTATTACAAATATGTTTGTCCTCTTGATGTGGTGATGATTTTGTTGTGATCATCCTAATGCTATTGGGATTGTGGATTAATCCTAACTTCATTTTTTTCCTATTTAGTGGGTGTTTCCTCATGTATGTATTTTTTTTAATTGTTTTGCATGCAATAATAGGCTCCTTGGGGCTGGCATTGGTTTCTTTATGTTTACCAGAGGTAGTGTTTTTCTAGTTGATTTAATTTCATCTAATACTTTAAGTGTCAATGTATTCATATGTTTAAATGTTGTTTCATCATGTGTTTAATGTGCTATGTTGGTTCGAGGCCTATTTGTTTAATTAAAGTCACAAGAGGGTATGTTTTCAATTCTCGATTTCCTTTTATGGTTGGATTCTATTATTGGTGATTTGATGATGAGTGTACCTTGATATTTGATCATTGGATCCAAAGGGGACATATGCATGATTTATGTGATATCTGGTTATGGTTTATGTTTTGGAGTCCAGAGAGGTTCCATGAGACTCTCAGTAGGAGACTTTTATGATTTTGAATTTGATGTCCCTATAGTTATAATGATATATATGGATCCTAATGATGATTTTGAGTTATGATCCAAAATCTTATTTTGTGATTACTTTGATTATGAGGATTTTATGATGGTCTTTTATGGTTATTTGATTTGTGATGATTTCTTTAGAGTTTACAGTTTGTATCATAGGATTGGTTTTGTAGGAGCATGGTTAGGGGAGTGGATCTCAATGGGGGTTGGGGTCCTAAGTGGCTTCTAGGATAACCCATTATGGGTAGATCATCAAGTGATAACTTAATAAAAAATTTGGGATGGGTTAAAATACTAAACAAGATAACTATGTTACCACATCCATGGCCATGAGAGATCTTGTGTGGACCATGGATGGGTAAAGAAGGACAAATTATGATGTGGAGTTGGAGAAATGAATTTATTGTCCTCATGATTTTCAAGGAAGGTCGGTTCCACATGAGTCCTCACCTGGGGACCAAGGTCTAGATGGGGTAACTGCCAGGAAAACCCAAGATAGTTTGGGGCTATGTGATGACATTCTCCTACATGTGTCTTAGGATTCCCTCCATTTTTCATTGTGATTTTCCTATGGTATTGTGCAGTATCTTGTGTTATCATTATCATTTAGCCGAGTGTATTACCTATGTCATTCCTTGGTTGTGATATTCCTTACTTTCTTCATTTCCTATGTTTTCTTTTATGGTATGGACCTTATGTTATCTCCTAACTCAGAGCAATGGGCCTTGGGGCTCCACATGTTTGGGTAGAAAATGTTTTACCCATCAAATATTTTTCATAGTCTGGTTGAGAGCTGGGATAGTCTTGCATCTTCTTCTATAGAGTTTCTTGCTCACACGGCTAGGTGATTTCTATGATTCATTATTTCTTATTAGGTAGTTTCATGTTTATGTAATGATGTAACATTGTCTATATCATCATATTGATGTATTGATTCAGTATTGTATTCTCCTTGAGGAGATAAATGTAAAATGAATATGTAAATGTGTTTCAATGAATTACTCAAGTAATTTGTAAATGTAACATGTATCTCTGATTACATGTGATCTAATGAAAAAAGTGGATAAAGATGTTTGACCTTGATTTGATCATGTGACTATATGTTCTCTAGTTACAATATTTAAATAAATTCATTCATGTTGTATACTTGTTCATAGATTCATGGTGGCCTAAATTTATTAGTCATGTATTTTATGCATTTCTAATAGTGACATCGGGGAGCCTAAGCGGACCTTTCTATCTAAATTAGTGTTTATCTTTCATGTTTGCATTTAGCGTAGTTTATAATTGATGATTTAATATTGTATTCAATGGTAATCATAATGCTATTTGTATTATTTATTTCAAAAAAAAAAAATTATCTACCTTTTTCTTAGTTTATTGAGTTGTCCTCTCGAGTTCCCTAAAAGGATGTTATACATTTTTCATGCCAAAATTTGTGTAATAATTCAATAGTAACATATCTCTTAAATATCCATATTGGTCTATATACGAAGGCATTATTTTCTCCTCTCTTAATTGGCATTATTTTTTTCTCTTTTCCTTCCTTAGCAATACCCATGCCTATTATACTTTAACAACTAGACGTTATATGATAATTGTCTACAAGTGCCACATTTATAATTATTTCTATTTAGAATTTTCTTTCCTTTGAACATTTACGTTTCATGTTTCCTTCTTGAAAGGTCAATGAAAATCATAATATGTCCTTGTCTCTTCTTTGTGTGTTACTCATGGGCATCCCTGATGTGTTTGTTGTAATAATCGCCTTCCCTTTTCACTTGTTCAACATTGTAACTAGCATTGGTTTCTTGATTCCATTAGGCTATTTAGTGGTGTTCCCAACTTTCACACATGTCTATCTGCAAGGTGTTGTTCACAAATATTTCTTCATTTCTCTTGGTGTTAGCCCTATCAGTTTCTTCTTATAGCTTTTGAGATGCATGCACAGTCTAATGTTCATTAAAATGTCATCCTCATTGGTCTTTTCTTTCATAAATGGATGAATCCATTTGAGGTGTCTATATTTTCCAGTGTTCTATTTTCTTACTAGGCATTTTTTCCTTTCCAACTCCCATGTAATTTCTCAACGCATTTTTCCTTTCCAACTCCCATGTAATTTCTCAACGTATTTTTCCTTTCCTACACCATAGGTGTAGTTTATTTGACCTCACGTGGTATATGGTTGGGGTGTTTTTTTGGTTTATTTATGACCGCATGTTGGAGGGTTTGGCTGTTGAGTATAATCTTTGGTTTCTATTTAATTTCTTACATATTTGTCAATTTAATTTCTCTATGGTCTATTTTTTTCTTACATAGCTTTCTAGTAGTGGTTGAAGTGGATGTTTTCCATTTCTTATGGAGTTTGGAAGCTTAAGAGAATCACAAGAATTTAGCATATTATCTATATGATTGATAGTGTCTTGGGTATGAATTTTAGTGTTTTCCATCTTGCTTGCATCACCATCATCTATCAATGTTTAGGATTGATATATTTCAATTTTTTTAAATGAATAGTGAAAAAAAGTTATTATTAATTGATATTATAAATATAAAATAGTTTTATTATAGTTAGGTAGATGTTTCTAGCTGAGGTAAAAGTATACTATTAAATGTATAATCCTCTAATATGAAAATTATATTAATTAGTATTAATAATCTTGTCTATCAAAGATGTGCAATCTAGTGTAGCATCTGATTATGGCCTTGTATTCTTGTGGAGGTATTTCATGTTGAAAGTTCTTCAAGTAATTTGGGGTTTTGAGGTCTTTGGGTTTGCCTATGGAGTACTAGAGACATGGGGTTCTATGGTATTTTTAATCTTCTATATGTTATTTGATGCTAATGTCTTCATAACCATTGGTCTCATACAATGGTTTTATCAAGTTTTATTGTAAATGTTTGTTTGGGGCTTATTTGTGTAATTGAGGTCATGTGAGGGTCCTATCATTTCATTTGTAATTTTAAATTGGAACTAGTTTAAATATTGATTTGGTGATGATTTTGGTCATTTAGCTCTACTATGTTATTTGGTGGAATTTATGGCCTTATGTTTGTTAGCACTTTTGGAGCCTAATTGTGCAATTGTTGGTTCAAGAGATACTTTCTATCTAATTTTATGAAATAGATCCAAAAGGGGACATAAAAATGAGTTATGTTCTATCTGGATTTTGGGATTATGTTTTGGATCAGATAGGTTCCTATGATATTCTCATCTTTATGTGTATATAGTTTTGGTTTTGATGTCCACGTAGACATTGGAGAAATGTGGATCCTCTTGTTGATTTTGATATTTCATTCATTTTTCTCCAAATCCTATTTTGTGTTTCTTTATGATGAAATTTTGGGAATTATTTGATTTATTGTGCTCTTTTAGTTTTTGGTTTGGAGCATAGGGGAGGGTTTTCTAGGAGCATTGTTGGGATACTGGCTCATAATGGGGGTTGGGGCCCTACATGGTCATTAAGGTAATCCATTTGTGAGTTGTGATCAAGTGATAATATAATTAAAATGAAATAGGTTGGGTTATACATTAAAAAAAATGAGATACCTCACCCATGGATTTAATTACTTGTATAGACTAAGAATGGTTTGGAGAAGGCCTGACCATCCATGGGGCATTGATCTAGAAAATCAACACCCTTTTCCTCATGAAAAGTTGTAAGTTCCACATGAGCTCCACCTAGGGGACTGGGGCTACAGGGACTGTCAGGGTAACTCGGGAGTGAGATATATGTGATGAAACTCTTTAGCATGTGCCTTAAGATTTCCTTAATCATCCTTGTTGTTCACCTCTGGTATAGCATATGGTATATTATGGTATTCCAAGTGCATCCTTATGTTAGTATGTTTGTATTCCTTGGGGTATCTTCTATTATTTTCTTTGTGTTTTTCTGGTCAATTATATAAACCTTGATTATATTTGGGTGTGTAGTGTGGGTCCTTATGTCTATCTCCTAGCTTGCAAGGGTGGGCCTCAAGGTTCCACGTGGTTGGGTGGAAAATGTTTTTCTATCCATTGATATTCATGAGTTAGTTTGTGAACATATTGGATGTATTCTTCTTCTATTGGCATCTTCATTATAGCTTCATGCTAGTTTATTATTATTGTCCTTTTTATCATGTATTATGAATCATTGGCAATGTAATTGTGTACTCTCTATAGATATAATGTAAATGTAGATGTAATGTGTATTAATGATTGGTCAAGAAGGAAACTACTTAATGAAAAAGTGTATGGTCAGATTGAAAAGGTATTACATTTTAGGGTTTTCTATGGCGGTGGAAACCTAAGAGAAAAGGAATGTAGTATAAGCTAGAAAAATAAGATGGTGAAATGGTTGTTGATCATGTGTCAGTGAATAAGGAAGAAGAGACAGAAGGTGTGGTCCAGCCAAGCATTAGAGAGGAATGTGAATAATGTTATTTGAGATACAGAGGATCTGATCAAGTAAAGGAAGTTTCTATTTTACAAATCATTCTTACATGTTTTTTCCTAACAACTACAACAAAGTTCTGGAAATCCTCTAGTCAGGTAGATCCTAATAGATCTTCATTGTATTGCAAATATTTTTGTGGTGGAACTATAATAAAGTGTTCTAAGTCCTCTCACAAGATACAAGCTTGTTATGATATTTATGTAAAGCCTCTCATAAGGTTACATTTTGTCATGTATATGTAAATGTCTTTCACATGGAAAAGTCTTTAATAGCGCATACTTTAGAAGAGTACAAATTTGTGGGTGTCATTCCCACCATGGTTTTTCCTTTGATTTTGGGTTTCCGCGATACCAAAAATCTTGCACATCTTGCTGTTGAATTTTTTGTGGTTATACACTTACATTTGATTGTTGAAGTTGTTGCTTTATTGGTTAAGTTGAAAGTGTTTAAATGTTAAAATTGGTAGATTACTAAATTGCCCCCACTCTAAGTAATCTCATCATAGTAAGGTTAACAATTAGTATCAAAGCTTTGTTCCTTGGAGAAGAATCTTAACAACTTGAGGGAAAGATCATAACAAGATGATGAGAATGGAGGTCCTGAGTTCAAAAAGGATATTTACCCAGTATGGTGTGGAAGGATGAAGTTGTACTGGAAAGGAATGGGTGATCAGTATTGGGATCATGCGACTACAAAATATGTTCTTCCTAATGGAACCCTGCCTACTAATCAGTTTAAGAAAAAACAAGAGCACACTGTGACGATATAAGCAATAGAAAGTACTTTATCAGATGCAAAATTTATCAATGTGCAAGATCTTGACACTACTTATGATATGTGAGAGAAGTTGAAAATAGTCAATGGAGGAGACTCACGTGTTCCAAAAGATAAGGTAGATATCTTAAAGGGAAAATTTGATGACACGAGGATGATTGAAGAAGAGAATATTGAGTAATACAGTTAGAGAATCAAGGAGGTAGTGAATGCAATCAAAGGAGCTGATGGAGTCCTCACTGAAGATGATTTTGTAAACAAAATCTTGAGAACTTTGTTGCCACATTATGCAATTAGAGTTTCTGCTATATAAGAAGTAAGGTCCTTTGGAACTTTACCTATTACTATTGATTCTTTGGTTGGAAATTTAACTACCTTTTAGTTGAGAAATTATGATAATAGAATACCTAGAACTGATGCAATATTTAAGGCCTATCTAAACTCTAGAAGGAATTCTAAGCCTACTACTCAAACTGATTTAGTATCTAATGGAAATAATATTGATGATATCATTTCTAAGGAAAAAGAACAAGAAGAATTGGAAGCCTTATTTTCTAAAAGGTTACCAAGAGGAAAGGGAAAGTATAAAGGAAAATTCCCTTGAAATGCTATGCATGTAGTAAGATAGGACATATTGCATCAAGGTGCCCGAAGAACAATAAGAAAGAAAAGAACAAGAGATATAAGGATAAAGGAAGAAAACATTTTGTCTGGCTAAGGAAGGTGTTACAGATGATGAATTAGATAATTATGAGGATGCTGAAGAGATTATCTTTGTTGTTGTAAAACAAGATAAGATAGAAGGTAGTGAGACTGCATTATTATTAACTATGAACAGGAGTGAAAATTAGATTATTGATAGTGGTTGAACACATCACATGACCAATGACAAGAGAAAGTTCATTGAGCTCGAAGAATTTGATGAAGGATTAGTTAAGTTTGGAAATGACATCCCCTGCATGGTAAAAGGTAAAGGCACAATACCACTGAATGACACTACAAATTGTGATGATGTCTACTAGGTATCATGACTGAATTATAACTTGTTGAGTGTTTCTGAACTAAATCAGAAAGGATTTGATCTGGAATTCAGTAAAGGACTATGCAAGATAAAGAACAAATAAGGAAATTTGATTTCTAATGGAGAATTGACAAGAGGTAACTTATTCTACTTAAATCCATCTGTTAAGAAATATTGGGTTGGAAAGGTAGAAGATTATTGGCTATGGCATAAGAGGTTTTGTTATGTTAATTTTGATAACATGATAAAAGTCAGTAAGAAGAAATTTGTTAGAGGTCTGCCCTACCTTGTAAAACCTGGTAATGTTGTTTGTAAATATTGTCAATTTGGGAAGCTCACTAGTTCTACATTCAATAGTAAAGGCCACACATTTGAGAATATACTTGATTTGGTGCATACTAGTTTATGTGGTCCGGTGAGAACTCAAAGTTATTACGAAGATAAGTAGTTTATGTTATTCATTGATGACTACTCAAGGACAATGTGGGTTATGTTTCTTAAAGAGAAATTAGAATCTTTACATATGTTCAAGATTTAAAAAGAAAGAGTAGAAAAGGAAATCGATAGGAGCCTAAAATGCATAAGGTCAGATAGAGGTGGAGAATTTACATCACATGAATTTTTTATCTATTGTGAAGAAGAACGGATCAAAAGATAAATGTTTTCTCCTAGGACACCACAGCAAAATTGAGTAGCTGAAAGAGTAAATAGGTCAGTGGTTGAAAGTGCTAGGACTTTGATGATACAAAAGGGTGTTGCACAAATATTTTGGAGAGAAGCAGTTAGCATGGTTGTATACACTTTGAACGGAGTTTTGATTAAGAAAGAAACATGAAAGACACCTTATAAACTATGGTATGTAAATACTCCCAATGTAAGTTATTTCAAAATCTTTGGTAGTAGATTCTTTATTAAGAAGGATGAAAATGTAGGAAAGTTTGAAGCTAAAAGTAATGAAGGAATATTTTTTGGGTATTCATCCAAGATTAAAGATTATGAGTGTTTAAACAAGAGGACAAATAAGATAATTGAGAGTTCTAATTTTTTTAAGTGGATGAGTTTTCTGATGAAAATGATGAAGCAAGAAGGAGGAGACCTGAAGAATACAATGGGATAACATATATGCAACCAGTGATGGAATATGAACCTGCTGAACAGAATGAAAAAAACAAGAGGAACAAGAAAATGATGGTACACATGTTTGAAATGAAGGCAAGAAACAAAGATTTGAGCCTACCTTACCAAGGTATGTTAAGTAAAATCACTCTTCCAAACAAATAATTGGGGACAAGAATTTTGGAGTATTAACTAGAAGGAAAGCTAGAGAGAGAACCTGCTTACTTTATAAGTTTGAACCTAAAAATATTAATGATGCACTAAAAGATGATGATTGGTCAAATTCAATGAGAGGAGAGATAGAACAGATAGAGAAAAATGAAACTTGGACTCTAGTAGCATTACCGATAGATAAGAATGTGATCAGAACTAAATGGGTGTTTAGAAACAAACTGTATGAAACTGGAGAAGTGGTGAGAAACAAAGCAAGAATTGTTTGCAAAAGATATGCACAAGAGGAATGATTGGATTACGGTGAGACCTTTGCACCTATTACTAGATTAGAAGGAGTAAGGACACTACTTTCTTATGCTTCTTACAATAAATTCAAGGTTTATCAAATGGATGTGAAATCTTATTTTTTGAATGGCATACTAGAAGAGGAGGTTTATATTGATCAACTTGGTGGTTTTGACAAGAATGATGGACAAGACTTGGTTTTCAAACTGAAGAAGGAAGTTTATGGATTGAAACAAGAACCTAGAGCATGGTATGAGAGACTGCACTCATATCTCATAAAGATTATATTTTTTAGAACAAGTGACAACAATAATGTGTATCCAAAGGTTGATGAAGAAAATAAGTTACTACTTGCTAACATGTGTTGGAAACTACAATTGAAACAATTCTTATATTGTCATTGATGTCAAACCTTAATTGGTAAGACAGTTTCTATCTAGGTTAGTACCATATCTTTTAATTGATGAAGAGGATTTGAAAAGAGGAGATAACAAGAGGACCTAAGGAAAGGTTGAGTTATGTGATACTTCAATGGATACTTAATTAGTTGGCACATTGACAAGATAATGTGTTGTTTATCTAGTAAGAATAAAGATTGGAAACATAGG
The DNA here is from genome assembly GCA_027943335.1 of Chamaecyparis obtusa. NCBI lineage: Eukaryota > Viridiplantae > Streptophyta > Pinopsida > Cupressales > Cupressaceae > Chamaecyparis > Chamaecyparis obtusa. Next base: position 132,450 of record BSBK01005372.1, on the reverse strand, counting down.
CTTAACTGAGAAAAAGTGAAGAAATCTAGTTTAAGCCGAGTGATGTTAGTGTCGACCAAGTGCCAATATATGTCGAGTAGATCTAATGTTGACTGAACATCAGTAATTGTCGAGCGATAGGAAATTATCGAGAAAAGACATTGTTTGCCAAGGAAGACAATTTGTAGTGATGATCAAGATACATAGTGACAACTGAGGAGATGAACATAGTATTGACTGAGTGTCAGTAATTTACATTTGGAGAAAGAATTGAGAATCTCATCCGACATAGTTGAGTTCTTGGGATATGTAAAATGTGTTGAAATTATTAATGAATTGTATGGAGTATTTAATGCATGGTAAATCATTTTCTTATGGATTCAAAGAGAAGTTTGGAGATGTATCTAGAAGGAAAAGATGGAGAACATAATGATGGAAGGATTTGATGAATCTGACCTAAGCATAAGATCTACGGAGGAGATTAAGCAAAAAAATATTGATCTACCTGATCAAAGAGGTATAAAGGAAAACCTAATTGTGAGGTTACAAAGAGAGAAGAAGAGGCTGATGTTATTGACTGATAAGTCTAAGAAGAAGGTTGAAGGTGAAATTGTGAAGGAGCTAAACAGAGTTGTGATTTCTTGAAGTGAATTTTGAGAAGATCAAAGATGGAGATGGAAATGAAGGTTAGTCAAAAAATCAGCATATATGTGTGAAGTGGATCTATTTTTCAAAGTGAGTTGTATGTGTTTTCAGATCAGAACCTACTGTTACTTTCTAACCATTGTATCGGTCTAAATCATTTAATCAATGTTGACCTAACAATCATTGTATAAATCCTTTAATCAAGGTGACATTCTAATGGAATATTCTTAAGTCCTCTAACCAGACCACTTTTGATAGAGTGTTTTAAATTCTTTAATAGGGTCACACCTAACAATGTGCATGTAAACCTTTAACAGGGCTGGATTTTCATAGAGCTCACTTCATAAGAGTGAAAATCAGTAGCATGTTACAAAGTGGTTTTTCCCAAATTGGGTTTCCACTATAAATCCTGGTGTTATACTTGTGTGAATGATTTTGATGTGGATGTTGTTGAAAGATTTATATTCTACAAGTTAATTACTTTTGGATAGTGGACTGCATGTTATATGTTTCTGATATATGCTATAGAGACTGAGTTGAACTGTTGATTAGATCTGAGTTGTTGAAGTGCTAGAAAGTTCAATTGGTACATCTGGACCTAAGAACAACTGATTCACCCCCCCTCTCTATTGTTCTAAAACCATTCTAACAACATCTTTTTTGATGATATAATATTTGGAGGTAATGATGACTTAAGAAGAGAATTTTCTAAACAAATGAGAAAGGAATTTGAAATTTCAATGATAGGTGAGATAAAATACTTCATTGGCTTGCAATTTTTACAACTTGATAATGGTATCTACATCAGTCATTCTAAATACATCAAAGAGATATTGAAGACCTTTGCACTTGAGGAATCAAAACCTGTTGGAACCCCAATAGTTACAAGTTGTAAACTATCTAAGGATGACGAATCTGATGAAGTTGATTAGACTATGTATTGATCTATAATTGGAAAGCTATAGTATGTTGTGTATAGTAGACCAAATATTTCACAAGCAGTTGGTTTGGTTGCAAGATTTTCAAAAAATCCTAAGGAAACACACTTGAATGTAGTAAGGAGGATATTCAAATATCTAAGAGGAATAAAAGATTATGGACGATGGTATGGTTACAAATGAGATTTTTCACTAAGCATTTATACTTGATGTTGATTGGGTTGGAAATGTGGATGATAGGAAAAGTACAAGTAGTGGAGCGTTCTTTCTAGGTGAAAGACTTGTTGCTTGGACAAGTAAGAAGAAGAATTGTATTTCACAATCTACTGTTGAAGCTAAATATGTTGATGTTGTTATCAATTGCACTCAGGTGGTATGGATTAAGAAACTACTTGAAGGTATATAAGAAAAGGTGACTGAACCTATAGTTATTCACTATGCTAATACTAGTGCCATTAACATCTCTAAGAATCTAGTGATGCACTCTAAGACTAAACATATTGCTATAAAGTATCATTTTCTTAGAGAACAAGTTCAGGAGAAAGAGGTAATGTTGGAATACATTCCAACTACATAACAGATTGTTGATATCTTTACTAAGCCTCTACCTAAGGATAGGTTTTAATACTTGAGAGGTAAGTGAGGGGTCACTCCCCTATCTACACTTAACTAAGAAGATGTGGTACTACATCAATCCTAGAATTTTATTGTTGTATCTTAACTTGGATTGATGTACTCGTAACAACTCTTGGAGTAGGAGTAGTTAATTTATAAAATATGTTGAATGTGAATTGAGAGAGAAGATTTGATGATTGATGCAAGTCTATGTTGTTAATTGGAAACTTTGGCATTGTTGTCAAAGGGGTAGAATGTGCTATCAACACATTTTTACATATTGGTATAGGTATTTGGTATATGTTGTGAGATGAATGGAATTTACACCTCAAGGGGGTGTTTCTACACAAAATTGGAAGATGAGAAGCTGGAGATGGATTTGAACCTGAAAGAATCTATGGATATGATCAGTTGGTTAGTCAGATTGCTTTGGGACACACATGTAAAGGTAAAAATATGTATGTGTTGACTTGTTATGTTTCCATCAATGCTGAAGGATGAGATTATTAGCATAATTGATGGAGAGTAGTGAAGTGAAGGAAGTGGTTAATCATATGTGTAAGGTAAAATGGTTTAGAGCATGATTTGATGATGAGACATGATAGGTTTGGTTGAGCAATGATCAGTTATGGTATTTTCATTGATGTCAACTATTAACTTTATAAGCCATTGATGATGATCATGGAATACACCATGTGAATGGTAATATGAAAAGGTGTTGTTCTACAAAAGTATTTGGAATCATGTTTGGGTGCTACCTATAAAATATTTACTTATTATGATGACCGGTGACACAGATTTAGTAGAGGTAATCAGAGATAGTGAAATGGTTAAGACAATAATTAACATGAATATGATTATTGTATCATTATGGTTATGTGTTTGATTATTGTGATTATCATCTTTTTTCTGGAAGCTACCTAAAGTTGCAAGATGCTAATCCTACAACCATGATTAATTTTGAGAAAAGATATGGGATATTTTAAAGGATAAACAATGATATTTGAAAAATGTTAAGTTTCTAAGCGGCTAACAATTTGATCAGAATCGATGATTTAAATTGATGTTATAGTCAAATATTATTGGAAAAAATTTATTGGAGAATGTGCATGGACAGCTGGAAACAAATGTTTAATGGTTATATCATCAAGATGAGCATGTAAAGATGATTTAAGCAAGTTGATTGGTCAAGAAGGAAAATACTTGATGAAATAATCTAATTTCTTGATTGAATCCAAAAATGAAAAGGCGCAGTCAGTGAATTTCAAATTGGACATAGAGATAGGTGATATGAAGCCAAGTGTATGGTCAAATTGAAAGGGTATTACATTTTAGGCTTTTCTATGGTGGTGGAAACCTAAGATCAAAAGAATACAGAATAAGATGGAAAAAGAAGATGGTGAAGTGGTTGTTCATCATGTGTCACTCAAGAAGGAAGAAGAGATAGAAGGTGGGGTCCAGCCAAGCGTCAGAGAGGAGTTTGAAGATTTTTTTTTGAGCTACAGAGGATCTGATCAAGCTGAATAGTGGTAATTTGGAATCACCACTATTTGTGTATGTGTGGGGGAAAATGTGAAATTCACTCCTAAATCCAAATTCCCAATGGAGAGATCCAATTTGATCAACCAAAAGGTTAATACACAATCAAATCAATCTATGAAGAATATGAAAGAGAGAGAGAAACCCTATATTTCCCTCTAATTGGATTAAGCTTGAAATCTGAAATAATTGAAGTGCAAATACTAACCTTGAATTAGGGCAGATCTGGAAAATGTTGAATTCTGGCTTCTGTATGAACTTTCTGAAGATTTTGTCACTTGTTCTAGACTAGAAATGTCGAGGCAGACAAAACCCAAAAAAAATTTCTCCAAATTCACACATGTCGACTTTGACCTTTTAAAAGGTCAAAGACCACATTATTTATTTGAAGTCTAATTTTGATTATGTTTGCAGATCCTGAAACATTGCCGAAAAGGATATCCAACTTCGCTCTCAGATCTGAGATTCCACACCTGTGCCTACAAGAAAAATGGTTTTGTTGTTTGTTTGGGGGGGTTTGCCTTGGTCAAACCCTGGTTTGGAATCAACCTTAATATTGAAATTGAAATAGGAGAATGCTAGCAAGTAGTAGAAATGAATCTAACAATGAAGCTATGCAATTCAATAGATATGCTAATGTATTTGGAATGTAATCAAATATATTGATATGAAAGCTTTAACATAACATCATCAAACCTCCATGATTGTATGCTTGAAATCCACCTTGAGGAAACAATGATATGGATCTTGAAGATGAACAAAGGATCTTGAAGGAAGATCACACCACCATGGTGGCTAGATCTAGGGTTTGAATGATAGATCTTGAATGCTTGAGCCAAATCCCTTCAATAGCTTGAATGCTTGAATCCTTGATCTTCAATGGAGAACTTATTTGAAGAAGAAGACTTGAATACTTGAATGAATGCTTGCTTGATCACCTTGAGAACTTGAGAACTTGACTACTTGAGATGAGATGGAGAAAATGAGAGAGGAAGGCCTCCTTTTATAGTGATCTAGGGCACACTCCTCTAGATGGGCCACCTTGGGGAATTAAATCCCAATTAGGTCCTACTCTTTAAAAAATATACCTAGATTAAATACAATTAAAGGATTTACCATTTTGGAGCCCGAAACAGCCGACCCGGAGGTGGAAAAACAATTATCCCGAAAGCTAAACTGCCGAAGATGACAATTTGAAATTCTGGCAGGAAGAGGTCAAGGTCGAGGTCAACCCTGACCTGGTCAAGGTCAAGGTCATCCCTAACCTAGTCAGGTTCAAGGTCGACATTGACCTCAAACCCTAATTTTGGTAGGATTTGCAGCAGAGGTTCGAGAAGATGCTAAAAACTGGGTAATTGATGTCTGAACAGGACTAGATGTCTAGAATAGATAGAAAATCCTTGGAATGATATGATGAATGACTAGGAGGTCCCATTTCTGAATCCTACCTAGAAAATGGAGCCATGGAAAAGAGAAAATCAGGAAAGTCCTTAAGACCTTAACCCTAATTTCACCTAGAATGAAGAAATCAAGTGCAAAGAAGTGGAAAGCGGGGAGAAAGACAAGTACATGTAAAGATCCAATCAAGGCACTAAACATGACCCCAAACCACTTACTTGGAGGGCTAAAAACTCTTAACATGGAAGTGCTTTCATTTTAAGATGATACACAAGCAAAGGAAGTTGTTATTTCACAGATCATTCTTACCTATTGTGTCTTGACATCTATAGAAGAGTTTTGGAAACCCTAAAGTGAGGTAGATCCTAAAAAATCTTCATTATATTGCAAATCCTCTATGGTGTCACTGTAATAAAGTGTTCTAAGTCCTCTCACAAGGCTAACTCTCACAAGGTACAAGCTTGTTATGAGCTTTAGGTAAATCCTCCCATAAGGTTACATTTTTTCATGTATATGTAAATGCCTTTCACAAGGTAAAGCCTTTAATAGGGTGTGCTTCAGAAGAGTACATATTTGTGAGTGCCATCCCCACCATGGCTTTTCCCTAATTTTGGGTTTCCACAATACCAAAAATCTTGTGTCTTAGTGTTGAATGTTTTGTGGTTATGCACTTACATTTCATTGTTGAAGTTGTTGTTTTATCGGTTAAGTTAAAAGTGTTTAAATGTTGAAATATGTATATTATTGATTCACCCCCCCCCCCCTCTCAATAATCTCAACCTAGTAAGGTTAACAGATGTGATGGGAGGATAGAGAATGAGTGGAGGGTTCGATTAGCTAATCATGGGTCATTATCTAATTAAGAAGGTTTAGTATTTGTGAATAGGTTGGGTTGAGATAGAACTCAGGGTCAAGTTGTTGGAGGTTTGGTTAGATGGAGGCTAAAGTTAGGGGATATGTGCTCAAATTAAATTAAATACATTATTTAATTTTAAGTGGGAGGAAAAAGGGGTTTATGAATTAATTTAAATAGATAAATATATAATTTATTAAATTAATAGAGGAAGGGGATTTAATTAATTATCACACTATAAGTTGTCATTTAGATAATTGAATGGACTATAGTTAATTAATTAAATTAATTAACTATGGGATGACATAAATTAAATAAATATTAAATATTTAATTGATCAATATCCTAGGAGAGAATGAAATAAGATTACTAAATTATGTAATCAGATTTAGGTGTCTACATTTTTCCCATCTTCAACATAGTGTTAAAATAACACTATTTTGAAGATGTTTTAAAATATTAGATGACATGAAGAATTAATAAGAAACAAAGTTTCCCCAGGATACAAAGAAGAGAATTAGGCTAAGTGATGGCCCCTTGAGAGGGCGGCAAGGAAGATAAAAGGGCTCGTACAGTGTCTCATAAGGGAAAAGGGGTTGACTAAGTAGGAGGGAAAGGAGTGGCAATAGGGGTCGTGAAAGTGATACGAGCAAGAAATTAGGTCGTGGGAGGGAAATACAAGGGCAGTGGGGGCTCTAGGAGGAAAAATTAGGAAACAAGATTTCAATAATAAGGGCCAGGAGGGCCATAAAGGGGTTATTTATATATATTTGACCTTATAGACTTTGTTATTTTTTGAGCTTTGGTATAGCACATTACAATGGCAGGAGGAGGATGACCGAGGTACATGACCGAGATTGTGAGAAGCGTACATTAACACTAGGCTCTAGACAAACAAGTAGGGTCTCTGACCTAGCTTTGTGATTTCATTTATGTCATTTATTGCAGTTTATGTTTTGAAAAATTATGATCTCATAGGCTTGAGATCGGCGGGATCACCCTCGAGTCTCAGAGGATCATGATCCAACAAAAAATGATAGGGATCAGGGATTGAGTCAAAAGTTTTGGGATTTAGAGAGGAACACCAAATTGGGATGGGTTTTGGAGTTTAATACAAGAATGTGATCTCGTGGTGAATTTTTAGTCGGATCACATTCCTGGAGAAAATAGGTTGGGGGCAAGGAAATTATGCGATCCTGCGAGGGATCTCAGGGGTAGGGAAACTTTGTCATAGGAATGTGTTCCCACAATGAGTGGGAAAAATTTTGGTTAAGTGATCTCACACTGGGGGGGTCACGATAACTGGGGGCTTTGCAAGAATATGGGAACAAACTACAAGAATGCAAATTTTGGGCAAAAAGTTGATTTAAAAGGAGACGGGGCCAGGGGATGAATCTTGGGGGTTTTTAGTCTATGAATTTGGTAAGAAATAAACTGAAACAACTAGGTTTTATTGGTTGCAGTGGTCTTTGAATTGACTTCCATCTTAGGAGAGGCAGGTCACAGTGCTACAAATCAGATCACACCCATTGACCGGGACTAGGTTGATGTGATCTAGTTATGGTACCTAGAATAGATGCTACACAAGAGAGCATACATGGTGATGGTCATGGCATTGTACAAGAGGTGGAATTCAATGATAGACACCTTCCATCATTTGACAGGGAAGATGACAATTACCTTGGAGGACATGTATAAGATATTTCTCCTCCCGATCTGAGGGACCAAGTGTTGGAGATTTTCCAGTAGGCCAGTACTGACTGTATGTTTGTCATTGATGACAATATATGGAAAGTAGCATGCATTGAAGTCTTATATAGTAAGATTTTTGTATATGTAGCATGGACATGATATCGGCGCAAAGGTTAACTATTAGTACAGATAGTTATATTGTAGTTGGTGTCAGCAGTGTTCCTAACAGAGTTACAGGCAATGTTCTATGTATGGTTGTCTGTACAATTATCATGGAACCTTGTGCACTTGGATATATGTTGAAAACATGTTAGTGATGTTTTAGTTATGGATGCATAGTTTGATGATGAATGCAAGTGAATTTATGCAGTCACTATTTGTGAGTAGCAGTTTTCTATCTTTGTCCAGAAGAGCCAACCGAGATTTTATTTGTTCTTGAGTTGCGCCTATCTTGTGGGTATGCTCCCTTGGATTTAATCTTGGAGAAGTGTTATTGATTTTTGGTTAAGAGTGCATGAGTTAATTTAGCTTACAGAGAAAGTTCCAATTGTTTTGGTAGAGTCGACAGTATGTAGCGTGCATCTACAATTATTTTATTAGACAGGTCCCAGAATAAGTTGCATACATAATAGAGCCAACAGAATGTTTGTTGGATTTTATTATGGTTTCTCTAATATGATTTAAAGGTGGTTCTAATATGCTAACTTGATTATATCATTTGGAGGAAATATATTTATAGGCAGTCATTTGTGGTTGCTGAAGTGTGGTTCATGGTCGATTAAGTAGAGAAGAGCAGAGTGTGTGAAAGTGTTGAGCCATCAAAAGAAGGTCTATGTGACCAAGTAAAATACTTGTGCTATTCATTGGAACTAATCCAGACAGCAGGTCAAAGCGCAGTTCACCAACATCCAGATATAGTGTGTATCTATTATTCAAAAGGTTGTAGCCTTCACCCATTTGAGCAGTGAGCTCTCAGATAGTGTGTCCTCTCCCCTAACAGGGACAATTATAAAAGACTCCTAACAAGGTCTGACCCTTGACTAGGTCTACTGTACTTAATATATTGTAAAGCTACTCCTAATAGGGTAAAGGATCTTCTAACAAGGATCATTATACACTAGTATAGAATATTAGTGGGTATCAAGTCCCACCGGGGTTTTTACCTATTTGGGTTTCCCCATAACCAAAATATTGGTGTTGTGTTCTTGTGTTCTTTAATTATGTTTATGCTTTATGTTTACGTATACTTAATTGGATAAAGAATTGAATCTTGTAGATAATTGATTCACCACCCCCCCCTCTTAGTTATCTCTTGGGACTATTCCTAATAATTGGTATCAGAGCCAAGTGCCTCAGAGAGAAATTTTAATAGCTTGAGGTTGATAAGATGGCATACTTCAGGAAAGAAATTCCTAAGTTTGATGGAGAGAATTATCTTGATTGGAAGAACAAGATGGTGACTCATTTGCAGTGCATTGCTTTTGAAGTTTTTGATGTGACTATCAAAGCAGCTAAGATACCTACCCTAGAAGACCTTGCACAAGAAGATTCTACTGATAAGAAAAAGGAATTATTTCATCATAATGCTATTGCTAAATAAGCCCTTATCAGCACCCTATTTGATGGAGAGTTTTCAAAAATAAAAAAGGTGGATACAACCCACAAAATATGGAAGCACCTTGAAGACATATTTGAAGGAGACAAACAAGCAAAGGATGCACACAGAAAGACTTGGAAGAAAAGATACAATGCATTAGAGATGCTGCCTGAGGAAAACATCAGAGCTTGCAATCAGAGAATTAATGAAGCAGTTATTGGAATCAGAAATAATGGTGGAGAGATTTCAAAAGAGGAAATTATGGACAAATTGATTACTACTCTTACTCCTAAATATGAAAGCAAGATCAATGTCCTTGATGAGACCATGCAGCTTACATCAAATTTTAAGAGAGAGACCTTGATCAGCAAGATCTCAACTTTTGAGATCTCAAGATTGAAGTTAGAACCAAAGAGTGAAACAACCTTCGGAGCAATATTCCATGGTAAGAAATCTACAAACAATTATATTAATTTTGATGATGATGATGAAGAGAAAACTCTAGAGGATTTCATTGCTATGATTGCTAAAAATGAAAAGAAAGGAAAAGGAAAATATGAAGGTCAATTACCATTTAAGTTCTTTTCATGTAATAAGATTGGTCACTTTGCATCTAAGTGTCCTACCAGAACTAGAAAGTTCAAAAAGGATTACAAGCTAAGGAATGCTACTATGTCGGAGATGGTGTATCAGATGATGAATTTGGTGAAGAAGAAATTGGATTCATTGCTATTGTAGATAAGATGAATAATAAGATAGCTCATGAAGATAAGAAAGGAAATCAAGAACTTGCATTGATTTCACAAGCTGATATAAGGACAAACTAGATTATAGATAGTGGTTATTCACATCACATGACTGGTGATGAAGGCAAGTTTATTCATTTGGATAAATACAATGGAGGTATGGTCAGATTCGGAGATAACACTCCTAAACCAATAGTTGGTAGAGGAGCCATCACTTTGGATGGAAAGAATAGTACAGATGATGTTCTTTATGTTGATGGTTTGATACATAACCTTCTCAATGTTGGTCAATTACTTGGAAAAGGCTATCAGTTGGAGTTCAAAGATGAAAAATGCATCATTAACAACAAGGATGGTGTTATGATTACATCAGGCACAAAGACAAGAGGTAATGTGTTTCAACTCAATTCAGAAGCAAGTTGTTTTGTTGCTAAAGTTGATGACAGTTGGTTGTGGCCTAAGATACTATGTCATATCAATTTTGACAACATAGTAAAGATAAGCAATGTAAAAGTAGTAAGAGATCTACCTAGCATAGCAAAGCTAGTTGATACTATATGCAGGGAATGTGTGATGGGAAAGCATGTGAGAAATTCATTTAGGAGCAAGCAGAATTCAGCAAAGAACAAGTTGGATCTGATTCATATAGACCTATGTGGTCCAACTCAAACAAGATCATACTATGGTGAAAGGTATTTCATTTTGTTTGTTGATGATTATACTAGGATGATGTGGGTTGTGTTCTTAAAAGATAAGTCAGAAGCTTTTGAGAAGTTCAAAATATTCAAAGCTAAGGTTGAGAATGAATCTGGTCTAAAGATAAAATGTTTGAGGTCGGATAGAGGAGGAGAATTCACCTCTGATAGATTCTATGAATACTATGAAGAAAATGGCATAAAGAGATAGTTAAGTACACCAAGAACCCCTCAGAAAAATGGAATTGTAGAGAGAAGGAATAGGATCATCCTTGATATAGCATGCACCATTATGATAGAAGGAAAAGTTGCACACACCTATTGGAGAGATGCAGTCAATACAATAGTCTATACCATCAATATAATTCAATTAAGGCTTGGCACTAACAAAACACCTTATGAGCTATGGTTTGGTAATGTTCCCACAGTAAAATACTTCAGAATCTTTGGAAGCAAGTGCTACATCAAGAGGGATGAAGCAGTAGGCAAGTTTGATGCAAGAAGTGATGGAGGGATTTTTCTTGGTTACTCTACCAAAAGTAAAGCTTATAAATGTTTCAATTTAAGATTGAAAAAGATCATTGAAAGTGCTCATGTAAAGATTGATGAAAATTTTATGATTCAAGAAAGATATCATGATTACTCACCCATGATTGAAGAAGAACCTAGACCCTCCACTAGTGAGACAGTTATTGAAGAAATGTTTGATAGTATTGATATGCTATTCAATGACCCTAAGACAAGCAAAGAAGAAACTCCTAAGGCTGATAAGTCAGCATCACCTAAAGTTCCAAAGTTTACATCAAGAAATCATTCCAAGATAGACATCATTGGAGATCAGAGTGCCAAAGTCCTAACAAGGTCCCAAGCAAAGAACTCAACTAGCAGTGAAGCGGTATGTTTACCATCTCAAATTGAACTCTTAAGTGTTGAAGATGCATGTAATAATTCAGATTGGTATGATGCTATGAAAGAAGAACTTGATCAGATTGTTAAGAATAACACTTGGGAACTGGTCCCAAGACCTAGTGATAAAAATATGATTGGAACAAAGTGGATATTCAGAAATAAGATGAATGAAGATGGTACAGTAGTAAGAAACAAAGCAAGAGTAGTATGTAAAGGATATGTGCAAAGAGAATGCATTGATTATTCAAACACATTTTCACCTATGAGTAGATTAGAATCTATTAAGTTGTTTCTAGCGTATGCTATAGTCAAAAACTTCAAAGTTTATCAGATGGATGTCAAGCCAATATTCTTGAATGGAGACTTGAAAGAAGAAGTATATATTGAGCAGCTGGAAGGATTCACCTTATCAGACAGACCTAATATGGTATGTAGATTGAAGAAGGCCCTCTATGGACTTAAGCAAGCCCCTAGAGCATGGTATGAGAGACTAGATGGATACTTGACAAAGATTGGATTCAAGAAAGGAGTAGTAGATTGTAATCTATTCATTAGAGAGACATGTGAAGGTTTTCTTCTTGTAGCTATATTTGTTGATGACATTATCTTTGGAGGTAATGACAAACTAAGTGCTAAATTTGCCAAAGAAATACAGAATGAGTTTGAGATGAGTATGATTGGTCCTATCAAATACTTTTTGGGATTAAATGTGTAGCATACAAAAATAGGAATTTTTATTAATCAGTCAAAATATGTGAAAGAGATACTGAAGAAATTCAAGATGGATGATTGCAAGCCAGTAGGAACACCTATGATCACTGGATGCAAGCTTACAAAAGATGATGACTCACCAGCAATAGATATAACATTGTATAAGTCTATGATTGGTAAACTCATAAACTCATATACCCTACTTAGACTAGACCTGATATTTCAAATGCAGTTGGCATAGTTGGATGATTTGCAGTAGAACCTAAACAAAGTCATCTCATGGCAGTAAAAAGAATATTTAAATACTTGCAGGGCACCATAGATTATGGTTTATGGTATCCTAATTCAGAAAATGTTGAGCTTCATGTGTACATGGATGCAGATTGGGTAGGATGTGTTGATGATAGAAAAAGTACTTCAGGAGGAGCAGTGTTAATTCTTGGCTACAGACTTGTCACTTAGACAAGCAAGAAACAAAACTGTATTTCTCAGTCAACAATAGAAGAAAAGTATGTTGTAGCAGCCCTAAATTGTTCTGCAATTGTTTGGATCAAGTAGATGATAAAGGATTTTAGAATTTAGATTAATTATCCTATTTTTATTCACTATGATAACACTAGCACTATCAATATGTCAAAGAACCCTGTGATGCATGCAAAGACAAAACACATTGAGATCAAGTATCACTTCCTAAGAGAGAAAGTGGCAGAGAAAGAAGTCAATTTGGACTATGTGAGTACTAAAGATCAGTTGATAGATATATTCACAAAGCCCTTGCCTAAGGATACTTTTGAGTATCTCAGGGAGAAGTTCAGAGTCATTCCCTTCCCTGTTTTTACTTAGATGAAAGAAGGAAAGGCATCAGTCCTCCAGGATGGGTGGAAGGTTGACTACTCTACCTCAGGAGTAGTATCAGTGCTTAAAATGAATGGTGACCTTTTCCATTGATTTCAAAGGGGGAGTAATATACAGAGTCATGAAAAACATAAGCAAAAGAGGAGTATTATACTAAGGGGGAGCAACATTCAAATGACAGCAGTTCAGCTGAGGAAATGGAGAATATTAGAAAATATTGCAGTAGATGGAGGATTCATCTTTGGGGGAGTTTTGAAGAGGTAATGGAGAATATAATAATAGAAATGTTCATTTGGGTTGGTGGTGGTTTTTCATTCCACATGTTGCCATCAATGCCAAAGGGGGAGATTGTTGGAGATTTGCCAACAGGCCAATACTGACTGTATGTTTGTCATTGATGACAACATATGAAAAGTAGCATGTGTGGAAGTCTTATATAGTAAGCTTTCTATATATATAGCATGGGCATGATATCAGCATGATATCATGGGCGCAGAGGTTAACTATTAGTATAGATAGTTATATTGCAGTTGGTGTCAACAGTGTTCCTGACAGAGTTACAGGCAATGTTCTGTGTATGGTTGTCCATACAATTATCATTGAGCCTTGCGCACTTGGATATATGTTGAAGACATGTTAGTGATGTTTTAGTTATGGACACATAGTCTGATGATGAACGCAAGTGAAGTTATGCAGTCGCTATTCGCCAGTAGCAGTTTCTTGTGTTTGTCTAGAAGAGCCGACAGATATTTTATTGGTTCTTGAGTTGCACCTATCTTGTGGGTATGCGCCCTTGGAGTTAAGCTTGGAGAAGTGTTATTGATGTTCAATTAAGATTTCATGAGTTAATTCATCTTACAAAGAAAGTTCCAGTTGTTTTGGTAGAGCTGACAATGTGTAGCGTGCGTCTACAATTATTTTATTAGATAGGTCCCAGAATAAGTTGCGTACATAATAGAGCTGACAGAATTTTTTTTGGAGTTTATTATGGTTTCTCTAATATTATTTCAAGGTGGTTCTAACAAGCCAACTTGATTATATCATTTGGAGGAAATATATTTATAGGCAGTCATTTGTGGTTGCTAGAGTGTGGTTCATGGTTGATTAAGTAGAGAAGAGCAGAGTGTGCAAAAGTGTTGATCCATTAGAAGAAGGTCTATGTGACCAAGTAAAGTACTTGTGCTATTCATTGGAACTGATCCAGATAGTAGGTCAAAGTGCAGTTCACCAAGATCTAGATATAGTGTGTATCTATTATTCAAAAGGTTGTAGCCTTCGCCCATTTGAGCAGTGAGCTCTCAAACAATGTGTCCTCTCCCCTAATAGGGACAATTGTAAAAGACTCCTAATAGGGTCTGACCCTTGACCAGGTCTACTATACTTAATATATTGTAAAGCTACTCCTAACAAGGTAAAGGATCTTCTAACAAGGATCATTATACACTAGTACAGAATATTAGTGGGTATCAAGTCCCAATGGGGTTTTTACCTATTTGGGTTTCTCCGTAACCAAAATATTGGTGTTGTGTTCTTGTATTCTTTCATTATGTTTAAGCTTTATGTTTAAGTATACTTAATTGGATAAAGAATTGAATCTTGTAGATAACTGATTCACTCCCCCCCCCCCCCCTCTCAGTTATCTCTTGGGACTATTCCTAACACCAAGGTCATAGCAAGACACACCACCCACCAGTAGGTGTTGACAACACTAGTGGGGCCTAACATGGTTCATAACTTATGCCATGGTAAGTTATTATTGGACCATCACTTAGGTGTAGCACTAGCAACACACCGAGTATATTTCTATGTATGTGGCTAGTCTTAGGATATATTACCTCTAACACATGAGGGACCAACCTGACTCTAGCACTAATCCTAGTGATTGTGAAGATTGTGGATGTCAGGGCACCTACTACATGGGGCACTCTAATGCTGATAGAAATTTACAGAGACCTTTACCAAATAGTTCACCATGGTGGAGAGGGACAGGGTAGGAGCATAGGTTTTGCTACCCTATTATAGGTATGGAGATGGGAGCACATAGTTGTGCTAAGGTCCATGGGGAGGTGAGATAGACATGTAGATAAGCCTATGGTATATAGTTGGGGTGAGTATCTGACCTGTCATGATGTCAATGATATAGATTATTAGAGGGAGGTGTTGGATGGAGTGAGAGATGAGATTACATGGAGACCATATCTAAGGATTGGTCCATAGCCAAAGGACCATATGCAATTTTCATTCACCATGACTCCAACATATCTGATAGGGTGATTGGAGTACATTGTCAAGCATTATTGACTAGATCAGTTGGCCCAACAATTTGGTTACACATAGGGAGTGTCAAATGTAGAGCATTGGTACAAGCGCACTACCTGAGAGAGGCACTTAGAGTTTTGGATGCCTCTAGATAGGAAGGGGTTCATTGTTGCATGGAGCTTCATTCAATTCATTCAATAGGATTAGGTAGGAGGATAGGTAGATATTGGAAGTACTACAGAGTATAGGGCCTAGTTTAGGAGGCCACGAGTGGTGGGTAGGACAAGGCTTCCACCAAAGGCTGAGAGAATTAGGGTAGCAACAACCCACATTGTGGGAAGGAGAGTGGGGGAGGAGTAGGGGGAGAGTAGAGAGAGAGAGAGGGGGGGTAGTGGTACCACCCTAGGTTAGAAGAGGAGTAGCAGTGGTAGAACCAGGGAGGTAGGCCCCACAGAGGGAAGGGAAGGGAGATGGAGGAGATGGGGGAGGAGGGGGAGGAGATAGAAAAGGAGATCATATGGATGTGAATTGGGGGAAGATGTAGGGGGGCTAGAGGAGACGGGGGAGGAGATGGTAGAGATGGAGGAAGGGATGGAAGATAGGTTCCACATGGACCACTATCGAGATAGGCACCAATAGGTGCATCAGGGGTAGGCTCATCTGCGGGTAGAAGAGGTATAGATCTTATAACCCAGCTAACATCACTCCAAGCTACCCATGCCATGACCAGCCAGATGCTACGTGATATTCAAAAGGAGAGAGATACTCTCACCGGTGATTTAGTACAAGAGAATGTGCTAGAGACTATAGATGAGAGGGATTAGTTGTCATGTGAGAGAGAGATAGAGAGAGAATCATTTTTGTAGTAGCTAGTTTTAGCCCAAGAGGGGACAGAGGGGGGATAGGTGAGGTGCATGAGGTCCAGTGATTGTAAAGGGAGGTGGAAGACCTCAGAGAGTAGGTGGAGTGGTACAAATCCATGTACCACACCTCTATTCCAAAAGAGAGAATAGTTCACTATAGGCGAGCTAGCCATTCCAGAGCTACTAGGACATGGACATGGATAGGAGGGGGAGAAGTCAAAGGACTAGGGGTAGAAGCTTTGGGGCTGGTCTATCTAAGAGGATAGGATGGGGGAGCCACTGATCAAGGCACACACACAGTTAGAAGTGATCATTTGGTGGTTCAGTTTAGATGGCTGAGGTAGAGGGATCAAGGGTTGGTGTGTTAGATGTAGGGCATAAGAGGGATGTGACAAAGCCTTTATAGGAACCCACACAAGTACCAGTTATAGGTGTACACATCTCAATGGAGAGACCTTATCCTAGGGTTATGAGAATACAAGTGTTATTAGTACCTCCAAAAGATCTACCACAAGTTGTCCTGACTAAAGCTCCCATACAGGACACTACAACCCACCTTGATTCAAATATCCAGATGCAGCCTCTCCCAGGAGAGGCAAATAGGTTGTGATATGTGACATGATTTTTGACATGATGTATATTATTTTTTAGGGCATTGTCCCTGACATTTATATTTATGCTTTGATGGATAGTTGTAGGACATTTAGACATTTATTGATTCATTTATATGGGATTTGGAACATTCTTTATTCTTGTGAGATATATACATATGATGTTGAGTTGGGTGAGAGTTTATGTGTTATGAGCCCATTTTATATGCAAATATATGGATGCATGATTTATGATGTACTGACGTGTGTGATGCAAGATGTGATGTTTTTAGATGATTATGATATGAGACTAATGGATTTTGTAATGCAGGATGTGATGTGTTTATATATTTTTATGTATGCTTCTAATATCTATGTGATGCATTGTGTGTGAATTGTGATTTATGCAGGATGTAGGTACTGACATTTTGTGGATGCGGGATAGATACGATATGTGTGTGTGTGTAATGATTTAATTTTATTTATGAGTTATTATTTTTATGATGTTTACATATAGATGATGCAAATTTACCATGTCTTAACAATGCAATATAAAAAAATAAATTAACAATGCAAGATAACTAAATGGATGAATTAAATGAATGCAAATTATTTAAATGACTTAATGTGAGATAATGAAATGACTTTAATAATGCAAGTTAAATGAAAATGATTTAATGATGCTAGCTAAATGGAACTGATTTAATGTAAGATAACTAAAATGTTTTAAATGATGCAAACTAATGGAATTGATTTAATGATGCACGATAACTAAATAATTAAATGATGCAAACTAAGTAAATGAAGATTGTTGGAAAAAATGGTCAGCACTCCCCTCGGGATTCATGACATGGTTTAATAGCCTCATGTGTTTTCTATAAGTCTAGTGGTTGTATCGAGCATTAACAGGTTGATATTTTGGTGCAACGACAACTACTACTTTTAACAAGTGGTATCAGAGCTTGGTCATAGGTTTGAATCCCCTCAGGTAATACTAAGGGGGAGATTGTTGGAAAAAATGGTCAACACTCCCCTCGAGATTTGTGACATGGTTTAACAGCCTCCTGTGTCTTCTATAAGTCTAGTGGTTGTATCGAGCATTAACAGCTCAATCTTTTGGTACAACAACAACTACTACTTGTAACAGAAGATGATTTAATGTAAGCTAGAGAAAATGAGTTAATCAATGCAAATGTTATTAACTTCTTACCTAAAAATGAATATTGAAGATGAACTAAATGAATGAAAAACTATACTAAATGCAATTAAAATGAGGCAATCGGGATGAGATAATGATAACAAAATAAATGCAAAATGAATGCACCTAATGCAGATAGTGATTAATGAGATCATTAATGAGAGGATTAGAACTGTAAAGGAATTCAATAGATGTAGCCTAAATGCAATTTTTAAAAGTGAATGTAATCTAAAATGAATGGACACTAGATTGAATGAAAGTGATAGTGAATGCAAGAAAAAAATGAATATGAATGAGATGGGGATGGGGATGAAAGCACATAGGCGGGAGGCATATGAAACATATCACAACTTGACTGAACCCTTGATGTGAGAGGTGGGATAGGGTGGCATGGGGGAAACATTTTCATAATCAAACTCTATGGTTTAGGAAACGGGATAGGTTTTAGTGTATTCCAAGTTTGTATCAAGATGAGGGATATAGGTGTGTAGGTGATGATTGGATTGATGAGGATTTTTTCTGAGTATTTGGATATTTCATGGATTTTTAGGTTTTGTGGATGATATTTTAGCAAGGGATTGGTGGGAGGATTTTTTTCTTAAAGCTTGAGTGCAGGGTATTTTGAGATGGAATACCACCATGTATTTTTGAGCACTTTATTTGATTTAGAAACATTAAAGACCTACCAAGGTTACTAGGAACTCAAGCCCTTGTCCCCATCATTTCATAAGATTGACACAACAAACATGCAAGTGTTTCCCTAGCATCACACATGGACCCAGGAGGAGACATGATTGAAACGATGTTGGGAAACCTACAGAAAAGGATATTTCCCAAGTGTACCATGTAACCCGAAAGGATCACATGTGGGACATGCAAGGGTCACATCTAACTGAATCACATGCAGAAAATGAAAAGATCAAAAACCTTTCCCTTGATTTCCCCCACTCGCAGAACACCATGATATAACGAGATCATGGCGACATTGAGGAGAGGAACAATGAGAAGCCTTTAAAAAGATTATCAAGAATCAATTCAAAATCAAGGTGATAAATCCAAAAGATGCCCTTTTCCAAAATAGATCGACTGATTAAAAGATGGTAGGATCAGGTTGGACATGAGGAAGGACACATGCTCCAAGGACCTGTTTGATGGGATTGGCTTCAAATTAGGTCTTGATGGAATTACATCACTCTAGGACAACAACATAACTAAGGATTTTAGCTAAGGAACTTGTTGCACTATGAGGCTTGGTGAGACAATGCAACTGACCATGTTTTTGCAAGATGGGTGAGGACATGTACAATGGGACCTAACAATATACTACAAGTGGAGATGAAATAATATATATAGCAAGTACTTAAAAAAGATCAGGAATTAGGATATATCAACAAGTAATAAATATATACAAAGCTTTGGATTAGAGGATAAGATGTGCTTTATAGTTGATATATAGAAAGCTCATAATATAGTCCATAATAATTTAACTCTCAATGTGTGTATACGATGATGGAACACCTTAGGAATATAGGTTTGAGAAAAGGATTTTTGTGGGGAGATAGTGGGTGGGTGTGTGATTGTGATGGAGAGGGATTTTGATAGATAATGGTATGGTTCATTATGTATGATACCTATTTCTAGATTTTTACCAACATAATTGCCCAAGGCGCTTGATTGCCAAGTTTTCACCGTTGGATGATTTTTTCTCTTTACTTTTTTATGTTTTTTATCTTTTTCTTTTTTGGGGGGATTTTTCTATTTTTTTTTTAATTTTTTTGTGATCATCAAGGTGCCTATTTACCAAGTTTTCACCAAGACAATGATTTTTTTATGACATTTTTTTACTTTGTATGAATTTACATAGGATTTATTCCATAGCTTAGGCGTAGAACTTCTTTAGATGAAGATGTTGATAGGATCATTCAAAGGTTCCTCTTTAGGTGTTGACAATTGGTATGCTCATGAGCTGAAAGAGGTTGTGACAATGTAGGCACCCAACCAAGTAGGTTAAAATTTGTCTTTATTTTCCTAATCTTCTTGTACTTTCTAATTTTCCTTAAGGACCATTTCCCCCACCTGGAACTGTCTCGGGTGCACCTTTTTGTTATAGCTTCTCTTAAGCTAGTTCTAGTATAAAACCAAGTGATCCTATGTTTTCTTACTCTTCTTATCTAATAGGTCTAGTTGTGTGAGGCGTGCTATGCGGTAACCTTCATGAGTGATATAGTTCTTAAGGGATACGCACAACAAAGGTAACTCAACCTCAATTAGTAATATAGCTTCAACACCGTATACTAGGGAGTAAGGGGTGGTGCCTGTGGGAGTGAAGAAGGAAGTACAATATGCCCAGTGGGTAGAATTGATTTGGAGGTTCCATTCATGACCAAAATCATTGACAACATTTTTGAGGATCTTTAGGATGGTTTTGTTGGTTGCCTCAGCTTGGTCATTCCCTTGGGGAAAATATGGGCTGGAGAAGTGATGATATATATAGAATCAATCACACAAATCCTTCATGTGTTTGTTCTCAATTGGTGTGCCATGATCTGTGAAGATGGTGGAGGGAATGTCGAAACAAAAGAGGATGTGGTATAGGATGAACTTTGATATTTGGATACCAGTAGTAAGGGTGAGCAGAATCACTTCAACCCATTTTGTAAAATATTCAATAGCAGTGATAATGTACTTATGTCCATCCGAGGAAAGGGAAGTTATCTTACCAATGAGGTTGAAGCCCCCAACATGAGAAAGGCCATGGTGGTGAAATTGGATGCAAGTCATGTTCTGGGGCATGAATCAAATTGGCATGTCACTAAAATGGTAAACATTTCTACATAAATGCACAAGAATCATGTTCTATTATGGGTCACTAGTACCCTTCTCTAAGAAGAAACTTTTCTAAGACCATACCACTTGTGTGAGCACCACATATTCTAGCGTGTACCTCCTATAAAGCCTAGGTGGCCTCATTCGAGTCTAAACACCTAGAGAGGATGTTATGATATCTGTGATAATATAGCATGTTAGCTACGAGGGTGTAGCAAGATGCTCTGTGAATGAGGTTTTGGTGTTGGGTGTTTGTGAGGTGGGGGGATATGATACCATTTTTTAGACAAGCATGAATATTGTGGTACCATGAGCACTGGGGACCAACCAAGATGCATTCTATATTTGAATTACTATTCTTGTAAGCAGGTGAGTGTAGCTGTTTGACTAAGAATTCATACTATCTTATGTTAAGAGGGATTTCAATTAGGGACTCAATACCATTGCCATTGCATTTTCTTCCTTGTTTTGTAACCAAGTACTTGAGTGAATTGAAGGCTTGGAAATTTTTCTTTCAGTTTATCCACTAACTCCTTGTAGGGTAAAAAAATCTCATCCTTTGTTTGAAACTCATATATGATTTGTTTGATGATGATTTGAGAATCTCTGAACACTTTTAAATCTATGATGTTCCATTAGATAGTTTTTTTGAGGCCTAAGATTAGTGCCTCGTATTCAAAAATATTGTTGGTATAGAGGAATCCCAATTTGAATGATTTTGGGATGTAGTCACATTGAGAAGTGACAAAGAGAATCCCTTCCCCTAATCCATGTGATGTGTATGACCTATCAAAATATAGCTTCCATGTTGGTTTTTCTTCGGTCATACATAGGTGCTCATTGAGAAACTCTATGACCAAATGATATGCATCTACTAGAGGTGCCTCAACTAGTTGATCTATGATGACCTAGCCTTTAATTACATTCCTGTCTAAATAATAGATGTTGAATTTGTTGAGGATGACCCATTGTTCCATTAATCTTGTGAGGGTTGTACACAAGAGCAGGTACTTGAGTGGGTCTATCTTGGATATGATCTTCATTGTGTGAATGAGCATGTAGTGGCACAAATTTTGAGTAGCATAAAATAATACAAGACATGCTTTTTCCATTGGTGTGTAATTGAGCTCATAACCCACAAGTGCACAGCTAATGTAGTAGATTGTGCGCTATTTTCCATTGTCATCAAGATGTGGTAGGAGTTCCCCCACTGATGTAGTTGTGGCTTATATGTATAGAATGAGAGGTTTCCCTAGAGTAGGTTGCATGAGGATTGGTGGATTTTCTAGGTATTCCTTAATTTTTCAAAACTTCTTTGGCACAAAACATCCTAGTTTAAGTTGGCGTCCTTACGCAATAGATGAGTGAGCAATTGGCACTTATCTGCAAGATGAAATATAAACCTTCTAATGGATTGTAGCTTACCCTGTAAACTCCATAATTTCTTGAGAATCCTAGGCGGGAATTTCTATGATAGCTTTAACATTTTTAGGGTTGATCTCTATGCCTCGTCATGATACAAAAAACCCTAGGAGCTTGTCTAATGTGACCCCAAAGACACACTTCTTGGGATTGAGTTTTAGACCATAATGATGAAGATGGTCAAAGACACATTCCAACATGCTAAGATGGTCCAACATTGACTTTTACTTTTCTAGGATGTCATCCACATAATCTTCCAAGATCTTGTGGACCATGTCATGAAATATAACTATCATGCCTTGTTGATATGTTTCCCCTACATTTTTTAGACCAAATGGAATCATGTTATAGCATAAGGTACCCAATGGGGTTTTGAAGGTTGTCTTGTCCAAGATGATGGATAACCAAGGTACAAGATGATGGATAACCAAGTTAGGTTCCAATCTAGGAATGTGAGCATACAAC
This sequence comes from Chamaecyparis obtusa, assembly GCA_027943335.1. Taxonomy (NCBI): domain Eukaryota; kingdom Viridiplantae; phylum Streptophyta; class Pinopsida; order Cupressales; family Cupressaceae; genus Chamaecyparis; species Chamaecyparis obtusa. The sequence continues at coordinate 109,655 of BSBK01005372.1, read as the reverse complement.
CATGTGAATTTTATTGTGGACTCTTGGAGAAGTGTGATGAAGGTAGCTTCCTCTTCCTTGGACAATGATATTGTGATATATGTTATTCTAGGACATTCCTCAGTTTCTATGTTAATAGGCTTGGTTTATTCAATGAGTATAGATGATTTGTATGGCATGTAATCATGGATAAGAGGAAGAGGTATGTCTTCATCTTCTATTTCCTTAGAGATGTTTTCTCCAGAAGATACACACTTTGTTTTTACTTTTTTGGAGTCAATAAGTGCCCCAGAGGAGATTTCACAAAAAGACTCATCTTGTTCATTTTTATTCTTATTTTGTGGCTGAAGACTTCCTCTTCCCCAAAATAGCCTTTAGGCTCTAGCTTGTAGACATGCTCTGAAGGGTGCTCATGATCTTGTTTTTTTTTGTTGCTCCTATGAACCTTATGAGTGCTTCCTCACTTTGGAACTCATCAATATCTGCAACACTTAATTAGTCCTAGTCTATTAGTTTGGGGTGGATGAGTGGGAGGTCAATAAGGTTGATGGCCAATTGGCAAAGAATATAATTGCCCAGAAAAGTTTTGTCATCAAATATATCATCATAGGATTTCTTTATTTCCTCTACAGGGATGTCTTTACTTCTACAATTTCACCCTAGACATCTAGAAGGGTAATGTTGGGTGCATTAATGCCCCTAGTTATGGTATAAGGCATTGTGCATGCAGGAGGGTGATGTTGTGACCAAATACAAGGCCTCTATGTATTGGGTTTTGAGAGGCTTACAATGGATCTTTCATACCACCTTCTTCAAGTCCTAGACCACCACCTTGATAGCTCCATTGTTTTGTGGCCCATTTGTGTGATGTGGGGTATTTATCTTTGAAGTACTTGAGAAGTTTAGTGTTAGGAGGTGGGGGATCTTTGTATATCTCTATTAATATCAAGATCCATCTCTTGACTGTTTAGGATGCCATGTGACAGGAACGTGGATGGGCCCATTTTCTTTATTTCAGGTTCCTCTTGTTGGGTCTTTCTTTGGTGAAATGGGTGCCCCTAAGTATGTGGGTCAAGGGGTAGGGAACCTACTATGAAGGAATTTATTAGGCTATATTCAATGAAGCCCATATTGTTTATCTTGAAGGTTGAGAGAGTCAAGGCAATGATTTTTTCTAGATGGCAATGGGATCAGGAGGAACTAGCAATAGAAGTGCCAATGTCAATTTCGGGACAATGGGTGTAGTGAGGGAATAAGGCTTCCAATGTACATTAGTATGTAAATGGTTGTGGATCAACATGGATGGTGATTTATGTTCCTTTGTGGGGTAATTTGATACACTTATGTTATGTGGAAGTAATGATTTTAATGGAATTAATCTAGGGTTGACTAAGGAGGATGTTATAGGTGAGGTCAAGATCGACAATATCACACACAATTTATTATATTGCAAGACCCAATTTGATGGGTAAAAAAATGGTACCTTTTAAAGTATGTTCTAGGTTGTCATAGGCCTTAATGGTGATGACCTCATGTGATATGACTACTTATGTGTATCTGACTTGTTCGATGACCTTTAGTGTACATATGTTGAGGGTCAAACCATTACCTATCATGACCCACTTGATAGTAAAGTCATTGACCATGATGGTGATGCAGAGTGGGAGATTGTGGTTTGGTTTGATGGATGGCATGTCAAAAGGTTTAAATAATAGGGCATATGATGTGGATAAATATCCCACAAGTTTTTCAAACTAAATGGTGTTAATTGTTACTCTTAAAGAGCATTAATGGTTATCATTAGTATCATTTAGTCATACAATTGATAAAGGAGACAAGATAGGACAATCGGTCAATACACAGAGCCCAGACAATGAGAAGAACACAAGGAAGATCACTATGATAACCCAAAATAGTTTTGACCGAGAACTCATACTGAGCACAGTAGTCACCGAGCATTCATATGAACCATGTTAGAAATAGGAAATACTAAGAGGGGGTGTGAATCAGTATTTCACAAACTTTTACTTTTGTCCAATTATGGATATATGAAATCAACTTGAAGCTTGCATAAGAAACTAAACTAAGTAGACTGAATAACAAGCATAGCAATAAAATGAATGAACTCATAACACCATGATTTTTCTTAAGGAAACCATGGCCAAGGGAAAACCCCGGTGGGGATGGTACCCACAATTGATCCACTAATCAAAAGTATCTGATTAAGGATGTTGACCCTGTTAGGAGTCTATTACATACATATAGTGTCTATGTCCTAATTAAAGGATATTAGGAATTTTTAGAAGCCTCAACCCTATTAGGATTTTCTATTACAAAAAAAAATGTTTGCAAGATGATCTCACTACCCAAACATGCAATATACAATGATAACTGATGATACAAAAGGTAAGATACAAAAACCTTTTACTGTTGCTGAATAACTTTATTATTCTAATCTAGTTTTGTAGGCTCTTTGCTCTGATATATATTAATTGCTTATTTTCTTCTTACAACATACAATTTCACATCATATATCAGCGTATTACAATCACTATATAGTTCAGACATCTTCGCATTACATGTTCTTACTTATATACAAGCTATTACAAAAATAACTTCATGTCAAATTACAATACATTATACTCTCCTCAAAATATAAATTCATTATATTTTTCCTTAGGAATAACATCTAGGATATTGTCCCTAATTAGTTAAGTCATTATTTTTATAAAAAAAATAATCCATTAACTCAATATAATCATATTCTGTCTTTTGCTCTGATCAGGTCGACTCAACAATGTCTCTGTAAAACATTAATATCTTCTTCCATACATGTTGTACAAACTTGTGCTCTCAGATGTAGCTTTGATATACATATAATGATCTTTTTTCAAGTGTGCATGCACTGAACCTGCTTCTGCAAACATCGCTAATCAAAATTGTCTGTATGAAGACTGGAAATTACTATTATACTTGGACAATTTTCAAGTGCGCTCATATAGAATTGTTTCCTCTGATCATGTTGTCTTAATGCTAGGTATATGTTGCCATAATGACTATTAATATGATTTAGAACAATAGAGAGGGGGGGTGACTCAATTGTTCTCAGGTCCTGATGTATAAAACAAACTTAAAAACTTTTCCTTAAATCAGATCCAATAACCAAAACAAACTTGGTCATCATTGATTCAATAATAGAAACATACAACAATGCAGTCCACTACCCAGCTATAACTTAACTTGTAAAACATAGAAATGTTCAAACCAAAACATTCACACAAGTATTAACACCAAGATTTATAGTGGAAACCCAATTTGGGAAAAACCACTTTGTAACATGCTACTATTATTTTCACTCTTCTGAAGTGAGCTCGGTAAAAAGCTAACCCTGTCAAAGGTTACAATACACACTATCAGGTGTGACCCGGTTAAAGGATTTCAATCACCCTGTTAAAAGTGAGCCGTGTCATAGGACTTACATACACTCCATTAGAATGCAACCTTGTTCAAAGGATTTAACATATGACTGTTAGGTCAACCTTTGTTAAAAGGATTTTGACTGTTACAATGGTTAGAAAGTAGCAGCAATATTTATCTGAAAAATATACAACTCACTTTGCAAATATTAGATCCAATTCCGTACACTAATACTGGTTTACTAACTTTGAAAGTTTTCCATCTCCATCTCTGATCTGCTCAGAACTTTTCTTCAAGCAACCACCACAATTCTCCTTCAACCTTTTCTACTTATTCAGTCAATAAAAAAATTTTGATCTTCCGACATTCTTTGTTCACCCATGCACTTGCATATCCAAATGCTCAGGTTCCCTTTATACTTCCTCAATTAGGTTAACTCATCTTATGCTGCTCAATCTCATTCATAGATCTTAGGGTTAGGTCAGATTCATTGAATCTACCTGCTTCATGTTCTTCGGCTCCTTTTCTAGAATCATCTCAAATCTCTTAAAGATTTACAATAAAACATTTTACAGTGCATTTAATGCTTTCAAAAAATCAATAAATAAAGTCAACACATTTTACATAATCCAAGAATTCAACAATGTCGGCTCCAAAATTAAATTCTCTTCAAATATAAAATTGTTGATGCTCGATCAATACTGTGATCAACTACTTGGTCTTCATGTAGAAAGCTCGATCATTACTAAAAATGTTTCCTCGGCTTACACTATCTTCCTCAGCAATTAACTATTGTTCGGTTGACACTATAATTTTGCTCAGCATATATTGACTCTGTCGACACTAACATTACTCGGCTTAAACATGATTTTTTTTCATTCTTTGCTCGATCAAGCCTACTAGTTTAGTCTTCAATCTTACTAGTATAAACAATACATTATCTCATCATTGTGCAACATATTCAAGTACACTTTGTAGTATCAAGATAACTCAACCTTTCATTAGGTGCTATTGTTACCAACCTTGTCTATCCCCTTAGCAACACTCAAATAGATATAGTACTTTCCTAAGTAGCAACAGTCTTACCAGTTAAGGTTTGACATCAATGACAATACAATAATTGTTTCAATTGTAGTTCCCAAAAAATGACAACATTCTAATATCCTACTTATCCAAATTTCCAACAATCTCCCCCTTTTTCATTGGTGACAACATATGGGAAAATTGGCTAAGTCCCCAAAAAAAACTTTCTATTACAAAATTCAAAAATATAAGGCCATTACAAAATTTGTGGATCATACATGTCTATACATGTCTACTTATTTCTCCAAAATGATACTCCTCCTAAGATTATACTTCATACTATTTCACATATCTATATCTTCTACATAGGGTATGCCAAACTAGGCCCTTAAGTGGCAATGAAAATTCAGAAAATCGGGTTTAGGCAAGTTGACATAAAAATTTGAACAAGTTATATATATTATATCAAAAATATGTAAGAAGATAATATGTAGAAAATTGAATTTAGTTTCTAAGATACTATGCCTTTTTTGAAAAACAATTATTCTATATGTTGAAAATTTCAAATTTCAATGCAGTAGTCCAAAAATTTCAAGAAAAAATAAGAAGTAGGTGTATGTCTAACCACCTTAAACATAATCAAATGATATATTTTTTTTACAAGATTCTAGATATAAGTAGTATACTCATGTCTGGATGTGACACATATTTTATTGTATTTTATTTCTGAATAAATAAATAATTTTGATTTTTCTTCTACAACTTTTCTAGAATACAAAAAAAATTTATGTCTGACCACGTTAACATAGTCTAAACTTTATCAAATTGAATTTTATTTTTATTTTTATTCTACTAGGAAAATCAGTGACACATGTTTTGGATTTCATAAATCTTATGCACTTTGAAAGTTATAGCTATTTTTCAATAAGTCTATCAATCAAGACTAGCAAGATAACAAGTATGTGTATGTCTGACCACATTAAATAAATTCAAATGATAATATTTTTTTATAAGATTCTAGATAAAAGTAGTAGACTCATGTCTAGATGTGAAGTATATTTTTTATGTATTTTTTTCTAAGTAAATAATTAATTATGATTTTTCTACTACAAATTTTCCTGAATATGAAAACTCTTGTGTCTAACCACCTTAACTTAGTCTAAACTTCATCAAATTGAAATAATTGTTTATTATTATTATATTAGGTGAAGCATAGAATGTGATGCATATTTTAGATTTAAAAAATGTTATAATTTGAAAGTTATATTTATTTTTCAAAGAGTCTATCAATCAGGACTTATTTTTCACATCACTACTTTTTGGCATACCATGATCCTGCACATACCCCATACATACAATTTTCATACTATACTACTCCCCCTTTGACAACAATGACAAATGTGTCAATTATATACAAATATTGCAAAAAAAAATTACCTCCTTGATCTCAATACTGCAAGGCTGGAAGACTTGCTACACAATCTGCAAAATTTGCCTTCATATTTTCTATCTTTGTGTCCCATGTCTTCTTTATTGAGTCTGAAACACTGAGTAATGCACATAGCCTATAAGATGCTATTTCAATTTCCTTAAGATTTGCATGTGCAAACTTTCCATAAGATGTCTTAGATAAAAGACATTCTTCCAGTTGGCTTTCCACATTACTGATCTTCAACGATAAATTCTCTCTGAGTAGAGTGAATCTCTTTGATTTCCTCTCTTTTTCATCCTCAAGAAGTTTTAATTCATCATAAATTTTTCTCACCTCCTTCTCTATATCTATGATTTTCACATTAGGACTTTTCAAATTGTTTACTGCTACTTGCAATTCTACTTCCTTATTCTTTATCTTTTCTAATATCCTGATATGTGGCTATAGGATAGTGTGCACTGTATGTACAACTCTCTAAACATCTTCTCAACTCCTTTATGCATATATCTAAGTTATCCAAATCATTTTTGATGTTCTGACAAACAACTTAAAATAATTGTGCATCATGGCCTGCATGAGCTTTGACTGATGCAATATCTAACAAATTGGTAAATTCAGCATCAAAAGCTTTTATTACCTCTTTAGCTTTAACTTGGGGATCAACCTCACTGACTTGAGTTGATATCACTCCTTGAAGTTTTCTGGTTACTTCAAGTAACATTCCTTCTAAGCTTTTTACCTTCTTATTATTTCCAATTATCTTATTGAGGGATGAGATCAACTCTATTTGATCATCATCGTTAACTTCAGCTCCTAGGCTTGCAAAAACTAATTCAATAGGTGATCTAGATGGATTTTATGTTGTGCTCATAATCTGTGAAACAATTTTAGACTGCTCTTCTTGCACCACATGCTCTTCTTCTGCTATTTTAATATGAATTTCTTCCTTCTTCTCTTCAATCCTTGTTTCTATAACTTCTTCATTATTTTCTACTTCATTCTTCTGCTCATCAAATTCTATCAAATTGCCAACAATGGCTCCTTGATCACTAAATGGATTTTCTTCTCTGTCTAAGGTAAATTTTATGCCTTTTATGTTCATCGACTCATCATTAATGTTGATGGAGGGTGGTGGAAATGGTGATGATTCAGTTAGAGGTTTTTCTTCTCCTGCATGTTAAGATTCATTGAATATTTTTCCTGGTCCAGAGGTCATTACCTTTACAACTGCTTCTTCAGTTTCTATGTTAATCTCTTCATAATCTCCTCACATTATCAGTATTGTCCTTCTTTTTCTTCTCAAATGTGTACTTAGGTTCTTCATGATTTCTCTGAAGTGATCTTCATCCTTAATTTCACAAAGTTTCTTTGCATACCTTTCTCTTATGCCTTTGTCCTCTTCTATAGCTCTCTTCTTCATGTTAATCAACTTCTCATATATCTTATCAGGAATCTTGCCTCCTATATCTTCAAACTTTTTATCGACAAGAATCATATGTCTAACAACTACATTCTCAAGGTTTAACTTCTCAAAATTGTTATACATTTCATAATATTTGTTTAGCTTCATGAAATCCCCTTGATTTATGGTCAAAGGGTTCACTTTTTCTATCTTAGGCTTCCATTGTTTCTTATTGTTGCTTCATGCCTCTTCATCTATTTGTGTTTCAACTGGGGTCTTTATTCTTTCTACTATTGTGAAAATAGTCTTATGTCTCTTCCTGGTCCACTTTCCATATTTGACTCTCTTAGTAGGTCTAATGGAGGTGGATCTAGTGGATTTCCTTACTACTAGCACATCCAATTCTACTATCTCTTGATCAATATCCTAAATATCTTCTACAGAGGCTACATGGGTTGTCAAGGGTGGAACTAACAAACTTCTTTCTATCTAATATCTCTAATTATTGTTGATATCTACTTTCCAATGACAAATTCATGTTCGGTCATGCTTGTATCCTTCAATATTTTCTTAATTGTGTTATCTACTCTCTTCTTTTCTAATTTATGTACATGTGACTGTTGTGTTGTACTAAAATTCTCTTCATATGTTCCAAATCTAGAACTCTTTGCATCCAAACTCTGTTTAAGTAATCTGTTCACATAACCTTCAATTTCTACTTCAGATACCTCATACTCAAGAGGATCTACAAACTCAATTATTGGCTCAACTACTTCTATGTAAGTAAAGTATGTTTCCACTAAAAAGCATATCTCATCTTTATATTTTTCAACAATAGATGGTGGAATTCTTGATCTTTTCCTCATTTCATTCTGAAAAGTCTTTATGACAATAGTATCACTCTCATTGACTTTATCAATAGGATGTCTTAGGTATACATTGTTTATCCTATCCATTGAATTTCTACCATCATTCCAATCAGATCCTATTGTGTAAGGGAATCTTCTTAAAAGGTGGAAAAACATATAAGTGATCAGGGATGAGAATCTAAACTATGAATTCTTGGTCTTCTTGATCTTCTCAAGATTTATAATTAATTGTATCCTCAGAATCTCACACATATATACTTCAACTCTATCTACACACATAAGATAAGCTGCATGTACCATGCTTGTTTCCATATCATCTTCCCTAGAGCTTGCATAGAATTTTGAAGTCAAAATCTTACATACATATCTTACATCATCTTGTTCAATTTTACTTATAACTATTCCTCTTCCATTAAATGAAGACTTGGTATTGTCCAACATGATTTTCTTAACATTCTTCTCATTTAATGGAATTAATCTTGTTTTAGATAGTTTTGTTACTTCATGTATAAGATGTACAGTGATGTCTATAACTTTATCATTCATCCAAAACTTTCCATTGTGTATTATGCTCAAGATTATCTTGGTCCATTCATCATTCTAAAACTCATAGTGAAATGTATACTTCATGATATCAATTTGACCTAAATGCTCAAAACCTTCTTTGTAGGTCATGTCTTTCTTGTAAATCTTATTGTACTCCATGGTTAAACTATACCATCTCCTACAGTCTCAAAATTACATTTCAGATATCCTTTCACATCTTCTAAATGCAAAAATCCATCTGGAACAGTTGACAAAGCCAAACTAGGGTCTTCCTCTAATGGCTTTACTGGTTCTTTCTTTAACTTAGATCTAGTTGAGTCTCTAATACTGTGAACTAGTGATGTATCCATGATTCTATCAAAATGTAACTACTTTGATAAAGAATACTTAGTTAATTAAATACCTTGGAAAAGTGATTTCAGGCTTTGCGTAGATCTGGCGAAGAATCTATCTCCAAATCTTACAAAATTATTTCAATCTCCACTGGCTAGCTCTCTATATCTCTTGTAAACACTTGAATGATCAAATGATATTGATATTCTACTTTTATCCTTCAAATCTTTCAAGATATTGTCATCACCTTAAATTTTCTTAAGTCTATTCATGCCAAAAGTTGTTCCTCGTTACCTAGAAAACTTCATTATTTTTGTGTACTCACATATATGTTCATAAATTCATGCACTCTTAACCATAGCTTCTTTACATCATATACTAGCTCATATTAACTTTGCAAGGCTTAATTTAACTTACTCTAAATTCTGCACTATTCTAATGCTTTACTCTAATACATAGTTCATAAAATAAATGCTTAATTTCTTTGAGATGAGTTAGGAATTGATTCCCACTTACTCTCAAATACTTCACTTATCTGATTTCCTGGTATACTGAGTGTTCTCGCTTGATTTGTAGCTTTAAAATTTTCAATTTCCTCCAAGTTACTACAATTTTCTTTCTAATTGTTGTTGGTGTTCACATTTCTTCTAGTGTAGTTTGCATTCCTTCTAGGATTAGGATTTCTCATGATGTTCATTCTACAATACCTTTTTGTGTGACCCATGTTATTTTATATCTGACAAACTATTCCATTGTTTCCATATCTCGATCCTGACTGACTGATTTGTGATCTGAAATTTCTGGCAATATGTCCAATTTTGTTGCATCTATAACACACAACTCTATTTCTTTTGTTCATATCTCCAATAGGTCTCTTATATGCAGGGTTAGTATTCCTAAACATTCTACTATTACCATTATCATTAGATATAGGTTTCTTGCAATCAATAGCTCTATGTCCAAAACCATGACAATTATAACAATAACTAGAGATAGGTTTGAATTTCTTACCTGTGCAATCTCTTTTCATGTGTCCAAAAGAATTACATGAAAAAAATCTACCTTTGAATTCTCTTTGCATCTCTTTAGGTGATTCATCTTGCTTAGGTGGATTAGGTATATCTTCAGATTTGTTAGATTCATCAAGCTTCTTTTCATCTTTATTCTCAAGGTGTTTCGGATCTAGTTCTTTTCACTCCTCAATCTTCTTTGGGAATTTATCTTCAAGGTATCCAAGACCAGTTTTATCATAAGATGGTTTCTGATAAGACATTTGTTCATCAATATTTTTGCAGCTGGAATATAACTTCTCAAGATGTTGTTTAGACTGGGTTAGTTCTCCTTTCACAATTGTATTGTACTTCTCAAGTTTGGCATACTACAATTTTGTTGTCTCAAGTTCAGATGTCACTTTGGTAAGTTTAGATCTCAGATCTGCATTCTCATATTTTAGATTTGATTCATCTTTTTTGTTATCATCTTTCAAGCTTAATTTCAAATCTAAAATATTTAGTTCATGTTTAAGGATCTCATTTTCTTTCTTCAATTTTGAAACTTCATCACAGTCCTTGACTTGACTTGTAGGTTCTTTCTTTGATTTTAGATCTTCTATCTTTTCTTTTAGTTTCTCAATGTCATCTTTTGCATTATCATATTTCTCTTTTAGAGTATCTCTTTCTTTAGTAAGCATATCAATTTGTTCAAGAGCTTCATCAAGATTTTTATACAACTGGTCCATATCCATAGAGATCTTACTCAAGTTGTTACACTTTCTCTGAATATCTTTTTTCTGAGTAACTAAGCTCTGATACCAATTGTTAGAAATAGGAAATACTGAGGGGGGGTGAATCAGTATTTCACAAACTTTTACTTTTTCCCAATTATGGATATAGAAATCAATTTGAAGCTTGCATAAGAAACTAAACTAAGTAGACTGAATAACAAGCATAGCAATAAAATGAATGAACTCATAAAACCATGATTGTTCTTGAGGAAACCGTAGCCAAGGGAAAACCCCAGTGGGGATGGTACCCACAACTGATCCACTAATCAAAAGTATCTGGTTAAGGATGTTGACCCTGTTAGGAGTCTATTACATACATATAGTGTCTATGTCCTAGTTAAAGGACTTTAGGCCTTGTTAGAAGCCTAAACCCTATTAGGAGTTTCTATTACACAACAAAATGTTTGCAAGATGATCTCACTACCCAAACATGCAATATACAATGATAATTGATGATACAAAAGGTAAGATACAAAAACCTTTTACTACTGTCGAATAACTTAATTATTATGATCTAGCTTTGTAGGCTCTTCACTCTTTTATACAGTACTTGCTTATTTTCTTCTTACAACATACAATTTTTCATCATATATCAACTTCTTAAAATCACTATATACTTCATACATCTTCGCATTACATGTTCTTTCTTATATACAAGCTATTACAAAAATAACTTCATGTCGGCTTACAATACATTATACTCTCCTAAAAATATAAATTCATTATATGATGCCTTAGGGTTAACATCTAGGATGTCATCCCTAATTAGTTAAGTCATTATTTTGATTAAAAAAAAAATCTCTTAACTCAATATAGTCATATTCAGTCTTTTTCTCTGTTCAGGTCATCTTAACATTATCTCTGTAAAACATTAATATCTTCTTTTGCACATGTCATACAGACTTGCGCTCTCAAATGTAGCTTTTATATACATAGAATAATTTATGTTCAAGTGTGCATGCACTGAACCTACTTCTGCAAACATCGCTAATCAAAACTATCTCTATGAAGACTAGAAATTATTGTTATACATAGACAATTTTCAAGTGCACTCATACAAAAATGTTTCCTCCAATCATGTTGTCTTAATGGTGGGTATATGTTTCCATAATGACAACATTCTGATATCCTACTTAGCCAAATTGCCAACAATGAGCACTAGTTAATTATTGAGTGATGAATGTAGTATACACCAACTAAAACAGGAAATGACATAGTAGTTCGAAATGGCACAAACTACAAAGAAAATGGTTTACACCGATTAGAAAATAGTTTACCAAGATCGAGATGAAATTTAATATGGATGTAATCATTTAATTATTGATGATTCATATGTAAAGATGATCTAGGTTATTCATTTCTACCGTTGATCTTAGGTTTTCTAAGATAGTGTCTAAACCCTAATTAGGTCAAATCAATTTGATATAAAATTTGTATAGATGTTATTTTGAAAAGTATCACACATGTAGTAGCCACCATTGGAAGACATATGAAGATCAAACATGGTTATGATTGACAAGCATTGACAAAGCATATAGTTTATCAGAAAGAGAAGGCTACTGAGCAAAATTTAGAGAAGAGATCAATCACATTAAGTTGATAACAGATAATTACATAATCAATCTAATATTAGGAAATATAGGTTTCTATTTATAGATCAACCTTACTGTTACTTTTTAACCATTGTACCAAACCTTAAATCTCTTAATAGAGTGGACTTAACAGTTCTTTTGTAAAATCTCTTAATCGAGTTACATTTAATTGTGTTGATAAAATCCTCTAACCAAGTAGATCTAGTTGATCTTATTGTTACTCCTAATAGGGTAAGATCACTAGTAGTGATCAAATATTTTTAGCCTTAACCAAAAAAAAATTTTACTGTAGTAGTGAATCTTTATGGGTGTCATCTCCACTGTAGTTTTTACCTTCTAACAAGGGTTTCTATGATGCCAAAATATAAGTGTTGTGTATGAAGTTTTGTGAATGGTTTATTAATTAGATTACATGCATTTACATTTTAGTTATGTTTTGGATGTATGTTAAATGTAAGTGATACAGCCGGTTAGTGATGTTCATGTTTACAAGGATTCAGTTTGAAAAAATTTTAAGGGTACTGATTCACCCCTCCCCTCTTAGTACACACCTTTCCATAATCCCAACAATTGGTATCAAATTTGGTTCTCTTGTTAAGGAAGTTTAATCATTGAAGAGAAAATATCTTAAGCATGGAAAGGTATAAGCTTCAAAAGACTATTGAGAATCAAAAATTGTAGATGCAGATCTACATTGAACAATTCAAGGAAGCCAAAGAAAAATTGAGAGAGATACTGGTCAAAAGGAAGGATATGGCATTTTGGTATAATGAGATTGATTATCATGAAGAAGAGATAGATGATCCATTTGAGGCATCTGGATCTAGATCTAGTAGCATATCTGATGCATCTGAAGGAACCATGTCAGATCTATCTGAAAAGAATCAACATCTTACTAAACAAGTGAAAGCATTATAGATCGATCAAGAGACACAAATGGTTAGAATGATTTATGTTATGAACAATGCAAGACAGGCTAAACAAGAAAGGAATTTGGCTATTCAAGATAGAAGGAAAATGACTGAAAAGATGGAAGAAAAGGAATCTGAGATACTAAGACTCACTGAGCATCATTTTGAAATTTCCAATTAGATGGTTGTCATGAGTGAGGAAGTCAACAGAGTAAATAGTGGGCTTACTAAGAAATTGGAGGACATTGGTGAATTAAGAGAAGAAAATGAAAGATTGAAGAATGAATTAAAGATTTAACAATAGCATAATGAGATGATTAAGAAAGCTGAAGAAAACACTAAAAGAATGGATGAATTCCTAAGTAGTCAAAGAAGACTTGACAACACTATTGGTTTAGAATATATCGAGCAAGGAGAGTCATCAAGAAAAGTTGAACAAAAGAGTTCCTATGAAAATCCAAGGCTAAAGAAGCTCTCATGCTATCATTGTGGAAAACTAGGCCACACATCAAATGTTTGCAGAAGAAAAGAAAAAGGTATTCCTAAATCCACTCCTAAATTTGATGGTTATTGTTATAATTGAAATAAGTATGGACATAAGTACATCAGTGTAGATCAAAGCTGAATAGGTCACCTAAGAAGCACTATATGGAAAATCATTATCGCACTTGCAACATGCATGGACACATATCACAAGAATGTAAGATAAAGATGAAGCAAGTCTGGAAACCGAAGGGACAAAACAAGACATATCAACCGAGAAGGAAAGGTATGCATATAATTAAGATTACAACACTTGGAATAGTGGCACAATATGTGGTAGATATGGACATATTGTAGAAAATTGCATGAGAATGCACTAGAGAGGAAGATCTCAAAATTGAAAAAATTATGGAATGGCATTTTTGTACTATCACAAGGTTAGTCATTTAAGCAAATACTATAGAGACTGAGCACCAGAGGTAAATGTTAATACAAACGGAAACACAATTGAAGAAATCATGAGGATAAGGAATTAAATGTGCAAAAAAGAAACAAATGATAATGTTGGATCAAGAACAACAGTCGATGACACCTCATCCTTTGGACTAGGTGATTTCACCACCTCCACCTAAGAAAATCAAGTAAGTATGGATTTGAATTTTAATCAGTTATATCTTACAATAGTTCCTTATATTTATTGAATGAACACAAAATCGGCATGAAATAAGATGCATTAGGGTATTATATGTTTTGAGCATAAAGTGTGTATAGCCAGTAAAATCATGACCGAGTAAAAGATTGTTAGTCGGTGAAAATGTTAAGGTTAACCGAGTTGAAGTATCAACCAAGCAACATTTAGTGTTAACCAAGTTGAAGTTTCAAAGTGATAACCAAACAACTTGGTATTTACCGAGCTATGGTAGGTAAAGCATTTAATGCAGATTTTTTAGCAAGAAAAGAAATTTTAGGTATAAATAAACAATGATGCAAGTCATTTTGACACACAAAAATCAAGATAAGAACCAAAGAGATTTGAGTGAATTCGTGCAAATATTTTTTTCAAGCATTTCAATAGAGATTTGAATAGATATTGAGCCATGTGTTATCATTCCAAGTAAGTTCTTTGCAACCGAGTTATTTTCCTGAAGATTTCATGAAGCCCTAAATTTGTTAGAACAATGGAATCTTCATCCAAGTCTACAAAATCTAAGACTGAAAGTGACAAGAAGGTCACACTGATTAAGTCTACAATATGTGAAGAACCCAAATACAAATTGCATTCCAAGATTGCTTCACAAGTTGATCAATCAGGCACGTTTTCAAGCATATCACATAGGGTTTTACTGGTACAAGATATATGTGCTTATATCCACTGAAAGATAAGTGAAATCAGAGATTTTGAACTACAATCAACATACCAGGAGCTAAGTGAGAACAGAAATCTCAAGGATAAGCATAAACACCTAGAAGTCAAAGGACTAACAAATGCCCTATATTTCCCAAGGGAGTTCAATTCAAAATGGATTAGGGTTGTGTTAAGCCGTGTTCATGAACTTAAAATGTGGTTGGATGAATCGGTTAAAATATCTAAGGATGGTATACATGTGGTTACTGGGTACCCAATTAATGATAAGGAAAAGGCTATAAGGAACCCACTAAGGTAAGAGATCAAGAAGCTAATAGGAGCTGAGTAGGATGGTAGAGGAATGAGGGTCAACACCATCACTCATCTAGAAACAAGATTTTGTGCCTATGTCATTGGCTGTAAGATTTTTCAACCAAGAAGGCCCAACAACATCCCATGTGGAGCAGTAGACATAGCTTATAAAATTTTCAAGAAAGGTTTATAGTTAGACCTCACCTAGCTACTCTTGAAACAATTAGAAGAGAATATGAGGACCATCTGGGTAGAAAATACCAATACTTGTAAGTTTGGTTCATTACTTGTTTGTAAATTTTTCTACTTGCAAAACTACTTCCCATTTATCGGTAATGTGGACTAGGATGTCAACTGACTGATCATCATTCAAATTAATGAATTTATCCAGAATTTAGGTCAGAATTTTGTGGCTATGATGGATGATTATTTTGGAAAGTTTAAGGAAATAATGCACAAAAGGAGAAGAATACATGGACAAATGGTTGAAAAGCACAAGGAGGATATATATTTTATGGTAGATACTGACACCACATTGATTAAGGAAGTTGAGCCAAGAACTACATGGCTACCCCCAATGGGCTATGAACTCGACATTGACCGAGCCTCTAGGTCAATCAAGGCATTACTAGCTGAGCCCAAAGATCCCAAAGCTACTAGGTTCAAAACCTATGAGGAAGAAAATATAAGGATAAAAATGGATTTAGTCAGAGTAAAGGTTAGTAAGAAATCAAAGAAAATGATGGAAATGCTAGCTAAAAAATTCAGTGAAGAAGAAGAGGAAGCAGTAGATAATCCATTTGAAGAAGTAACTAAGGAACAACTTATGATCGGCATTAGTGAACATGAAGAGGAAATTGAGTCAGATAAAGAACTCCAAGCTGCACCAAAAAAGGCCATAAGGAAGAGAAAACAAGAAGAGACACCTACCCGAGCAAGGAAAAGATCCTCTATAGCTACTTCTCTACCCCCAAAATGAGGAATTGCAAAGATTACAAGGCCTACTCCTACAAAAACATATTAGAAGAAAAGAGGTGCACAAGCCACCACCAAGAAACCAAAGAAGAGGATAAGACTAATAAGAGGTAAGGAAGATGTAGACTCTGAATAAGAAGATGATCAAAGTCAATTTAAAGTTATTGTAAATAAAAATCAATTGGTCGATGAGTTATTTAAGAACATAAAGGAAATGAGTAGACTATGTCACCCTTAGATGAATCGGTATGTACATATGTCAACCGAGGATCAGGAGAAATTTTAAGAGGAAATCATCCACATGATGATTAAATTTAGAATATTACCTGTCAAATTTGAAAAATACATTCCTAAGGAGCTTCATGATAATGTATCAGCAAGATGGACATATGCCTTGCATACTAAAAAGAAAATGAGGGAACACTCATTAATTTTGGCAATGCCTACTCTATCGGTAACTGAAGTTAAAGAAATGATGAAACAATATGTGAATATATTTTTGATGAAAGGTTGAGTACTAAGCATATTGCAAGGAAAATTTGAAGAAGTAGATGCAGACAACAAGGTCTTATGGACTAAAATTTTGGAATCTAAGGAAGAAACAGATAAAAATGCATTAGCAATAATCCCCAAGCAGAAGGTCAAAGGTAAAGTAAAAGGGATACATTTAGATGATGCCAACATAGCTACTAAAGATCCAATTCATTTATCAAATACTAAAGTACAAGATGATACTTATGCTGAGGACTTCTACCCGACAGGATATATTGAAGAGGACAAACAGGAAACTCCCGAGCAATTAGAAACAATTGGGACTGATGAAGTCACAATAGAAGATATTATCGATGGAGATCCTAATGATGAAGCTAAGGTGAATGAAGATATCACAATGGATGCAGAAAATACTGAAGAAGATCAACCTATTGAGGTAGCATAAGAAAACATACTGGGTAATTTGTTGATATTTGTACAAGAAATTAATATTTCCACTCAAGGGAAATCCAAGGATCAGGCACCCAAGCAATAGAAGGAAACCAACGAAGGACAGGGTGAAAAAAAACCAAAGGAAACAACTAAGCTTGACAAAAAAGAGGCAAAAACTAAAGAACTTGAAACTAAAACAAATGTAGATACATCTATAACTAAAACAAGGTAAGAAGCCCAAGGACATCAAACCAAGGTAACAGTCACAGAGCAGGATAACAAAGAAAGTGTGTCAACTGAGAAACAAAAGTCTAATCCAGAGACTAAAGCTCTTGTATCATATGGGAAATCTCTCACATCTAGCACACAAGAGAAGAAGAAAAAGAAGAAACATGGTATGGGTATAGTCACATTAGATGAGATCATTGAAATTCCCACATGTGACCTGAGAACCATAGACCCAAAATCATTGAGAAGGTATGGAGAAATGTGCACAAGGAAGTCTACACAAGAGAAACTAAGACAAGAAAGAAAGCATAAACAATTCTTAGAGGATGTTAGATAAATTTTGATGCAAATAGTCCCTAATATCAATGTTGATGAGGCAACTCCCATCATTGATTAGCTTGCTACTCTAACAGGCCACATAAATTCTCCAAATATAGATGCTGAGAAAATAATTGAAGAAAGAGAAGAGGCTAAGATTCAGTTAAAGCTAGCAAAGTGAATCAGCCAGGAAGTGGCAAGTAATAAAGTGAAGTTATCTAAGGTAATAACCAAGCTCAATGTTATTATTCAATGAGTTATTACAGTTTTGCACAAGATATGCACTATAGACCATTTCAATACTGAGATTTGTGAAAAGATAAATAAATTACATGAAGAATTAAAGGTTAGTGCAAGTAGTCTTTTAACCAAGCCGAATGTTTTCTATGACCATTATGCTAAAGTTTAACAAATCCAACGGTTAAGACTAGAACTCGGGAAGGAAGAAGATAAAATCAGAGATCAAGTAACTGAGCTATAGGTAGAGTTACTTACACACCTCAACATGATGTAAAAGCATGTGAATAAGGCAAAAGAGGTAGTTTCCACCCTTGAGATATAAGTTATAGAGAATATTTTTGGTATGCATGCACAATTCGAATTACAGAAGATTGCTCTTGAAAATCTTAAAGAGGAATGGGAAAACCTCTTGGCTACTTTGCATAAAACCCATCAGAACATATTTGACAAGTTGTAAGTACTTTTTTGGCATTAATGTCAAAAAAGGGGGAAAATATATGTATATATTTTTGTATGTACTTCATACCGAGAGCATGTACAAAGGGGGAGTTTACATAGATTCACATTTTTTGGTTAAGTTCAAATTTTGCAGTCGGTACACATATACATAAAAGTTTTTGATACTAATACCAAAGGGGGAGAATTTTACTCCTAAAGAGAATTAATGGTTTTCATTAGTATCATTTAGTCATACAGTCAGTAAAGGAGACAAGACAAGACAGTCGGTCAATACGCAGAGCCTAGAGAGCGAGAAGAACACAAGGCAGATCACTATGATAACCAAATACAGTTTTGACCGAGCACAGTAGTCACTGAGCATTCATATGAACTAATAACTAGTTAATTGTCAAGTGATGAATATAGTATACACCAAGTGAAATAGGAAACAACATATGCAGTTCAGAATTGCATAAACTACAAGGGAAATAGTTTACATTGATTAGAAAATGGTTTGCCAAGATCGAGATGAGATTTAATATGGATGTAATCATTTAATTCTTGATGACTCCTATGTAAATGTGATCTAGGTTATTAATTTCTACTATTGATCTTAGGTTTTCTAAGATAGTGTCTAAACCCTAATTAGGTCAAATCAATTTATTATAAAGTTTATATAGATGTCATTTTGACAAGTATCACACATGTAGTAGCCACCATTGGAAGACATATGAAGATCAGATAGGGTTATTATTGACAAGCATTGACAAAGAATATAGTTTATCAGAAATAAAATGCTACCGAGCATAATTCAGAGAAGAGATCAATCACATTAAGGTGATAACAGATAAGTACATAACATATCCGATATTAGGCAAGATGGGTTGTTATTTATAGATCAATCTTATTATTACTTTTTAACCATTGTACTAGACCTTAAATCTCTTAACATAGTGGACTTAACAGTTCTTTTGTAAAATCTCTTAACCAAGTGCACACTTAATTGTGTTGCTAAAATCCTCTAACCAGGTAGATCTAGTTGATTGTATTGTTACTCATAATAGGGTAAGATCACCAGAAGTGATCAAATATTTGTACACTTAACTAGCATCTTTGTTACTACAGTAGTGAAGCTTTGTGGGTGCCATCACCACCATATTTTTTACCTTTTAACAAGGTTTTCTACGATACCAAAATACAAGTGTTATGTGTACGAAGTTTCATGAATGCTTTATTGATTAGATTACATGCATTTACATTTTAGTTATGTTTTGGATGTATGTTAAATATAAGTGATACAATAGTTGGTGATATTCATGTTTACAAGGATTTAGTTTGAAAAGTTTTTAAGGGTACTAATTCACCCCTCCCCTTTCAGTACACACCTTTCCATAATTCCAACAGTTAATGTCTATGGGGACATGTGCCTCTTGGAGGGATTTTTTGAGGATTTCTTGATGGATGGGTGAGGTACAAAGAAGATCTAGGATGGAAATCTAGGTGGGGGTATTCCCAAGGTGTTACAGGAGATTTTATTGTGCATTGGATGAGGAAGAAATTATTTAGTATTTAAGAAATATATAATGAACTAAGAGGCAGGGTGAATCAATGTAGTAACCACTTTAATAATTTCAACTAATTCTAATCATTGGTTACAAATAAAACAATAAACTAATCATTTGTACATTAACCATTATTCTTGATAACACTCATAAACATAAAGAAGTAAATGTAAACCAAACATCAAAACCATTAACACATGTGACACAATGATTTCGGTATCATGGAAACCCTTGTAAGAGGGAAAAACCAAAGTCGGGATGAAACCCACAATCTTCTTTACTGCAGCTAGAAGGTGCCATGTGAAAGGCTTACAAAAAATCTTTCTTAGAGTCATTCATCTTGTGAGAGATGTCTATTACACTATGAGATCTATAATAAATCCCTTTGAAATTATACCTCATGTGAGGATTGAAACCTCAATCTAGAGATTCACCTTGTAAAAGGATTTAATAACTAAGACTTGTAAAAGTCTACCAGATAAGAGGATTTAACCTATTGTAATTGTGAGAGAACAACAAGTAACTGATTTATAGTAGCACTCCTTTCCTATAATATCCTTTATGTCATGTAGCTTCTTATCCAATCTTATCACAATCTCTTTTACCAGTCATTGATTGATCTTACAAAAATACATCTTTTTCCACAAAACTGTCTAAACCCTGTGTATCCTTATTATAGATTATCTTTTATTTGATTCCTTACAATTTTTTACGCTTAAAAAATACCATTGATTTTGGCTATTAATTTTTTATCTCTCCTATCTCTCTATTTACCAATCTCTAGACAGTAATACATTTTGTTCTTGGAATTCAAACTTTCTTTAAGTCATTTTTCACTTTAGGTTCAACTGCTTGTAGAATGTTCTAGATCATTTCTAACCTTAGATAAAATTTTCCATACATTTAAAAAAATAGAATCTTGACAACTCAAATAATTTTCATAACAAACCTCACCTCAAAATCTGTGTCAATTTGTCATTTAGTGATCAAAGAAATAATGTTGCAAATTTTATTCCAAAATACTGATTAATCATTCAAATCCAAATAACATATTAACATTCTAAGAGTGAATCATACAATTCATCTTTAGCATGTTGTATTACATCATCATGTGAAACCGCTCCTCATAATATTTAATCTTCACATATATTCATCATGTTTTCATCATATTGATGTTCTTCCTACTTACCGGTTGTGTCACTTAACTAGTTTTAGATTGTTCAAATTAGATTCTTCATTATTGGTCATTTTCAATTGTGTTGATAGATTGTTTAGTGTGTTTGACTATCAATGACAACATTTGATCAAATAGGTATCATTTTATTTTTTTTCTTTCCTAGTAATTTGATCAATGCTAATAATCTCCCCCTTCAGCATTGATGGCAAACCTTGTCAATTTCAAGATTGTACAGAACAATGAAAGAAAAAGAAAATTACATACTAAATTGTTCAAAGTAACTCACAACAAAACTTCACCAAAATATTTACATTTCATTAATTGATAGTATTCCATGTACAATAATATTCCATTCCATTGATCCCCCTTTCATGATACTTTCAAAAAAAGTCAAAAAAAATTCACCATTTCACCATATTGTAATTTCCACCACATTCTCCAACTTTTTTCATCAAGGACAAAGGTGTAAATCAAAATTTTAGTCCACATTGCATTCAATCAAATGACTTTACAACTTGTCAAATATAGTTGTGTAATTTGTCTTTTTTGTACTCAAAGTAGTACCCCAATTTGTCCTTAAGTGTGCAAGTGCAATATTCTGACCCATAATAGTACTTGACAGATCTTCTAATTCATCCAGTGTAGCTAGCTTAAGTTTCCCAATCAAGTGCTCAACATTCTTAACACTAACTAACATTAAATCAGCAGTAGGGGCCAAAAATGAGTTCAAGTCAAGTAAAGTGTTCCCCCTTTGTTCATGCTCATCTTGAATTGTCTTTAGCTTACCTTCTAGCTCTCTGACTTTAGCTGCATAAATCATAGCACTTCTAGAATTTGTATCATACTTCTCAATTGTTTCATCCAATTCCTTCTAAAATTCCTCTACCTTCTTGTCTATATCACTAGTGAACTGAGATAACTTTGACACTTTTTTTACTATTCTACCAATAATTTTCAGGTAACCTTTTGCAATCTCAACTTCTTTCTGCAAATTTTCCTTTGTCTTTGACAATCTTTACCTTTACCTTTTCCATTCTTTTCTTCTCATAGGTGTCTTCAGCTATAGACATTGAGAATTTATCCAACAATGATGTATCCTCCAGTATTTCCTTTACTGACTTATCTAGTTGATTAATGATATTATCATTTTTGTCAATATTAGCATCAGGTACTAAGGTGTGCAATATCTCCTTTTTTATTTTGATCAATCTCTCTTTCTTCTTCATTCTTTCTTTGTTCCTCTCAACTTGTACCTTTAACTTTTCTGAGAGTGCCATCATTTCATTAGGACTCAATAGCTTAAAGTCAACCTTTTTTAAGCTCAGTTCTTTAATGGCTTCCTCTTCCTTATATACTTTAGGAATCTATATACTTATTCTTCTCCTTTTCTTTACTGACTCATCAAGTTCCAACTTTATCTTAACGGATTGTTCTACCATTTTTGTTGTCTCAACATTGATAGGAGTTACCAATAGTATAGCTAATTGTGTAGCGGGAGGGGTAAGTGTAACTCTTGGTGATCTATTTACCTCCTCATAAGTTAATTTCTCAATAACTACCTCATCTTTATTTTTCTCATCTGTATTTTTCTCTTCTTACTTCTCTATTTCCTCTACCTATGTAGGGATAACCTCAAGAACTTGCTCAATTACTTGTGATAGAGCATAAGTGATAGGTAGAGAGGGTGAACTAGGTATTTAAAGAATTACTACCTCATATTGGTTTAATAAATCTTCTTCTTCCTAATCAGAATGCTCAGGTTCATCACATTCTTCCTCTTCATCTCCTTCCTCTTGATCTCTTTTAGATCTATCAATATAATATTTCCAAGCTTTAACTATTTCATCATGTAGAGCCTGTGTTTCTCCTAACATAATCCTAGTGACTCTATTTTGATAGGGAAATCATCCTTGTGTGTATCAAAAAAATATTTAATTTTACTAACATCTAATCTAGTATCACACTCCATCAATGCTTTCTCTCTTACTTCATTGCCAATACCTAAAGCAGTTTTCCATCTCCCATGAATTATGTCAAATAAATTTCTAGATATATGACCACTAATTTCTGTAGGACCTCTATTGAACTTTTTCATAATCTTTCTAATTGTAGTTTCCAATCTTCTCTTGATCTCGTCACTATGACATAAATTATACTTCCTAGAAACTCCACCTAATCCTCTAGAAGTCTTAATAGCTTGTATAAATTCATCAATGAAAATGCCTTTAGAAGTTTTACCTGCTTCCTTTACCTCTTTCACTTCCCTATCCAAAGGGGTTTCCTCACCATCATCCTTTGTTTACTTATCCTTTTGGCTAGATGATGAAGATTCGGTTCCTTTGGCTGCTCTTGTTGGTGTTCTTCTTGTAGGTATTAGTGATGAGGTATTTGTAGGAGTCTTCTTCGCTTGTTGATTCACCTTTCTCTTATATATTTTATTGGGTGATTTTATTGTTTTATCTACCAATTGTGTAGATGATGTTGAAGGGGCCTCCATTACTCCTTGAGATGTAGAACTTTTTCCTCTGAATTTAGCCTCTAGCCTTCTTATCATTTTCCTTGTTTTTCTTTCTATTACTGGCTTCTTAAGTTCTAACTTAATTCTAGAGCCAACTTCATCATATGTTCCAAACCTTTTCTCTGTTTTATCTATAGGTTTACTTAGAAACACCTATTCATGTATGCCAATCCCATCTTCATAGATTTCATAACCTATTGCAAGGAATCCATAATGTTCTTGCCACAACAGGTTGAAGTATACATGTTCTTGTATCAACTAAGAAACATATTTCATCCTTATACTTTCCAACCATACCAGGTGGTATCCTCCACCTCTTGTGCATTGTAGTTTAGAAACTTTTAAAATATCCCTACATATGAGTATCTTATTGGTCTCCCAATTCCTTAATGTAATCAAAGATTTGTGTTACCACAGGTTTATCTTCCTTCCATTCAACATGACCTTTTCCAGGGAAATACTTTTAAAAATAAAATAAAATACATACAATCAATGACCCATACTTGAATCATTTCTTATTATCATTTGTAATCTTTTCCCTATTAACAACCATCTGACTAGCTAAAAATTCACATAGGTTGTATGGTACATTCTCACTTACCAATTTATATGCAACATGTATCACTCCATGAGGAATATTTTTGTATCTTCTTGAATGATAAACCTTATAACCAACAACCATCTCTGTAAATATCACTACATCATCGGGGATATCCATCACAGTCAAGGCTCTCTTGTCTCTTTGATATTTTGTTAATTATGCAACTAGTTCTCCAAAAAATTTCCTAAGGGTACGCATCTCACCGATAGCATTGAAACCTATAACTCTTCTAATTACTTCACTAGTGATATTTTGGTTCTTATCCAACCATAGGGATTGATCATGAAACCTTCTCAATACATATCTCTTCCATTCATTGTGAAAACAATTAGGTAAATGAAGTGCATTTAGAATACCATTGTTCATTAGATGTGCAGACTCATTCTTCAAGCTTCCATTTTTACACAACTTCACATATCTTGTTTTGATATCTGCTTCTCTAAGTTCCCCCATATTTTTATGAATAAAATAATATATTTCCTCGACCAATAGGGCTCCAGATGGAATTCATGACAATGCTCCTACTTTGTCAACCTCAGCTACCTTCATGGGATGCAAATTGAATTGCGGTCGTGGTTCTTTAACATGTGCAATTAGAATAGGAGTATCAATCTTTTTTACCATCTTCAAATCTTCTCAACAATCAAAATCACAAACTTGACTCTAATCGGTCAAATTATTTACTTCAACTCTTTCTCAGCTTGTGTAGGTTTTAGCACTCTTACTTTACAAATTTAATTGTTACCCATGAAATTCAAGTAGATGATTACTCAAATTTATTTCACACTAGCTCATAAACATTTCTCATGAAGGAAAAGTGTGCAAATAATCTCTTCTCATGTATTTATAATTCCATTGAGGTTTTACCATTCATTCTAGTTACTGTTACCTTTTCAAATGGTAAACCATCTTACCGTTTATTCATTAAATGTATAATTCTACCATTTGGTTCTCTTCCAACAGTAATCTTTTACAATGGTTGAAAATTTTTCATAATACCATTAAGGATAGGTATAGTAACATCACCTCTCATCTTAGTATGCTAATTTGGATTACTTACCAATAAATTGTTTTTAGGGGACCAATGGATAGGACATTTATATTGTTCCCCTCAGGTCAATTTCTTGACTTATCTAGATGATGAATTCTTAACACTTGATGGTTGAGATCCCAATTAGGATGAACTTAATCCTCCTTTCTTAATCCAAATTTTCTTCATATTACTTCTTACTTCTTTAACATTTACAATCTCCTTTCCTTCATTTTGTGGTGACTGGTTCACTAGACTATTTTTGCAATCTCTTGCTAGATGACCCATTCTATTACATGCATAAAAGATCATGCCAGTTGATCTCCATGGTCCATAATAATTGCTCAAGATTGTTCTTCTATAATTTGTTGCAATATGTCCATGAATTCCATAGTTTTCACAAATTACACCAAATTTTTGTTCTCTACCATAAGTATTCATCAATGGCTTAGATGATCCATAATTATTCAATGTTGACCTACACTTTGTTTCTTTATGTCCATACTTATTACAATTTTATCAATATCCCTCAAATCTTTATTTGTACTTAGCATTGGGACTGCATTCACTTTTTCTACGTCCAAATCGATTATAGTTATAACAATATCCATTAAAAGATTGAGTTTTAGGACTTATCGGTCTGTGTCTGCAAACATTTGATGTGTGTCCTAGCTTTCCACAATTTTAGCATGTAGGCTTTGCTTTTTTATTCCTTGACTACTGATAGGTGACTTGGATTCTTCTTGTTTCTCCTTGTTCTTTGACAATTCTCCTATTTCATCTGTACTCCCTCCAATATATCCTAATCCAGTTGTTTAATTAGGTTTCCTTTTATGATTGAGTTGTTCAAGGATCTTCAAGGTATTATCATGTCCTCTCTTAAGATGTTCATGTGCCTATCTTTCTTTATTAAGTTGTCCTTGTGCTTTCTTCAATTCATTCTTCATCATTTCAATTTCATCTCTTAGTTTTGCATTCACTTCTCTCAGGGTTTCATTCTCAATCATAACATATTCATTTTATTCATGTGCATCATGAAAATTTTCATGCATTATAGCATTCTCTCTTTTGATATGATACCATTCTTCTTCCTTTAATTTCATTGCCTCTTCAAGTTCTTTCCTTGCATATTCTATAGCTCTCTTTTGTTCAAGATATTTACACATCGTTATTGATTGTCCTTCAAATTCCTTCTTCACATTTGATAGTTCTTTTGCCAATTTTGCATTTTCCTTCATAACTTCATCTAGGTCATCTTGTGCTTCATTAGACATACTTCTATCTGATAGTTGGTCACAATAGTCTTGTGTATCTCTTAACCTTTTAGTTAACTGATTTCTTATAGCAAGGGATTTCCTTAATTTCTCTTTCAATTCTTCAATTACTTTCTCAGGAGTTTTTCATGTTTCCATAGTGCTCAACTCGGGACGTTCTACTCAAGTTGTTAGACTTACCTTCAGAGTACCAAAGCTCTGATACCAATTGTTTGGTATTAAACACTATCTAATGCACTAAGAGAGGGGGTGAATCGGTGCAGTAACCACTTCAACAATTTTAACTAATTATGATCACTGGTTACAAACAAAATAGTAAACTAATCTTTGCTACATTAACCATTATTGTTGATCACACTCATAAACAAAAAGAATTAAATGTAAACCAAACATCACAACCATTAACAGATGTGACATAATGATTTTAGTATTGTGTAAACCCTTGTAAGAGGGAAAAACCATAATGGGGATGAAAGCCACAATCTTCTCTACTGCAATTAGAATGTGATATGTGAAAGGCTTACAAAAACTCTTTCTGAGAGTCATTCATCTTGTGAGAGATGTCTATTACACTATGATATGTAAAATAAATACATTTTAATTCTACCTTGTGTGAGGATTCAAACCTTGGTCTAGAGATTCACCTTGTAAAAGGATTTAATAGCTAAGACCTATAAGAGTCTACCTCATAAGAGGATTTAACCTGCTGCAATTGTGAGAGAACAACACGTGTCTAATCTGTAGTAGCACTCCTTCACTATAAGATCCTTTATGTCTTGTATCTTCTTACACTTCCATAATATATGTGACTCAATACTCTCCTTCCAATCTTATCATAATCTCTTGTACCGGTTGCTGTTTGATCTTGCAAAAATACTTATTTTTTCCATAAAACTGTGTAAACCCTTTGTATTCTTCTTACAGATAATCTTTTATATAATTACTTACTATTTTTTCTTCTTAAAAAACACCATTGATTTTTCCTCTTAATTTTTTATGTCTCAATTTTCTCAATTCACCAATCTTGAGTCAGTAATACATTTTTCTTTGAATTCAAACTTGCTTTAAGTCATTTTTCACTTAAGGTTTAAATGCTTGTAGAATGTTCCAAATCATTGCTAACCTTAGATAAAATTGTCCATACATTTCAACCAATAGAATATTGACAACTCAAGTAACTTTCATAATAAACCTCACCTCAAAATATGTGCCAATTTGTCATTTAGCGATGAAAGAAATAATGTTGCAAAGTTTAATCTAGAATACTGATTAATCGTTCAAATCTAAATAATATATTAAAATTCTAAGAGTCAGTCATACAATTCATCTTTAGCATTTTGTATTACATCATCCTGTGAAACCTCTCTTCATAATATTTAATACTCACATATATTCATCAGTTTTCCATCATATTGTTGTTCTTCCTGCTTATCGGTTGTGTCACTTAACCAATTTTATATTGTTTAGATTAGATTCCTCATTATCGGTCGTTGTCAATTGTGTTGATAGATTTTTTAGTATGTTTTACCATCAATTAAAACATTTGATCAGATAGGTATCATTGTTTGTTGTCTTTCCCAATTAGTTTATTAATGCCAACAACAACATTAACACCGATAAAAGATATCCTTCCCCTACCTGTGATGATTGCACATTGACTATCTATGCTTTTGACATGGATGACATTGAGGGTGGGTTCAAACTGGGAGATGCATCCAAAAAAAATTATCATAATTTATGTGTGTAGTTGTGTAATCTTTTCCATCGCAATGATCACCTTTCTTACGTTTTCCTTGATTCAGGGGTGGTGGGTTTGCATTGGTTATAATTTTTTCCAGAATTGTGTTGAGGAAACAAATTTTGGTAGATCTATAGGATTGCATTGGGCAAGGCCTAGGTAGATGCATCAACTGTGATCTCCCTCTTATCTATCGTATCCTAGATATAGTGCTTGAGTTTCATGCACTTTATGGTAGCATGTCCCTTGACACGGTGATAGTCACAATACTCATTATCCTTGTACCACGTAGGTTTCAGGGTTAACTCACTAAATGGTTGACTTTGAGGATAGATGATCAGGTTGGCACTAGCCATTCAATCAAATATCACATCTAGGGGTTCAACAAGAGGAGTTAACATGCATTTTTGGTTATTTTTATGCATGGCTTGTTTTATCCTGGGGTGACTAATATAGCATTAGTTTGATTTCCTGGGGGTTGAAAATTTTGCATAGGTTGTATGTAAGTTGTCCTAGGTTTTTGATAGACTGGTGCATGTTGTTGATATGTTGGCATAGGTGATTTAGGACCAACCAAAAAAACCTATATTTTCTTGGTATTAGTGGCTCCATTTGTGACCGTATTCTTGTTTTTGTTCCAATAGCGAGGTCAGTCATTATTGGGCCTATCTTGTTGGTTCTCTTTTTAGTTCCTAATGGTACCATCATCCAAGAAGTTTTTCTTGATGTCCATCCCTTTTCCCTTTATATCTTGGTAGGTCTAGATACAATTCATGCACATGAAGTGGGATAATTTTGGATGCAAGTTTTTGATAAATATATTTGTGAGTTGTTTCTCTAGCAGTTGATATGATAGCCTTGTAGTGAGGTTTTTCCATCTTTTCAAATAATCAACCAGGCTCTTACCTCATTTATGTTTTCAGTTGTAGAGATCCAAAAGATATAGTTTGTTCTCAATGTTATGTGTGTATTTTTCTACAAACTTTTTCAGATAATTCTACAAAGTTTGATACTAATCTATTGGATATATTTCTAGGTTTATGAGGTTTATCGTTCCAAATCCTGGTTTACACCTTTTGCAAGTTATTCATGTGGTTTAGGTTTTCAAAATTCATCAAATTTTCCATAACCAAGTTTGAAAACCCTTGTCCTAGGTTTTTTCCTTGAGAAGATCTTGTTTCTTTGTATAAACCCTTAAGTTTTCCCTGATTCTTATGTTTCGTCATTACTTTTCAGGTCACTTAAGTTTTCTTTTCTGCACATGGTCATTTTTCCTAGTCTTTGCCGAATTGCACAATGTATTTCCCTATCCATAAGTCTTATAGTGATTTGGAAATTGTAGTGTGTCCTTTAGCTAAGATTTCTTCAATCGCTGAATCTCCCATTTCATATCATGGTGAAGTTTTCTTCCAGCGATCCAGCAACTGTGTAATCTCCTTTTCGCTTGCTACCTGGCGGTTTCTCAAAATCTTTTGGCAACTCAGCGAGGTAGTTGTCTCTTGTTCTTTGGATCAGGTGGCTAACTTCATGACTTTCTAGCAATCTCATGAATGTCGTTAATTGTCTTTTCATCCAGTGGTCATGCTTTAATCTCACAAAGACTGGGTCCTACATAAAATTATCTGGCAATCTGGTGAATGGGTCTTGTTCTCATGATCTTTTAGTTTGGCAGCTTTGACAAAGAATTTTGGAAAAGGATAGATGTTTTCTCTTGTCACTTAATCTTAATAAAATATGGTGATGCCCTAAATCATTTAGCGACTTAGCGAGTGCAATGTTTGTGAGATCCCTAAATTAGTTAGTGAAGCTCCAAAGTGTTCAACGACTTGGCAAACAAAGCAGAGTAAAGTGTGTTTTCAATGGTCACTGATTCTCGTGAGAAAATATGATGGTCAAAGTTTTTAGGTGATTTAGTGATAGCTGCTGATTGTGTTCAAGATCAATGGTTAGCGCGTAATCTCAAGAGGTAATCTGTGGTGTGAAAAGTACTTAGCGAATTGGAGGTAGACGTTATTCGCTCATTCTCGAAGTCTGACTGTACTTAAGAATTTCTTTCTAAGAATGTGAGATGGCCTTGTTTGCTAAATCACAATGAGGAGTCGGAGTTAAGCTTGGCTTTCTGAGAATAGGAGATCCTTGTGTTCGCTAGTTCTCTAGATGAACGTTGAGTTAAGAAAAGATTCTAAGAATTGGCGAAGTCTTCGGTCGCTGAATCTCTAAGCTGGTTGGGGGCTTAGCATGAGTTTTACAGGATTGCCCTTGAACCATCGATCATTTCTAGGATCAACGATGGTCGCAAGATCTTGATACAAAGCCTTGAGTTATGAAATCATTCTAATATTTTGCGAATGGCTTGGTCACTGGGACTCCAAACTTAATCACGGGTTGGCATTTCTTTTTGAGATCACGAGTTTCCTTTGTTTGCTAGATCTCCAAGCCATGTATGGTTAAGTTCTCAATGCCCTCAGTTCTTTTTGAGTCATTGCAATGTGGAAAAGGGTACTGTGTCAAGCTGGAGAAAAGTAGAAAGCCATCCAATCAAGTTTTAACAATGGATTTTGTCATTAATTAAGGGTTTTTAATGCAAAAATCCATGATCGCTGCTCTCGCGCCCTATTTTTTATTTTTTAAATCATCATGTCAGCTTCTATGCCATGACTAGCTATGATTTGAAGGTTGGTAGTGTGGGGAATTAAATGCAGAAGTGACTTAGGCTAGATTCCTTACAATTTGGCAATCATACGCACGTAGATTCTTAAAGTATATAGTCAGGACCTCATTGCTTTCCATGCTCAAAGTTTTTTTGAAGTTGATTGTGAATTATTGGCACCAAGGCTATAGGAGTGGAGTTGTAGAGCTGTAATATCTTCTTTCTCAATAGAATGAGTCATCCAGAGGTGGGTGCTACATCTTCCAGTGGAGGTGTGAAGGAACAGAGCGGAGAAGACAAGGGGAAGCCAAATTACTCTAATGAATTTATCAAGATGCTACCAGGTTCGAACCAGAACAAGAAGGCTATTGACACAACCTTTGAAGACCTTATGGACAAATGCAAAGATCCTATCACACCTTCAGGATCAGGTTTCACCATCTTCTCATATTTTTATAATAATAGGCATAAAGCAATTCCAGTCTGTATTGCTTGGACTTTAGGGATGGCCAAGTTGATTGTGCTTGATGTTTTCCTTGATGTTGACCTGATTATTATGTTAGCAAGGCTTTATGACCCCATTTCAAGAACTATTAGGCAAGAAGACCAGTTTGTTTTCCTTTCCTTAGATAGGAGGTCTTTCATGAGGGCTTTTGACTTTTATGATTCCTCTTCTACTGAGATTGACCTGAAAAATGAGAGAGATAAGTATGCTAGTAACATCAGGTCTATTAAAAGTCAAATTGTTAGACACATTCCCAAGCATGGTAATTACATTGCCCCTCTTCCTACTAGTATGAATTCTCCTTATCTATTTTCTTCCCTAAGTGGTTACATGAAATTCTAGTTTCATGGGTTATGTAGGGTTTTAGGAATTGATGGAGATGAGGAAAAGTTGCCTGTCAACCTATTTTATATATTCATAACTCTCTCTCAAATACTGACTATGATTACATCTAGTATGTGATCGATAGGATTCATGAGGGTTTCATATCTATCAAAGAAAATAAAAGACCTATTAGGTTTATGCATTATTCCCTTCTCATGCACTTGATCTTATTCTACCATGTTGACTCCCTTGATGCTAAGATGTTGAAATTGAGGAGACCTTTTAATAACCAGCCAAACCCATTGCAGTACTGGTTGAGGGTTTGGAATTACACTTCCAATGAGTGTAATTTTTCCATCTTTCAGAATTACTTTGTTCATCTGGTTCTTGGGATGTTGGGTACAAATGTTACAAGATTGTTGACTAATGTTTTGAGGTTGCTAAGGCCATTGCAGTTTGAGGATAAGTGGACAGGAGATCACAATTGGGGTGATTTCTACCTTGGGGATAGTTACACAATTATTAGGGTTTATGGTTTCCCTCAACCTCCACATTTGTTACCTAGATATGTGCCTCCTAGAGTTGCCATGATGGATTTTATATGGCAATTGATGTGGACTGACAAAGAGCATCTTGCACCTCATAGAAAGGGGACATTTACACCAAGGCAGTTCAGAATAGGCAGTTTCTTAATTGGCAAGAGGGCTTTGGATAAGGTCAGCATTTGGTTAAATCATTTCAAGATGTGTTCAGCCACTTGCAGGTATGTGGACTCTGAGGGTTTCATTAGGACAGCCAAAATGACTCTGATTCCAAGCATTGGGTCAATTAAGGAGCATGAGGGATTAGATGAAGAAGATGTGATTAGAAAAATCTTAGATTTTGATGAAGCCAAGAAAAGATGGAACAAATATTTTGAGTTTCTTAATATTCAGAAAAGGCTAAAGTTAGTTGGTATTCCTTTTGGTGGTTATTTCCCTGAGCTCCCATTTCTGCAAAGAATGGAGAAGATGATAGAAATGTATAGTACTCTGTCTAAATAGTTAGAAGACCAGATTGAAGAAAATTTGGAGGTCCCTAGGGAGTATTCAGCCTCTGAACCTGAGGAGTACACTAATGAGTCACAAGAGGGAAGTAGTCCACCTCAAGGAGAGGATGTACCAATAATTGATTTGACTCAAGGTCAATAAGAGGAAGTGGCTACTTCTGAGCCACCTTTGAAAAAATAGAAACTTGAGGTTGGTGAACCTTCAAAGAAGAGAAAACAAAAGAAGGTAATTGATATTGCTTTAGCTCTGGTGCCCGGTGATAGGGCTTATCACCATCAGATAAGAAAGGCCATCAAGGATGGCAAGAAAATTGTAACAAAAGAGGAGGGGGATCTATCCTTGTTGTTGGGAAAGGATGAAAGAGAACTATATTAGGAAGAGTTTCTTAATGATGAGTAGTTCATGAAAAGTAAAGAATTTAGAGATTTCCTCATTTGGAGGAAACATGAAGAGGTGAAGAATTCTTTGCCTAAGGGTATGCATCCAAGTGAAGAAATGATGAGGGCTTTAACATCATATGACCCCAGTATTGAAAACATTACTGTAGAGGAGGCCAGAGAAATGGTCAAGTCAAGTGGTATGCTCTTGACTCCTGGATGGGATTTGACATCTACCTTCCTCATAGACCAAATTAGGAAGAAGCCTCAGGGAGGCTTTTCATACAAGGTATAGATTGATGATGTGATCAGGGGGAGTGGCTATGACCCTAAGTATTAGGTAGTTGCTTTATGGTCTCTAGCTCCAAGAACTCAGAAGCCATCTTTGGTGAGCATAGAAGACAAGATGGAGGGAGATAAGATAGTCTAGACCGTGCAAAATACTACTGATCTTGAGGTGTCAAAGGCAGTTGTACACCTTTCCTACCTTAATGAAGCTAAGACTATCTAGTTGTCAGAGGGATATGATAGATTGTTTGAAAATTCAATGAAGGTATGAAAGGATAGGGATCTACAACTTATGATGGTCAAGAAATTGGAGGATGAGGTTGAGGACTTAAAGGTGAAACTCAAAGAAGCCTCAAAAGCAATTCTTATCCCTTCTTTGCAAATTGAGGCCCCTCCTCAAATAGATATAGAAGTTGCTGACAAGCCTATTGAGGACTTAGATAAAATAAGGTTGGATGCATCCCTGGATACTATAGCAAAGATTGTGCAGTATAGGCAAAGAAAAATAAAGGAGAAGATGGAAGTAGTCCATCAATCAGTTAGTCATTTGAACAAGGCTAATGAAAAGGTTAATGAGTCACTAATCACTCTGGAGCCACTATATACTATTTGGTCAGGAAGAAGTTTTTTGTTTGATAAATTAGATGCTTTGCAGTAAAGTAGGCCCGATATTCCTAAAATAGTAACAGAGGTATTTGAGAAAATTGGTTTGGTAAGTGTTATATCAAATTTTTCCAAATAAAGGCCAAGTTGGCTATGTTTGATAGGGACTATAGTAGGTACTTGCCTTCAATATATGGTGATGATGGAAAGGTAGTTAGTATAGATGAGTGGAAGGCATCAATGGATCAGTTGGTAATTAAACAAGATGCTTTCCTTAATGGTGATAGTGCCCTAGACTTGGAGGGATGTAATATTATAATTGATAGTTTGTTTAAAGTTGAGAGTGATTGCATACGGTTTGTGGTAGAGGCTAAAAATATAACTGATTCTATGTGGGACCAACAAATCAAATCACTACAGGAACTACAGGCTTATAGTTGGCCTTTTGATGATGATGTGGCAGCCTGGGACAAAATGACAAGGAGGAAAAAGAAGAAGCCAGATGTCCTCATGTTAGAAGAAGAAGAAGAATAGAGCACACATGGAACCTGATCTAGAATTTGAGGGAGAGCATGTTTCAAACATAGGATGATGTAAGTTAGCCTGTAATGGTGGTCATCATTCATGTAACAAATCAAGGTAACTTCTCTGAAATATCTTCAGACAAAGGTGCCACCTATGAAGATGTTAGTAGTTGAGAACCACTTTTTGTTACTGTAATCACTGTCTTTGGTTTGTACTTTTGTCTTTTATGCAAGTTGTTTTCCCAGCCATCCGAAGCTTGTTGCATCCTTTCAAGGATTCCAAGATGGCTGTTGGTATTTATAGCAAATTTTTGCTCATTTTGGAGGGGGAACTTTTGTAAAAGCAAACTGAATATAGAATCAAACTTCTTTGAAATTTTGTTGAAATTGTAATGGATACAATGGAGAATTAATAGAAATATATTTGAGTTCCATTTCTATCTCTGGTTGTCTTCATGTATGGATGCTTTTGAATGTCTTATGCATTAATTAGTAAGGCTTTTTAATGTATTGTTCACAAGGTGAATATAGGGGTTGAACTCAAGTTTCTCTCAAGGAGAGAAAAAATATTTAGGGAGGTCTCTAGGATTTTAAATTCTATGCATGAATTTGATGACAGGGTTGGGAATTGGGAGAATAAATTGTTAGGCAATTTATTTGAATTTCAATATTTTTGTGTTAATAAGATTCTGTAGATGTTTAGTTTTGACTCTAGCCCTATGAATAAGGCACTGGTTTTGGTTTGATTTACATTTGTTCACCATCATTTTATCAAGAATTTATCTCCATTTACTTTTATTGTATGTCTTTGAGTTGATACATTTATGTCAAGTGCATAAATGTTTGTTCTGATGCTTTGAAGAAGCTTTTAAGAAGGTAAACCCGCCTAAGTTTTATACTCAAAGTGAAGAAGGTTTCAAAACCTTAAGTACCTTAGTGCTTTCATTTTGTTAGATGCATCTATTGGGATTATTGGAGTTATAATTTTCAAGATTTTATGAATCTTAAATCATCTGCAGATCTGAGCACTAACATAATCCATAGGGTATTTTGTAGAACCACTCAATGGAGGTTCCCCATAGGATCTTGAGAAAGAGGTACATGATAAAATTGTCACTATAAGTAACCTCTTGACAAGCCATGTAGAATCCTTTGACATGGCCCTTCCCCCGGTACTTGTCAAACTTGGGAGTCTCAAAATGTTTGGGGAAGGGGACTATTGTGCTAGATCTATCAAAGGGATAAGGACAAACCTCCTCAGACTTAAAGGTCTTATTAGGATTTGGTAATACTAAGAGGGGGTGAATTAGTATTATAGCACTTATATGATTTATTCAACCACTTGAAAAATATAAAACTTAAAGAAAATAACCATGCAAAATTAGCATAGACAAGATAACACATGACACCATTATTTTGCTCTTGAGGAAACCCTGTTAAGGGAAAAACCCTGGTGGGGATGACACCCAAAATTATTTGTACTATATAAAAGAGATCATGTTAGGAGTCTTAGCCCTATTAGGAGCTGATTAATACAATAGGAAGGTGCCCCTATTAAATGACAGACCTTGTTAGGAGTCTACAAAGCTCTCTTAAGCGTATTACAACTATGCAACATGCACTCTCAAAATATGGACTAATGTCCTATTACAATGAGTATTATATCAAGACATGAGAACAAACTTCTACAACTCCATGCATCACTGTTATTATTCACTTCACCATCTTATCTTATCTACTTATATTCACACATACATATTTGCAATGCTCCACCACACACTGCATTTACTAATTACATCATTTACTTATACCCGATTAAGAGTAAAGTAACTAGGTCAGCTTCTATAGGAAATTACAAAATATAACTCAAGTTCAACTAAATAATATTACAACATGTGACCTTACATACATTACAATTGAATTATGTCATCCATCATACATGATCAATCCATAAAATAACCTAGCATAGGTCGGCCAATACCTATGCAACTTCATAAGCCTTGATGCTATGTTCTCTACCTTTAACTGTACTCAAAGAGTTATATCTATGAAACCATGCATCCAAAACATGTGCACTCACACACAAAGATCTTTCATAAATTAATACATCATCATGTGACTTTGCATGCCATATTTCATCATGTTAACATCTTCGCAATCCATAATATTGTACTTGTCAACTTGTGACTCACTGTGGACTTAGGCATTTTTCACATTGTGGCCTAGCAAGACTATGTCCTTGTGTCTTATGGTGATCATGGGGATAAGTGTTTCCATAAATGACAACATACATGCAATCCAATGTTGAATACTTTCCAACAATCTCCCCCTTTTGCATTGATGGCAACACTTAGTGAAAAATGACTAAGTGTAGAATACCAACTCAAACCAAAATGCAAAAATTGTCAAAAGTATATAACTCTCCCTTTCAATTATGCTTATGACTCCTTATAAGTGCATATTTTTCACTACCCATACTCCCCCTTTGACATCAATGACAAAGGTACCCAAATTTGAGTGTACAAACAAAATTTTTAATTACAAAATCATGTACTTATTATTTTAAGTACATTACTGAAGTTCCCCTTTAATACTTTGGAATTCTACCTCCTAATTCTTATTTACAATCTCAGTAACATTGATCATTCCATCAATTGTGTGTGAGATAGTATCTGCACCTGACAATTCATTTGGATTCAATCCAATATAATACCTAAGACCAAGGTCTAAGTCTACTGGTGTGGTCTACAAAATAGCAATTTTAGGAACAAGAAGGTTTCTAAGCTCACTAAACCTACTAAGCATGTTGCACTTCTCCAGCTCAAAAAATTGTTACTGACCTCTTTTTTTACATCAATAATTACCTTATTTGAATTCTCTCCTGACATCTTTCTCAATGAATCTTCTTCTTTACTTATCAAATCAACAATATTGTGTGCATGTTTGAAGGAATTTACACAAATGTTGTACATTTCTTTACCTTCCTTTATACATTCTATAGACACCTAAATATTATTACACAATTAAGTAATATTTTTTAGCTCTCTCCTAGAATAGTGATTAATTAAATATTAATTATTTGATTGATTTATGTCATCCCTTAGTTAATTAATTTAATTAATTAACTATAGTCCAATTAATTATCAAAATGGAAACCAATAGTCTGATAATTAATTAAAATCTATTTCCTCTATTAATTTAAATAAATGTATTCATCTATTAAAATTAATTCACAAATACCCTTTTCCTCCTATTTAGAATTAAATAATGCATTTAATCTAATTTAAGCACATAGGCCCTAACTTTTGTTAGGAATAAGAGTCCATAATACAACTGAGAGGGGGGTGAATCAGTTGTATAATAGAATATTAAACTTTAAACTTTAAGCTCCACAATATTAGATCCAATGAACACAATAAATGCCAACACAATAACACAATCTTTTGGTCTCAAGGAAACCCTGTTAAAGGTTAAAAAAACCCAGTGGGAATTAGCACCCATAAATAATATACTGAGAGTATAGTTATCCTTGTTAGAAGATATAGCCCTGTTAGGAGCTTATTGAAACATTACAGTACATAGCCTATGTTAGAGGATAGACCCTGTTAGGAGTCAAGAAAAAAAGAGAGGGCTCACTGCCCAAAGAAGGTTAAATCCACCTTTAGAACTCACTAGCTTGCAATAGGTGTATATAAAGAAATACATAATCTTTTTGAACTATTTTGCCAGCATCTATGTTGGCAAGTTGTCTAGACTGAAGTATATGACTAGATATAGTGTTTTCATTATGGAAACAAAGTCATATAGCAGTTTGGAGTCAACGCACTAAGTGTAAAGATCAGAAATTAGTTAAGTGTTGAAGACTGGATAGCATACAGAGTTCCTACAACTCAGAGCACCTGTGCCCATGCGTATGGATGAATTATGGTATGTTCCCTAGAATTTAAGGTTGTTAGACTATACTTATGCTTAGTCTAAGAGTGCATAAGTAGATATACAAAGATGTGAAAGTTATAGTCAGTTGAAGTTGCACAGCTAGTGTGTGCCAGCAGAGAACAGAGCATGGAGCTAACAGTGACTATTTTGGTTTAGGATTATATTTTAATAGTGTAAGGGCTATGCACCCATTATATTTAGGTTGCCAACATATATACATGTATAATTTTAAGAAGGCTTAAGCCAATTCATTTGGAAGCATTATTTGTAATTAGTTATCGGGCTGACCTAATTGTATAATTGGTATGAGCGCATAAATATAAGGTGCACCCATTGTATTCAGTACGAATGTGCAAATAGAGTTGTGAGAAGTAGAGTAGAGGTATGTGAAGAGAGCATATGATTTATTAGAGATTTGCAAGAGGTCAAATCATCAGCGCACCAAAGCAATTGATCTAAAAAGCAGTGTCATAGTGACAGTTCACCAGTAGATATAGTGTGTATCTAATCTTAGAAGTTTGTAGCCTTCATCATTTGATTAGTGAGCTCTAGGATAGCAAGTCCACTCCCCTAATAGGGATCATTGTAAAAGACTCCTAATAGGGTCTGACCCTTAACCAGGTCTACTGTACTAAAAGCATTGTAAAGCTGCTCTTAACAGGGTAAATGATCTTCTAACAAGGATCACAAAACAATAGTACACTAGTAAACCTCTGCTCTACATATAGCAGACACCAGTTCATAGCTTTTCAGACTTCTTTATCTCATCCACATCCATCCATATCTTTTTCAAGGAAAAGACCTTTTATTTATACCTTTTTACAATTTACCATTATAAGGTCGGCCCATGAGGCTTTCCTAATTACAAACAATTACATAAACCCTTCCTAAGATACACACAGTATCTAAAACAAGTCTACAATGATTTCATTACAACAATTAAGGACCGACATCATTAATTTATGTTTTCCAAACAAAACACATGCTTCATTCCCTGAGTCAGCTTTAGAATAAACCATCACTAGATCACACGCCATAGATGACATCACCAATCATTATGTACCTTGCCCTAACCAATAAACATCCTTCATTACCTTTTCCATCATCCTTCAAGTACAGATACCTTGATTCTAAATCCTCTAAAAGATATATCAAAAACCCAGAGACTAACTATGTCAATTCTCACTGTCACAATCCAGTGACCAATCTTTGCCAAAATTGATGTAACTCTCTCAATATAAAACATCTAATGATGCAATCATAGATATAAGAGTACAACATCCACCTGAAATCTCATCTAGCTTCATAGCATCTGAAACATCCGTATAGTATCTATACACTATGATTACCAGTCTATTTTCTTCATAGAAGCATATGTTGACATCAATGACAAAACACAAATGACAACAGTATGAGTGCCCATTCAGTAACATAGTGATTCAACATATTAAATGTCTCAATCACCACCCATGTATTACCAATATCCAACAATCTCCCCCTTTGGCATTGATGTCAACATATGGGAAAATCTTATCCCAAAGTTATATCAATCCAAAAGTCCTTCAACTAAACAATCTCCCCATACAGTGAGGATTTTCTCATAGCAACACTCCCCCTTTGAAAATAATGGAAAAGGGTGCCATGAGGCTTTGGCTACCTTCACAGATAAACTTTCTTCCATGATCACTCCCCCTAAGGAGTAGATCCCTACATCTAGTTCAGATAGTGATAAGGCTCTAAATACCTATGGACTGATGCATCTCTGCATCATTTAGTTCTTACTAGGAGGGGCCTGAACCCCTAGCATACCTCTGAGATATTCAAAGGTGTCTTTTGGTAGTGCCTTTGTGAAGGTGTATGCAATCTACTCTTTTGTACTGATATATTCTAATTTTATTTCTTTTTATGCCACCTTGTCTCTCAAGAAGTGATACTTATAGAAATATGTTTAGTTTTGGAATGCATCACTGGATTCTTTGACATATTTATTGTACTGGTGTTATCACAATGGATAACCATGGGCTCTTTAAAATTTATTCCAATGTCAGTTAGCATTTGTTTCATCCAAATGATCTGAGTGCAGTTTATAGCAGTAGCAACATACTCTGATTTAGTAGTAGATTGTGCTATACAATCTTGTTTCTTACTTAGCCAAGAAACCAATTTTTTCCCAAGGCAAAATGCACCACCACTAGTACTTTTTTTGTCATCAATATTCCCTACCCAATTAGCAATAGTATAGGCATAAATTTCAAAGCTATCATTTATGTCATACCATAAGCCATAATCTATGGTTCCTCTTAGATACCTTAGTATCCTTTTTACAGTAGCTAGATGTGTTTCTTTGGGTTCTTCCTGATATCTAGCCACAATTCTAACATCATTAGCAATATCTGGTCTGGTGTGAGTCAGATATTGTAGTCCTCCAACCATTATTTTATACAAAGTCTGAAAAAAACACTTTGATTCATCATCAATTGTTAGCTTGTTTCCAGTCACCATAGGTGTTCCTACTGGTTTACAATCTTCCATTCCAAAATTCTTAAGCAATTCTTTGAGATACTTGGTCTGAGAAATAAAAATACCATTCTCATTCTGAGTTATTTGCAATCCAAGAAAGAATTTCATTTCACCTATCATGGACATATCAAATTCACCTTCCATTTCTTTAGCAAATTTCTTACATAGATCATCATTACCTCCAAAGATAATGTCATCCACAAATACTTCTACTATTAGGATTCCATCTTAAGTAGTTCTTAAATACAAATTACTATCTGCATTACCTTTTTAGAATCCAAGCCCAAGTAGATACTTTTTTAACCTTGCATACCAAGCCCTAGGAGCTTGCTTCAACCCATACAGGGCTTTCTTCAATTTTCACACTATGTCTTTATCTTCACGTAGAGGAAATCCATCTAGTTGTTCTATATATACTTCTTCTTCAAGACCTCCATTCAGAAATGCAGATTTAACATCCATTTGATACACTTTGAAGTTTTTATGTGCAACATAAGATAGGAATTATCTTACTACCTCTATTCTATCAACAAGAGAAAATGTTTCTTCAAAGTCTATGCCTTCTTGTCGTGAGTATCCCTTACACACTAGTCTTGCTTTGTTCATTACAATAGTTCCTTCTTCATCCATTTTGTTTCTAAATACCCATTTTGTTCCTATAACATTTTTATTTTTAGGTCTAGGAACTAGTTCCCAAGTGTTATTCTTCTTTATCTCATCCAATTCCTCTTTCATAGAATTTATCCAAGATTCATCTTTAAAACCTTCATCTATAGTTTTTGGCTCAGCTTGAGAAATCAAACAAATTTCTTCTCTAACTTTTGATCTAGTTAGCACTCCCTGACTGGTATTGCCAATAATCTAATTTTCAAGATGGTTATTTTTTACATACCTTGGAGTTTTAGGAGTCTCATTAGTCATGCTTGTACCAGCATCACAAGCCTTTTTTTCACTTTCTTTCTCAACAAGTTCTTCTTCTTCTGTAGCAGTAGTGGTTTCTTTCCTCTCTGAAATTTGATTGCTATCATACATTCTTTCTTGTATCTGAAACTTCTCATCTATTCTCACATTGTTACTTTCAATCATCTTTCTCAATCTTAGATTGAAACATTTGTAAGCCTTTCTTTTAATAGAGTAACCAAGGAAGATCCCTTCATCACTTCTAGCATCAAACTTCCCTATGTCATCATCCCTTTCGATATAACATTTACTACCAAATATTCTAAAATATTTTACAGTAGGAGTATGATCAAACCATAGTTCATAGGGAGTTTTACTTGTACCTTCTCTAATTTGAACTTTTTTCAATGTATATACTATTGTTCCAATAGCGTCTCTCCAATGTACATGAGATATATTTCCTTCAATCACCATTGTCCTAGCAACATCAAGTATAGTTATGTTTCTTCACTCTGATATCCCATTATGTTCTGGAGTCCTAGGAGCATATGTTTGTCTCTTTATCCCATGCTCTTCACAATATGAATTGAATAAGTCTGAAGTAAATTCTCCACCTCTATCTAACCTTAAACACTTGATCTTTAATCCTGATTCATTTTATACTTTTTCTTTGAACAACTTGAATTTATCAAATGCTTCTGATTTTTCTCTTAAATATGTAACCCACATCATTCTAAAAAATTCATCAACAAAGAGTATGAAATACCTTTCACCATAGTATGACTTTTTTCTTGTAGGTCCGCATAGATATGTATGCACCAGATCCAACTTCCCTTTTGATATATATGATTTTCTTTTACAAGTGATTCTAGTCTAATTTCCCATAACACATTCTTTGCATATAGTGTTAGATGGTTTCACAATCTTTGGTAGATCTCTTACTACATTAGCCATACTTGCCTTCACAATGTTATCAAAATTAACATTGCAAAATCTCCCATGCCATAGCCAACTGTCATCTACCTTTTCAACAAAACAAGAGGCTCTAGAGGTGTTCAGTTCAAATACATTACCTCTAGATTTTGAACCGGTAGCAATCAGTTTTCCTTCCTTGCTTCTAATAAAACATTTACCATTAACAAAGCTCAACAAAAAATCTTTATCCATTAACTATCTAACTCTCAACAAATTATGTTTTAGTCCTTCAACAAGTAGTACATTGTCTATATTAGTCTTTCCATCTAGAGTAATGGATCCTACTCCTATAATGGATTTAGGGAGATTGTCCCCAAACCTCACAACACCTCCATCATAATTCACTAGTTTAACAAAAATTTTCTTATCACCAGTCATATGATGAGAACATCCACTGTCAATTATCCATTCCATTTTCTTATCAACATGAGATACTAAGGATTTTTCTTCATGTATTGGTTCATCTTTAATAGCAACAAATCCAATCTCTTCATAATATAAATCATCATCATCAGAGATTCCTTCACTAGCATAATAACATTCTTTGTCTCCTCTAATCTTTGCATAATTAGGTTTGTACTTAGGGACTCTTGTAGGACATCTAGATGCAAAATGACCGACCTTATTGCATGAAAAACATTTCAAGGGTAACTTTCCTTCAAATTTTCCCCTACTTCTTTATTCTCTTCTAGCAATCAATGCAACAAGTTCATCCATCTTTCTTTCTTCTGCCATTATCTTTTCCCATTGCTTAGCATACTCACCAAGCTCTTATTTTAGGTCTTCTTTTCTTGTGCTAGGAGGCACATATAAGTTCTTGTGAGCACATTCCTTGAATGCAAATTCAACTTTAGGTACAACATCTCCTAATTTTGTAGCTTCAAAATTAGTTATCTTTGCAATCAACATCTCTCTGCTAAAGTTTAGAGTTAGAGGTATAGTTTCTTCAATATACATAGCCTTGAACTTGTAAGCAGGACTAAGAGATCTGAGAATCTTTGCAATAACTTTATCTTCATCATAAGTGCCTCCACAATTCTTGATTCCAACTATAGCTTTTGTAACCCTTTGAACATAGGCCCTAATGCTTTCATCTTCATTCATTTGCAGCTTCTCCATTTTTGTCTTTGAGTTTTGTAACTTTGCTTGTTTGGTATACTTGTCTCCTTCATAAAGTGCCTCTAATCTATTCCAAATTTCATGTGCCGAGTCCAGATCCTTAATTTAAGTAAACTCACCCTCATATAGTGTTTTGATCAATGCTTCTCTAGTGACCATGTTGCATGAGAATAACTTCTTTTCATCATTAATGGCTAACCCCAAATCATTTTCAGCCTTCAAAGATTCCTTCTTCTTTACTATC
Organism: Chamaecyparis obtusa; assembly: GCA_027943335.1. Classification (NCBI taxonomy): domain Eukaryota; kingdom Viridiplantae; phylum Streptophyta; class Pinopsida; order Cupressales; family Cupressaceae; genus Chamaecyparis; species Chamaecyparis obtusa. The sequence continues at coordinate 65,191 of BSBK01005372.1, read as the reverse complement.
ATCCAGTAATCTATGCCTTAGCATAGAAAATGTGTTCACATCTTATTTTTCCAACTGTCAAATTTTTCAGGATCAAATTTAGGACTATCCTTCCTATAGAATGCCATCTCCAAGATAACCTCAATTTGTTAAGCTTTCTCTCTGAGGACCACAAGCTTTGATACTAATTGTTAGGAATAACAGTCCACAATACAACTAAGAGGGGGGGTGAATCATTTGTATAATAGAATAGTAAACTTTAAAATTTAAGCTCCATAATATTAGATCCAATGAACACAATAAATGCCAACACAATAACACAATCTTTTGGTCTCAGGGAAACCATGTTAAAGGTAAAAACCCCGGTGGGAATTAGCACCCACAAATGATGTACTGAGAGTATAGTTATCCTTGTTAGAAGATACAGCCCTATTAGGAGCTTATTGAAACATTAAAGTACATAGTCCTTGTTAGAGGACAGAGCCTATTAGGATTCAAGAACAAAAGAGAGGGCTCACTACCCAAAGAAGGTTAAATCCACCTTCAAAACTCACTAGTTCAAAACAAGTGTATATAAAGAAATACACAATCTTTTTGAACTATTTTTCTAGCAACTATCTTTGCTTGATTAGTTCCAATGAATTCCACCAGTAAACCTCTACTTTTCATACAATAGACATAAGTTTTCAGCTTTTCAAACTTCTTTATCTCATCCACATTCATCCATATCTTTTCCCAGGAAAAGACCTATTTATACCTTATTACAATTTACCATTATCAGGTCGGCCCTTGAGGCTTTCCTAATTACAAAAAATTACATAAACCCTTGCTAAGATACACATGGTATCTAAAATAAGTCTACAATGATTATATTACAACAATTAAGGATCGACATCCTTAATTTATGTTTTCCAAATAAAACACACGCTTCATTCCCTAGGTCAACTTCAGAATAAACCATCACCAGAGCACACACCACAAATGACATCACCAATCATTTTGTACCTTGTACTAACCAATGAACATCCTTTAGTACATTTTCCATCATCCTTCAAGTTCACATACCTTGAGTCTAAATCCTCTAAAAGATATACCAAAAACCCAGAGACTAACTCTGTCAATTCTCACTATCACAGTCCAGTGACTAGTCTTTACCAAAATTGTTGTAACTCTCTCAATATAAAACATCTAATGATATGATCTTAGATATAAAATCACAACATCCACCTAAGTTCTCATCTAACTTCACAGCATCTGAAACATCTATATCGTATCTCTACACTGTGATTACCAGTCTATTTTCTTCATAGAAGCATATGTTGACATCAGTGACAAAATACAAATGATAAAAAATATGAGTGCCCATTCAGTAACATAGTGATTAAACATATTAAATGTCTCAATCACCACCCATGCATTAGCAATATCTAACAATCTCCCCCTTTGGCATTGATGTCAACATATGGAAAAATCATATCTCAAAGTTATATCAATCTAAAAGTCCTTCAACTGAACAATCTCCCCATACAGTGAGGATTTTCTCATAGCAACACTACCCCTTTGAAAAAAATGGAAAAGGGTGACATGAGGCTTTGGCTACCTTCACAGATAAAATTTCTTCCATGATTGCTCCCCCTGAGGAGTAGATCCCTACATCCAGTCCAAATAGTGATAAGGCTCTGAATACCTATGGACTGATGCATCTCTGCATCATTTAGTTCTTACTAGGAGGGGCTTGAACCCCTAGCATACCTCTGAGATATTCAAAGGTGTCTTTCGATAGTGGCTTTGTGAAGATGTCTACAATCTTCTCTTTTATACTGATATATTCTAATTTTATTTCTTTTTATGCCACATTGTCTCTCAAGAAGTGATACTTGATAGAAATATGTTTAGTTTTGAAATGCATCACTGGATTCTTTGACATATTTATTGTACTGGTATTATCACAATGGATAACCATAGGCTCTTTCAAATTTATTCCAATGTTATTCAACATTTGTTTCATCCAAATTATCTGAGTGCAGTTTATAGTAGAACCAACATACTCTGATTCAGCAGTAGATTGTGTTATACAATCTTGTTTCTTACTTAGCCAAGAAACCAATGTTTTCCCAAGGAAAAATGCACCACCACTAGTACTTTTTTTGTCATCAATATTCCCTACCCAATCAGCATTAGTATAGGCATGAATTTCAAAGCTATCATTTCTATCATACCATAAGCCATAATCTATGGTTCCTCTTAGATACCTCAGTATCCTTTTTACAGTAGCTAGATGTGTTTCTTTGGGTTCTACCTGATATCTAGCCACAATTCTAATAGCATTAGCAATATCTAGTCTGGTGTGAGTCATATATTGTAGTCCTCCAACCATTCTTCTATACAAAGTCTGAAAAACACACTTTGATTCATCATCAATTGTTAGCTTGTTTCCAGTCACCATAGGTGTTCCTACTGGTTTACAATCTTCCATTCCAAATTTCTTAAGAAATTCTTTGAGATACTTGGTCTGAGAAATGAAAATACCATTCTCATTCTAAGTTATTTGCAATCCAAGAAAGAATTTCATTTCACCTATCATGGACATATCAAATTCACCTTCCATTTCTTTAGCAAATTTCTTACATAGATCATCATTACCTCAAAAGATAATGTCATCCACAAATACTTCTACTATTAGGATTCCATCTTCAGTAGTTCTTAAATACAAATTACTAGTTGCATTACCTTTTGAGAATCCAAGCCCAACTAGATACTTCTCTAACCTTGCATACCAAGCCCTAGGAGCTTGCTTCAACCCATACAGGGCTTTCTTCAATTTGGACACCATGTCTTTGTCTTCGCATAGATGAAATCCATCTGGTTGTTCAACATATACTTCTTCTTCAAGATCTCCATTCAGAAATGTAGATTTAACATCCATCTGATACACTTTGAAGTTTTTATGTGCAGCATAAGATAGGAATAATCTTACTACCTCTATTCTAGCAATAGGAGAAAATGTTTCTTCAAAGTCTATGCCTTCTTGTTGTGAGTATCCCTTACACACTAGTCTTGCTTTGTTCCTTACAACAATTCCTTCTTCATCCTTTTTGTTTCTAAAGACCCATTTTGTTCCTATAAAAAATGTATTTTTAGGTCTAGGAACTAGTTCCCAAGTGTTATTCTTCTTTATCTCATCTAATTCCTCTTTCAGAGCATTTATCCAAGATTCATCTTTAAAAGTTTCATCTGTATTTTTTGGCTCAACTTGAGAAATCAAACAACTTTCTTCTCTAACTTTTGATCTAGTTAGCACTCCCTGACTGGTATTGCCAATAATTTAATTTTCAAGATGGTTATTTTTTACGTACCTTGGAGTTTTAGGAGTCTCAATATTATTGCATGTACCAACATCACAAGCCTCTTTTTCACTTTCTTCCTCAACAAGTTCTTCTTCTTCTGCAGCAGTAGTGGTTTCTTTCATATCTAAAATTTGATTACTATCATACATTCTTTCTTGTATCTGAAACTTCTCATCTATTCTCACATTGTTACTTTCAATCATCTTTCTCAATCTTAGATTGAAACATTTGTAAGCCTTTCTTTTAATAGAATAACCAAGGAAGATCCCTTCATCACTTCTAGCATCAAACATCCCTATGTCATCATCCCTTTTGATATAACATTTACTACCAAATATTTTGAAATATTTTATAGTAGGAGTATGATCAAACCATAGTTCATAGGGATTTTTACTTGTACCTTCTCTAATTTGAACTTTGTTCAATGTATATACTATTGTTCCAATAGCCTCTCTCCAATGTGCATGAGATACATTTCCTTCAATCATCATTGTCCTAGAAGCATAAAGTATAGTTATGTTTCTTTTCTCTACTATCCCTTTCTGTTGAGGAGTCCTAGGAGCGATGTTTGTCTCTTTATCCCATGCTCATCGCAATATGAATTGAATATGTCTGAAGTAAATTCTACACCTCTATCTGACCTTAACTACTTGATCTTTAATCCTGATTCATTTTCTACTTTTTCTTTGAACAACTTGAATTTATCAAATGCTTCTGATTTTTCTCTTAATTATGTAACCCACATCAATCTAAAAAAGTCATCAACAAAGAGTATGAAATACCTTTCACCATAGTATGACTTTGTCCTTGTATTTCCACATAGATCTGTATGCACCAGATGTAACTTCCCTTTTGATGTATATGATTTTCTTTTATGAGTGCATCTAGTCTTCTTTCCCATAACACATTCTTTGCATACAGTGTTAGATGGTTTCACAATCTTTGGTAGATCTCTTACTACATTAGCCATACTTGCCTTCATAATGTTATCAAAATTAACATGACAAAATCCCCCATGCCATAGACAACTATCATCTACCTTCACAAAAAAATAAGAGGCTCTAGATGTGTTCAATTCAAATACATTACCTCTAGATTTTGAACCGATAGCAATCAGTTTTCCTTCCTTGCTCCTGATAAAACATCTACCATTAACAAAGCTCAACTAAAAATGTTTATCCATTAACTGTCTGAGACTCAATGAATTATGTTTCAGTCCTTCAACAAGTAGTACATTATCTATTAGTCTTTCCATCCAGAGTAATGGATCCTACTCCTATGATGGATTTAGGGAGATTGTCCCCAAACCTCACAACACCTCCATCATAATTCACTAGTTTAACAAACTTGTTCTTATCACCAGTCATATGATGAGAACATCCACTGTCAATTATCCATTCAATTTTATTATCAACATGAGATACTAAGGCTTTTTCTTCATCTACAGGTTCATCTTTAATAGCAAAAAATTCAATCTCTTCATAATCTAAATCATCATCATCAGAGATTCCTTCACTAGCATGATAACATTCTTTGTCTCTTCTAATCTTTGCATAATTAGGTTTGTACTTAGGGACTCTTGTAGGAAATCTAGATGCAAAATAACCTACCTTATTGCATGAAAAACATTTCATGGGTAACTTGCCTTTAAATTTTCCCTTACCTCTTTTTTCTCTTCTAGCAATTAGTGCAACAAGTTCATCCATCTTTCTTTCTTCTACCATTATCTTTTCCCATCCCTTAGCATACTTACCAAGCTCATCTTTTCAGTCTTCTTTGCTTGTGCTAGGAGGTGTAGATAATTTCTTGTGTGCAAATGGCTTAAATGCATATTCAACTTTAGGTACAACTTCTCCTAATTCTATAGCTTCAAAAGTAGTTAGCTTTGCAATCAACATCTCTCTGCTAAAGTTTAGAGTTAGAGGTATAGTTTCTTCAATAGACATAGCCTTGAACTTGTAATCAGGAGTTAGAGATCTGAGAATCTTTGCAATAACTTCATCTTCATCATAAGTGCCTCCACAATTCCTGATTTCAACTACAGCTTCTATAACCCTTTGAACATAGGCCCTAATGCTTTCATCTTCATTCGTTTTCAGCTTCTCCATTTTTGTCTTCCAGTTTTTTAACTTTGCTTGTTTGGTATACTTGTCTCCTTCATAAAGTGCCTCTAATCTATTCCAAATTTCATGTGTCGAATCCAAATATTTAATTTCAATAAACTCACCCTCAGATAGTATGTTGATCAATGCTTCTCTTGCAACCATGTTGCATGAGAATAACTTCTTATCATCATCAGTGGCTGACCCCAAATCATTTTCAGCCTTCAAAGATTCCTTCTTCTTTACTATCATCTAGTAATCTATGCCCAGGCATAGCAAATGTGTTTGCATCTTTTTTTTCCAACTGTCAAAGTTTTTAGGATCAAATTTAGGACTATCCTTCCTATAGAATGCCATCTCCAAGATCACCTCAAGTTGTTAAGCTTTCTCTTTGAGGACCACAAGCTCTGATACCAATTGTTAGGAATAATAGCACACAATACAACTGAGAGGGGGGTGAATTAGTTTTATAATAGAATATTAAAATTTAAACTTTAAGCTCCACAATATTAGATCTAATGAACACAATAAATGCCAACACAATAACACAATCTTTTGGTCTCAGGGAAACCCTGTTAAAGGTAAAAAAACCCAGTGGGAATTAGCACCCACAAATGATGTACTGAGAGTATAGTTATCCTTGTTAGAAGATATAGCCCTATTAGGAGCTTATTGAAACATTACAGTACATAATCCTTGTTAGAGGACAGACCTTGTTAGGAGTCAAGAACAAAAGAGAGGGCTCACTACCCAAAGAAGGTTAAATCCACCTTCAGAACTTACTAGTTCACAATAGGTGTATATAATGAAATACATAATCTTTTTGAACTATTTTTCTAGCAACTTTCTTTGCTTGATCAATTCCAATGAAGTCCACTAGTAAACCTCTGCTCTACATACAATAGACATAATTTCACAGTTTTTCAAACTTATTTATCTCATCCACATCCATCTATATATTTTCTTAGGAAAAGACATTTTATTTATACCTTATTACAATTTACCATTATCAAGTAGGCCCATGAGGCTTTCCTAATTACAAAAAATTACATAAACCCTTGCTAAGATACACACGGTATCTAAAACAAGTCTACAATGATTACATTACAACAATTAAGGACCAACATCCTTAATTTACATTTTCCAAACAAAGCACATGCTTCATTCCTTGAGTCAGCTTCAGAATAAAGCATCGCCAGAGCACACACCATAGATGACATCACCAATCATTTCATACCTTACACTATCTAATGAACATCCTTCAGTACCTTTTCCATCATCCTTCAAGTTCGCATACTTTGAGTCTAAATCCTCTGAAAGATATACCAAAAACCCAGAGACTAACTCTGTCAATTTTCACTTTAATAGTCTAGTGACCAGTCTTTGCCAAAATCATTGTAACTCTCTCAATATAAAACATCTAATGATGCAATCTCAGATATAAGATTACAACATCCACTTGAACTCTCATTTGACTTAGCAGCATCTAAAACATCTGTACAGTATCTGTACACTGTGATTACCAGTATATTTTCTTCATAGAAGCATATGTTGACATCAATGACAAAATACAAATGACAATAGTATGAGTGCCCATTCAGTAATGTATTGATTAAACATATTAAATGTCTCAATCACCACCCATGCATTAGCAATATCCAACAACTTTAACCCCTAACTTAACCAATCCCAACTACCTAACCTTGAGTTCTTACTCAACCCAACCCAATCACACATTCTAACCATTTTTAAGTGGCTAATACCTATGATTAGCTAATCTAATCCTCTACTCATTATCTCTCCTCCCATCTGATCCTCCTAATTCTCCCACTTGCCTCATAATCCAAGCCTAATCATTCTCTAAACATTTGTAGAATCATAATCCATGGATTAAGAAATCCTAACCCAATTCAAGTCAACTCTCATGTCAGATCCTCACATCCCCCAAATCTCTCACCTAATTTCAACTTGAAATGCTCTTACACATCCCTTACACACTCCATCTCCTTCTTACACATTTTTCCTCTCTCACATCTCTCAAAATTGTCACATTCCCCCATACTTCCAAACCTCTCTACTTGTGACACTTGTCACTGTGAGAGGCATTTGAGAAAGCACAATCTGTTAATATGATTTAGAACAACAGAGAGGGGGGGTGAATCAGTTGTTCTCGGGTCCAGATGTATAAAAAAAACTTTAAACTCTTCAACAAATTAGATCTAATAACCAACACCTACTCGGTCATTACTGATTGCATAACAGAAACATATAACAGTGCAGTCCACTTATCGAATAGCATCTAACTTGTAAAACACAGAAATGTTCAAACCAAAATATTCACAAAAGTATAAACACCAAGATTTATAGTGGAAACCCAATTTGGGAAAAACCACTTTGTAACATGTTACTATTATGTTCACTCTTCTGAAGTGAGCTCGGTGAAAAGCCAACCCTGTCAAAGGTTACAAAGACACTGTCAGGTGTGACCCAGTTAAAGCATTTAAACCACTCTATTAAAAGTGCACCTTGTTATAGGACTTACATACACTCCATTAGAATGCAACCTTGTTCAAAGGATTTATACCTATGACTATTAGGTCAACCTCTGTTAAAAGGATTTTGACTGTTACAATGGTTAGAAAGTAGCAGTAATATTGATCTGAGAAACATACAACTCACTTTGCAAATATCAGATCCAATTCCATACACATATGTTGGCTTACTGACTGGGAACCTTTTCCATCTCCATCACTGATCTACTCGGAACCCTTCAAGCGATCACAACACTTCTCCTTCAGCCTTTTCTGCTTAGACAGTCAATAAAATTAACAATACTTCCAGCATTCACTTCTTTCTCTACATTCAACCTCTCACTTAGGTTTCCTTAATACTACCTCTATTAGGTCAATACATCTTTTGCCGCCTAATCTCCTTTATAGATCTTAGGGTTAGGTCAGATTCATTGAATCCGTCCTACATTATGTTCTTTGGCTATCCTTTTAGAAATATCTCAAATCTCTTAAAGATTTACAATAAAATGTTTTACAATGCATTAAATGATTTCATACAATCAATGAATAAAGTCAACACATTTTACATAATCCAAGAATTCAATGATGTCGGCTAGAAATCTGAATTCTTCATCAAATGCAAAATACTGATGCTCGGTCAATACTGTGTCCAACTTCTTGGTCTTCTCTAGAAAGCTCAGTCACCACACAAACTATTTCCTTGGCTAACACTATCTTCCTCGGCAATTAACTGGTGTTTGGTCAACACTAATTTTACTCGGCATTCACTAGCTCGGTCAACACAAACAACACTCGACTTAAACTAGATTTCTTCACTTATGCTCGGTTAAGCCTACTAGTTTAGTCTTCATTCTTACTTAGATAAACAATACATTGTCTTATCATTGTGCCATATAATCAAGTACTCATTGAAGTATCAAGATAACTTAACCTTTTCTTAGGTGTTGTTGTTACCAACCTTGCCTATCCCCTTAGCAACACTCAAATTTATATAGTATTTTCTTAAATAGCAATACTCTTACCAGTTAAGTTTTGACATCAATGACAATACAACAATTGCTTCAATTGCAGTTTCCAACACAATCTATGTGCTCTCTCTCTCTCAAATGCATCTCCACCCTTCCTCGGATTTACATCTTGATCATCCATTTAACTCTCCTCTTGCCTATAAATTGAACCCTCTTCTCCTTCATTTTCATACACCTTTTTTACATTGTTATCATGTCATTTTGAAGAGAAAAGAGACAAACCATAACCTCATAATGCCAAAATATTTCTACAATCTCTCCTCACACATCTTCATTGAAGCTTGAGAAAGCATTGAGCACACATATCTCCATCTTTGGACAACATCTCTTTAATAAAGGAGGCTTTCTTGGAGGGAGCACAAGTTTTGCATTCTTTTGGTTTTAAGCTTAGTTTTCTTTGGTCTAATCATAAGTGTTGTTTTTGTTTGTTTTGTTGAATTTTTAACTTGGTTTCATGTTCCTTACAATACATTTCATAGCATACATTTTTCCACGCTCGGTGGGACCCACTTCTAGGGTCATTCCTCTTCTTATTTCATCTTTTTCTTTCCAACAAACTAATAAATGATTTGCATTTTTTTTGTTCAAATGCTTTGCAAGGTTTTCTAAGTTTTTGCAGTTTGAAAGAAGGAAAAAGATACGATTTTTCCATCATTCCCTCTCTTGGATTCTGCACAGTGAACAAAAACATAAACTAGCGGGATCATGGGAACTGTCGACAAGATCACTTACTAAGCCTGTGGGATTGTGTTCCTGCAAAACCTCCCTTCTCTATCTTTTCTTCTTCTATTTTTTCATCATTCTTTTTATGATAGTCACCAACATCATGAATCTGCAATGCGGGAACTCACTTTGACCGTGTGGGATTATGAGTAAAATTTATAAGTCATAAGGCATTTAATACTGTTAGGACCTTGAAATTTTTTCCCTTGTATCAGCTAAAATACCTTGCAAGATCATGCGTTGACCCTATGGGATCATGATCGCATGTATTGTATTTATTGTTTCTTCCAATCATATTATGTTTTTTTTTTAAATTAACAGACTTGCAGGATTCAAGTATAGACTGTAGGATCGCTATTTTTTTGGTTTGCAAGATTGTATGTACAGGCTGTGAGATCATGAATTTTTTTTTTTAAACAGAATTTACACACTTTCATTTTTTGGATTAGGTAAGGAAATGTGAGTACTGAGAGGGGAGGGATGAATCAGTATAGTAAAATACTTTTAAACTTTTTGAACTTTCTTCCTTAATCATTTACTAATTCCATAACTTTTTTATGCATCATATAAAATATAAAACATAACACATAACTCATAACACATTCATTTTGAATCATATAAATCCTTGTTAGAGGATAAAAACTATGGTGGGGATGACACCCACAAAACTTCACTACTGCAGTAAAAAAATTTCTTAGTTAGAGATACATTGATAAGTAGGAGATATTTTCCATAGCAAGTCAAATTGTGATATTGCTATCAGGATTTAACTGTGTAGTTTTTTTGAGTCAAACTCATTGACCCATGATTCATGAGTAGTGGTTCACCGAACCCATCTCTCATGAGAATGAAATGGAACACTTAGCACTCATTGGATCTAGGTGATGCTCACAGAGGTGAAGCACCGGGACTTCTTGGGAGGTCACCCATCCCAGTACTACTTCAACTCAAGCATGCTTAACTATAGAGTTTCCTCCATGGTTAAACCCACTCTACTTGCATCCTCATTTGCAAAACCTTCACCAAGTGTTGTGCCTTATGAAACATTCATTAGAAAGCCCCTTAAGCTCATCAATTGATAAGTAGGAGATATTTTCCACAGCAAGTCAAATTGTGATATTGCTATCAGGATTTAACTGTGTAGTTTTTTTGAGTCAAACTCATTGACCCATGATTCATGAGTAGTGGTTCATCGAACCCATCTCTCATGAGAATGAAATGGAACACTTAGCACTCATTGGATCTAGGTGATGCTCACAGAGGTGAAGCACCGAGACTTCCTGGGAGGTCACCCATCCCAGTACTACTCCAGCTTGAGTGCGCTTAACTATAGAATTTCCTCCATGGTTAAACCCACTCTACTTGCATCCTCATTTGCAAAACCTTCACCAAGTGTAGTTAAGTGTGCTCGAGCTGGAGTAGTACTGGGATGGGTGACCTCCCGGGAAGTCTCCATTTAGTTTCCATTTTCTTCTTGAAGGAGTTCTTCAATCAATGTAGTTTCCATTTTCTTCTTGTGTGTTTTCATCATGTACTCGGTAGTATCAATACCAAGCTAGTTTATTTGATTCACCAGTTCTCTTAATTGGCTATAAATGTCTCCTTTTTCATTTATATTTTCCTCTAGTACAATCTCACTTAATATATATTTTACTTGGTCCAAAACATCTATTTTCAGCTTCTTGGAAATCAGTTTGTCCTGTGCATCTTTTCTCTTTAATAAATCTTTGAACTCTGAGAGTTCCTTTGGACTCATGGTTGAGATATCAAACTTGGGAATAACAATAGGTTGGCTGACATCAATCACTTTTTCATGCTTTCTCTTTTTGGTTTTTCCCTTCACTAAATATGTCTTCTTTGCATCAGATTGTGCACTAGTTGTGTTCTCATTTTTATCTTCTTTTTCTTCCTTTTTCTCTTGTTGTTTCTTCTCTTCCTTCTTCTCTTATTTCTCTTCTTTCTTCTCTTCATATGTGGCCTTTACTTGTTATTTTTCTAGTTTCTTCTATTGTTCTTCAGTTTTGGTGGGAGTTACCAAATCTTGATTGTGTCCTTGTATTGACTCGATGTCTTTGGTTTCCTTGATCTCCTTTGTTGCAGTCTCTTGTGCTATCTCATAGGGGGCTTCAACATCAATTGGTAAATATTTTGTCACCTCTGAGATTACTTCTTCAATCTCAGGAAAACTCAATAACTTCTCAATAATAGGATCTTCTCCCATCACCCTTGCCTTAGTAGAATCATCAATGTCCATTTCCTCTATTTATATGGCCTTGGTTACCATGATGTCTTCATCATATTTTATTATTTCATCAAGGTCTTGATGAGTTATATACTCAATTATAACTTCTTTATTAATTATCATGTCAATTTTATCTGACTTTCTTACTTAATCTTTGACCTCTTCAATAATCGGTTGATCAATAGAGAATATAAAAATTAGAATGAATGTTTAGTATGTCTTATGGAGAAGTATTCTAGAATTTCTAGAGCAATTGTATGTTGCATTCATGACTTTGTTTGTCATTGATGTTAACACACTGATTATACTGAAGTTTAGCAGAGTAGAAAACAAAGTTTGATTTAGCGCATATGGTGTATTGCATATGAGGTTATGCAGATTTGATTAGGTGTTTTGTATGATTTCTTGATAGCATGGTTAAGAGCGTGTACATAAATTTAAGTATTTATGTCATTTATGTGTAATCTAGTGGAAACTGTATTCTGACAGTGCTCTTGAGAAGCGGTTTGTGATAATTGGATTATATCTCCTAACAAGGATAGAATCTGGTCAAGTGAAGTTATCCAGAGGTTGAAGACATTACGAAGGTGACCTGGATGAGTCATCATAGTCATAGGTTGCACGTGTGATGATTTATTAAGTTTTTGAGCTGACAATTTTATGTAATTATGGAAATATTATGTAACATGTAATGTTTTATATTTTGTAATTAGTTAAGCTTAATTGGCTAACTCAATTATGAAATATTGTGCATGGTATAAAGGAAAGATTTGTTTCCTTGATTGAGACATGATGAGATGATGCAAAGATGATATAATGTGAATTAGTGATTGATGTATGATGCGAAGTGAGCAGATTTGGTAGTGAGATCTGGTGGAGCATTTGGTGCATTTTTGGCACAGTCAGAGAGGAGAAGAAAAGTTGTTGAGATCACTAATTATTGGTATTATTCTATTCAGATAATAAAAATATCATTTCAATAGTGTGTTCAATTATCTTTCCCTTGAAGTTGTTTGGACAGTGGGTCCTTTTGTCTTCCTTAACTCCTAACAGGGTTAGAATCTCCTCATAGGGATTCAAAGTCTCCTAAGAGGGACAGATATGTACTAAATGTATTTCATAAGACTCCTAACAGATTCCATCCTCTCATAAGGAATTTTCATATTAGTACATCTTTTGTGGGTACCATCCTCATTGGGGTTTACTCTCTAATCAAGAGGTTCCCTAGTTAACAAATATGGTGTCATTGTGTATGATTATCTTTCTATGGTTTTTTTTTATGTTGATTACATGTTTCAGATATATTAAGGTTAATAAAATTTGGATTTATGATATAATTGATTCACACCCCCACCCTCCCCACCACTCTCAATTATCTTGGTGGACTTTACTTCTACCAATTGGTATCAGAGCGGGATGTCATTGAAGAAAAATTTTAACAGCTTAAGGAGATCCATGGTGATTCACTTCAAAAAAGAAAGTCCTAAGTTTGATGGAGTTAACTATGACAACTAGAAAGAGAAGATGAAGACACATTTTTTATATCTAGGACCAGGATGTTGGTTGATTACAAAGAATTAGAAATGTATCATTGAAGAAGAAAAGATCGAGGATTACACTGAGAAAGAAAGAGATCTATTCATGAGTAACATGTGAGTGAAGAACTTTTGTCAGCTCTTCTTGAGAATGAATACAGTCAAGTAAAAACTCTAAAGACATCTCATGAAATTTGGTTAGCTTTGGAATCTACTTTTGAAGGTGATAAACATGATTAGAGAATTATATTACAAAATTGGATATGTTTATTTCAAGAGGCTAAGATGATGGAAGATGAATCTGTTAGAAGCTATATTGGTAGAATATCAAAGATCATTGCAGGTATCAAAGATTCTAAAGGAAATAAGAATGAAGATGAAATCATATGGAAGATCTTCAAGACTCTGACCTCGGTATTTAAGAAGACAGTGCAGATGATTGAACAAGTCATACCCTATACTGAGAAATTCACTAGAGAGACTCTTCTTGGAAGATTGGAAGCAACAGAGATAAGTTTGAGACAATCTGGAGATTTACCAAGGATTGAAACTGCATTTAGTGCAGTTAGTGTTCACCCTACTTTGTCAAGAAGTGCAATTATCAGTGGATATTATGCCAATAGCAGCAGATCTAAGACTAAAGAAGATAGAAAGATTGAAGAAGTAATTGCTTTGCTTGTGAAGAGAGAACCAGAAGGTAAGAAAATATTTAAATGTTGGACATGTCAAGAATATGGTCATTTTTCATCTAAATGTCCTAAGAGAGTGAAGAAATATAAAAATAACTTTAAGCCTAGAAGACCTAAAGAGTGTTATTATGCTAATGATGAAGAATTTGAAGCAAAAATTGAGAATTTCTTAAGTGAAAGTAATAATGAAAGTGATGATATAGGATTTGTTGCAATAAAAGAAGAAAACTCTAAAATAGAAGTCAAAGAAAAATCTTTAGTACCATGGATTGAAAAGAAAACTAATTGGATCATAGATAGTGGTTGTTCACATCATATGACTGGTGATATGAATAAGTTTATTAAGTTTAACAATTATGGTGGAGGAATTGTTAGAGTTGGAAACAATGCCCCTTGTCGAATAAAAGGAATAGGATCTATTACTCTTGATGGAAAGACTAACATTGATGATGTTTACTTTGTGGATGGATTGAAACATAATATTTTGAGTGTTGGATAGTAGTTGACAAGGGATATCAAGTTTAGTTTACTGAAAAGATATGTATGATCAAGGATAAGAATGGTAAGATGATTTAAACAAGAGAAAGAACCAGAGGTAATGTATTTCAATTGAATCATGCTAAGATGACATGTTTGATTGCTAATGTTGATGATAGTTGGTTATGGCATAGAAGATTTTGTCACATAAACCTTGATAACATTGTGAAAGCAAGTACCACATTTGCAGTAAGAGATTTGCCTAAAATTGTGAAACCTACTAACATGGTATGCAAGGAATGTGTTATGGCAAAATAGAAAAGGAGTTCTTTTCCCAACAAGAAGTTCACCATAACAAAAAAACTGGAGATTCTTCATATAGATCTAAGTGGTCCTAGAAGAACAATAGGATTCTATGGTGAAATTTATTATATGATTCTTGTTGATCATTTTACTAGGATGATGTGGGTAGCATTTCTTAAAGAAAAGTCAGAAGCATTTGATAAGTTTATATTTCTTAAGGACAAAGTTGAGAATGAATCAAGAATGAAGATTAAATGTTTAAGATCTGATAGAGGTGGATAATTTACTTCAAAATAATTTAATACTTTTTTTGAAGTGAATGGTGTTAAGAGACAGCTTTCAGCCCCTAAAACACCTAAGAAAAATGGTATTGTTGAAAGAAGAAACATATCAGTAATTGAAGTAGCAAGAGCTATGTTGTTTTAGAATGATGTAGAAAAGATATTTTGGAGAGAAGAAATAAAAACAATGGTGTATATAATTAATAGAGTACATATAAGAGCAGATGTAGTCAAGACTCCATATGAATTATAGCTTGGACATGCACCATCAGTAAAATATTTCAGAATCTTTCGAAGTAAGTGCTACATAAAGAGAGATGTTGATATTGGTAAGTTTGATTCGAGAAGTGATGAATGCATGTTCCTTGGTTATTCATTGAAAATCAAAGCTTATAGATGTTTTAATAAGAGAACTAAGACCTTTGTTGAGAGTGCAAATGTTAAAGTGGATGAGAAGTTCATAATTTAGGAAAGAATACTTGATTATGATTCAGATGAATAAACCTATCCTAAAACTAAATAAAGAAATTGTTGAATTGTTTTATGAAACTAAAAATGATTTGCAGAATGAGATTCATGATGAAGAATAAAGAGAAGAACCAAGATCTGAGCCCGGAATTAAAGCAAGAATTGAGATATTAATACCTAATAAGAATTTGATAAGGAATCATCCTACTGATCAGATTATTGGAAGAAAACATAGAGGAGTTATGACAAGAAATAAGGTACAAGAAAAATTATGTTTGATTTCTCAGATTGAACCTAAGACCACTGATGAAGCTTGTAAAGATAAAAATTGGATTCAAGAAATGAAGGAAGAATTAGATCAGATTGAAAAGAATAATACTTGGGAATTGGTTCCTAGACCTAAGGACAAAAATGTTATAGGAACTAAATGGGTTTTTAGAAACAAGATGAATAAACAAGGTGAATTTGTAAGAAACAAAGCAAAACTGGTATGTAAAGGATACTCACAGAAAGAAGTATTGATTATGAAGAAACATTTGCACCTGTTGCAAGGATTGAAGTAGTAAGAATGTTTTTGGCCTATGTAGCTTATAAGAAATTCAAAGTGTATCAGGTGGATGTGAAGTCAACATTTTTGAATGGTGAATTAGAAGAAGAAGTCTACAGTGAGAAGCCAAATGGTTTTCCTTTGAATCAAGGAGACATGGTATGTAAACTAAATAAAAGCCTTATAAGGACTAAAGAAAGCACCTAGAACCTAGTATGCAAGATTGGATTAATATTTGGCAAAATTGAGCTTTGCTAAAGGCAATGCAGATAGTAATTTGTATCTAAAAGAAATAGAGAATGGTCTATTAATTGTAGTTATTTTTGTTGATGATATAATCTTTGGAGGTGAAGATCAAGCAAGTGATAAATTTACTGATGAAATGAAGACAAAATTTGAGATGAGCATGATTGGAGAAATGAAATTTTTCTTGGGTTTACAAATTGTGCAAAACACTGATGGTATTTTCTTACCTCAGACTAAGTATCTGAAAGACCTATTGCAGAGATTTGTTTTGGAAAGTTGTAAGCTTGTTGGTACACCTATGGTAACTAGCCATTAGTTATCCATCACAGATGGGACTCATGTTGTTGATCAATAGAAGTATAGATCTATGATTGGAGGTTTGCAATATCTAACTCACACAAGAATGGATATAGCATATGAATTTGGTATTGTTGCGAGGTTTCAAGTTGATCCTAAGGAATCACATTATGTAGCAGTGAAGAGAATATTTAGATATTTGAAAGGTATAACTAATTATGGGTTTTGGTATGGTAAATCAAATGAATTTAACCTATGTATATATACAAATGTGTATTGAGGAGGTAGTGTGGATGAAAAAAAGAGTACAAGTGGTGGAGAATTTTTTCTTGGAGGAAGATTGGTTTCTTGGCTAAGCAAGAAATAGAATTGTAGTTCACAAAGTACAATAGAAGTAGAATATGTTGTAGCAGCAAATAATTGTAATCAGATAATATGGATGAAATAAATTTTGAAAGATATTGGAATCAAGTTTAATGAGCATGTTATCATACATTGTGATAACACAAGTACAGTAATTATATCTAAGAATCTTGTGTTACATTCTAAAACAAAATATATAGAGATCAAGTATCATGTTGTAAGAGAGAAAGTTGCAAAGAAAGAAGTCAGACTTGAGTATGTCGGTACAAAGGAGAAAATTGCAAATATATTTTCAAAGCCTTTACCTAAATATATCTTTGATTATTTGAGAGGTATGCTTGGGGTTATGCCCTAACCTAATTTTGAGTATTGATGCAGAAAATTGCATCAATCCAGTGGCATAAAGCACTATATTTCTAGACCATATGTTGATGCTTTCTCTATGGGGGAGTATCTGTATTTTTGAGCTAAGTCATGAAGGAATCTTGGTAAAAGTTATCTTCAAACAGTGTCTTTCGACATTCGAGCTTGTATTAGATTGACATAGTGATGCTTAATTTGTCATTGATGTTAATGGGAGAGAAGGATACATGAAAAAATTGATGATTGATGAAGAGGATTTGAAAAGTTAAAGCAGAGTAGCAGTATTGCATTTTGGTATTAATGGAACTTGGATGTGTTTCATCTATGTTGTCATCTATACCAATGGGGGATATTGTTAGCATGAATGTTGAATATGTCCTATGTGGGAGTATTCTAGAATTTATGGAGCAGTCACATGTTGCATTCATGACTGTGTTTGTCATTGATGTCAACACACTGATTATACTAAAGTTTAGCAAAGTAGCAAGCAAAGTTTTATTTAGTGCACATGGTGTATTGTAGATGAGGTTATGCAGATTTGAGTACATGTTTTGTATGATGTCTTGATATCATGGTTAAGATTATGTACGTAAATTTAAGTATTTGTGTCAATTATGAGTAATCTAGTGGAAACTATATTCTGACAGTGTTCCTGAGAAGTGATTTGTGATAATCTGATTATATATCCTAATAGGGATAGAATTTGGTCAAGCGAAGTTATACATAGGTTGAAGACATTGCAGTGGCAACTTGGATGAGTCAACATAGTTAGAGGTTGCGCATGTGATGATTTATTAAGTTTGTGAACTGATAGTTTTATGTGATTATGGAAATATTATGTAACATGTAATGTTTTATATTTTATAATTGGTTAAGCTTAATTGGATGACTCCATTATGAAATATTGTGCATGGTATAAAGGAAGGATTTTTTTCCTTGATTGAGACATGATGAGATGATGTGAATATGATATAATGTGAATTAGTGATTGATGTATGATGTGAAGTGAGCAGATCCGGTAATGAGATCTGGTGAAGCATTTGGTGTGGTTTTGGAATAGTCAAAGAGGAGAAGAAAAGTTGTTGAGATCAGTAATTCTTGGTATTATTCTACTCGAATAATACATAGATCAGTAGGATAGTGTGTTCAGTGATATTTCCCTTGAATTTTTTTGGATAGTGGATCCTTTTGTCTTCCTTAACTCCTAACAAGATTAGAATTGTTGGAAAGTGATGATTGGAGAGCACTAGGGATCACTTAAGGGTTTTAATTTATGGAAACACTTATGTTGGAGTGATCACATGAAGTGAGTATAAGTATTAGAGACACAGTCATGTAAATGACTAAGTATAGAATCAGAATAACAATATTCTATAGTATGCTTTTGGTCAACGAAGATAATATATGATGTATTATGGCTTGCAAACTTAGAGAAACACATTTTGGGATATGTATGACCTTCATTTAAGGTCGCATGTGTTTTGGTGTTGATATCAGTAAGATACAGTGATATCAAGGTATGTGAAGATAAAGAAATAGTGAAACAGGATATATGAACAGTCATGATGATTGAGGGAAGGTTAGATAGAATGGTAACGTGCTAAGTTAGATGAAAGTTGTATATTTCCAACACTTTGGTAATACAAGATCATCGACTCTACATTTATCATTTATAGAATTAATTGTTATGTTTTATATTATATTTGAGATTCAGTTGGATGGCAAAATTGATATAAAATAGGACCTTATGGATAAGATCAAAGAGGATTCAGATAATTATACATCAAACCAAGTAAAGAAGCTAGAGAAACAAAAGGAATAGATTAATCTTCTGATGATTAAAGAAATTCAACATGAAAAGGATGCAAGATACAAAGTTGAAGAAACTCTAAAAGAAGCAAATATGAAGATAGGACAGATGAAGACTGAACCTGATCACTACAAGGATAAATGTCAGGAATCGGAGAAGTGCAATCAAATCATAAAAGGTGAACTCACTCAATCCAAATTGCATATTGAAAAGTTACACATGAGCAGTGATAAAATTAATGAACAAAGAGAGAGACAGAAACCTAAAGGAGACATGAGTGGAATTGGATACAATGAAGGACAATTCTCTAAGACTAATGATGAATCACATGAAGTAAAGACTGAGATAGATCCACTTTTGAAGAACCTAAAGATCAGATCAGACCTTTAAGAGGTAGATGCTTTGGATGCAACAAAGTTGGACACATGAAAAGAGATTGCAGAAGTAAAGGTCCTTTCAAACCCTTTACCAGTTATTGTTACAACTATTATGCATATGGACATAAGAAAGCAGAATGTACAAAACCTAATCAGTCAAGGAATAGACAAGATTACATCAAAGAAGAGTGAGCAATCAAGATCACATGCTACAAATGCAATAACCTTGTGTTAATCTCTATTGAGAATTTAAGGTTGTCATTAGTATCAAAGGATAGTAAACAGGTCAATCGGTTACTTATATCAAAGTTGGTCGGTAACTAGAAGTAAGACAGAGCAGTCAGTAAAGCTTTTACACCGAGCATCACATAATTTACTGAGCACAAGTGACACTGACATCGACGGTCAGTAAACACCGAGCATCACAGTATACACCAAGCAGTTTATACAGTGTTTACCGATGATCATAGAAAATGGCATAGTAATCTAAAATGGCACATTATTCTATGCAAATGGTTACAGCAGATCGTAAAATGGTTTACCAAGATCGAGGAGCATTTATTGTAAATAGATACTCATTAAATGTAATGTTTATCTTATTATAATAGTTGATCTAGGTTATTTTGCACTGTAGATCTTAGGGTTATGGTTATTCTTGTAACCTAATTTTTGCTAAGGCGGAAAAAATAGAACACTATATATTTTGTATGTTCACACCATTTTATGAGGTTGGCTGAACTAATATATATGAATCATGGAGCACTTGAAGACATTTCCAAACTTCAAGACAATCAGTTTACTGAGTAGAACAGAGTACAAAGGATATCAGATTGAGCAGAATCAGAGAAGGCTACTGAGCAGAACAGAGCAAAGAACCATCACAGATAAGGTGATATTTTGATGAGTAGTTATAGATCTATTTCAGACAATTGAGTTGTCAACTAGCAGATAATTGCCTATTACTTTCTGACAATTATGATAGAGTTTTTGATAAATCTCTTAACAGAGTAGACTTAACAGTCTTATGTAAATCTCTTAACCGAGTACACACTTCATTAATGTTGTTTAAATCCTATAACTAGGTAGATCTAGCTGATCTAACATGTTACTCCTAACAGGGTAAGATCACCAAAAGTGATCAAAACTTGTAGCCTTAACAAGAAAACCTTTTCTATCTGCAGTAGTGAAGAATTTGTGGGTGTCATCCCCACCACAATTTTTACCTTCTTACAAGGCTTTCTGCGTTACCAAAATACTTGTGTTATGTGATTGTCATATTGATTTCATGTTATTTACTTTCTTAAGTTAACTAGATGATTGATTTATACAATTGTATTCAAGTTATTTTGATCGGTTATCACAGTATTCAGTTATAGATCAGAAAGGTTTTACAAGTAAAGTTTTGAAGGCACTGATTCACCCCTCCCCTCTCAGTACCTATCTCTCCTAATTCCAACACCTTGGGCATGCTGCAAGGTATTGTAAGCTATAGGTTAATTAGATTAGAAGACCACCTACATGTTTCAAATGCAATAACTTAGAACACATAGCGAAGTTTTGCAGGTATAATAGAATGAACAATAGAATAGGACCACCACCTATGGTTATAAAGAAGAATATTAGTGACAGTGCTAAAAGTTTTTAATGAGTACATGGATGAGTTTAAGAATCATTTCAAGAAACCAGTAGATGAAGATGATGAGAAGATATGGAAGGTAAAATATTTCAATAAGGCATTGGTTCAAGGAGATACAGTAGATGTTACTGTGTCTTCACATGATGTTGACATTACTACATCAACCTAGAAGGTTGCATGTCCTTACAGGGAGCATTAGATGTAGACAATAGATTATATCTAGCCCTAGATTATGTGGAATAAGCTCATGCGAGCTTAGATATGGTGTGTACAAATACTATGGAGTTTATGTTTGTGATCGTAGCACTTAGAGATTTATATCCTATGATCACAAAATTTATGTTTGACTGGATAGTGTGCGAAGTTGAGCTAGCTATGATTAATGCATTCACTCACCTTGAGATTGATAAATCACCTTGAAACATATTATTTCTATATCATTTGATTAGCAGTAACCAAGGAGAACATAGTTAAGAAGCACTACAACCATCTAGCAACTACATTGTGTAATTGTTTGAAGCATAAATTCTAGAATTCAGTGTATTAAAGGTATTTAGATTTTATACTCTACCAGAAGTTATGGATGCACCTGTCATATTTGATGTTATTGATAGACCAAGGTATAAGTTTAAGAGGAACCCATTTAAGTCTTGTGAGGATGATCCAGAAGGAGCATTTTTGTAAACCCCATATGACATGTTACACATTGAAGATATTAGGGCTTACATTCACTACAAGTATGAGACCATAGGAGATGTTGAGATCTATAAGGAATTAGGATAGATGATAGAATCTGATGCAAAAATGAAAGAAGAGTTCAAACATTTGGAAGAATAGTCTATTATTAAGTTAACCCTCCTAAATGATTTGTGCGAAACTGAATGGTTCAAGATCATTCTAAGAAGAATCCATGATCAGTTCATTTGGATAGGAGAGAAACATGTTAAGATATGTAGCCAGTTGATTCATGAGATAACTAGATTGAACAATACTGGAGCCCTCCCATTAGCTGAGAAGAATATCAAGAAACAATTAGAAACCCTAACTCATTCTAAATGGGATAAGCGTGTGGTGACTGTGAATGACATATTTTAGCAAGATGTGATATTGGTAGCAATGCTACTAGGTTATAAGTTTTACTATAGCAGTAGACCTAATTCTATGGCAGTAGGGATAATTATGATGGCCTATAGAATGGTGAAGGAAAACACCAAATATAACTTATGTGAAATCCTAGCACAACAGTTCTTGGAGAATGTGAGGATTATCAAGAAGGACAAGTCAAAAGCTTTCAAGTTTGGTTCAGTCCTAATACACATGTACATTCACATTGTACACAAATTTCCTAGAATGCACCCTAGAGCATGGAAAGATAGTCTACCTACTAGAATACAGATATCAGAGAGATTTAGGAGACAAAAAAAAAGATTGGGTAGATGGAGAATTATTCGCAATGATCAAGATCCTTCAAAGGAAAATGAAGGAGAGATACAGAATACCTGAGGAATTGGTAGAGAAGTATAAAGATACAATATGTTTCATGGTTGAAACTGACTATGTGTGCTTTGGAGTAGTAGAACCAAGAAAGAAATGGTGCTACCCTCTGGGGTATGAGGTTAGTTCTGAGGTTCTCACAATGCAATTTGAACATGTACTAGTAGTTGAGATAGACACAACTTAAGAAAGATGGGGAACTTACTTGGAAAAGTCAGCAAAAGTCAAAGAAGAATAGGATAAGGTAACAAGGAAGAGGAAGATTGAGAAAATGGTTGATGACATTTCTATGAAGGTTGGAATTACAAAGGAGAAACTAAAAGAAGTAAGGACAAAAATGACAGTTGGATCCTCTAGCTTGGCAATTGAGGCACCTCCTCCTTCTGAAGCAGAAAAGACAGTAAGTCCTACTCCTGATATAATTAATTTATCAATTACACCTAAGAATATTGCACAAGAGGTTGCACCTATGAGCACACCTAGGAGATCTAAAAGATATAACAAACCAAGCAACCCTAATAAACAAAATGTACAAGTATAAATAAAGAATAAAGAGGATAGGGTGACTAAGAAGAAAGTGGAAAAAGAAGAACAGAAGAAGCCACAAGATCTATGGAAGCCAAATATCAAGATGTTATAGAAGAGGATAATAAGAGATGGAAACTTGAAGACATTGAATAGGTATTACGAAAGGTATGACTCTGAAAATCAGTCAGTATTTGAGGACATAGTAATTGAGAACTTGTTAGTCTAGAAGAATAACTTTCTAGAAATAGAAGGCAGTATTCCTAAGGACTTGTATAGCAAGCTGGAAATAAGAAAATAGTTAGCACATTCTGAGGATGAGACTATAAGAAATAAGGATATTGAAGACATGTTGCTTGTAGTCTCCATACAAGAGAGGGAGAGCATCATTAAAGAGTTGAAACCTCTATTGAGAACAAAGGCCAGACTTGTGAAGATAATGGAAAGAAGGTATGATGAGGTTATAGAAGACACACAAAAGGCATTGGACCAAATTCTTATGTGTGACATGCTTGAGTAGACCTCACCTCCCAAGGCTACCAAGCCTACACCTTTAGGAATGGGAGAAAGCTCTAGGATAGCTAAAAAGAGTGAGCAAGCAAGCGAAGTTGACAAGCAACCAAACTTCTTCATTTCTGGTGTGCCCATATCACTAGACACTTCACTTGATGTAAATGATCCATTTAAAGAAAATATGGATAGTGTGGTGACATTAGAAGAGAAAGGAAAGAAAGAGGAAGAACATATAAAATAAAAATAGAAAGAGAAAGAACAAGAGAAGGAGAAATAGCAAGAGGAAAAGCAGGAAAAAGAGACAAGAGCAGAAGAAAAAAAAAAAAAAAGAGGTAATAATTGAGCTTACACAAGAACCAGATACCTCCTCCACCCTATTGTGTGGAAATTATGGTCAAACTAGTGAGAACTGATGTGGAAAGAATGGATGAGGATGAACTCATGAGGTTATCCTTCATGGTGTTTTCTAATGCAAATGAAAGGTCAGAATAAAAGGGGGATAAGAAGGTTAAGGTGATTGCTAGGGCAGTAGAGACTATAAATAAAATACTCCTACACCTCTTATTTTTCAAGGAAAGGATGATGCAGAGAACTTAAACTTGGTATTGGATAACTTTGACAGCCATTTTGAGTCACTATTGAATATCATAGAGGATAAGGCTGAGAAGAGATACTTAGAAAAGAAGTTGAAGGAAGTCTTCCAGTCCATCTCATTGGACTTGGGCATTCTAAAAACAACTACAATCAAAGATAAAAGCTATGTAGAACAAGAAAGAAAGGTATATATCTATTGCATAAATCCTATTAGAGATGTTAAGAATATTGAAGATATCATAGCCAAGGATAGGCTACATTAGATAGCATAATGGACTGTTGTGAAACCTCTTCACAAGCTGTGTTAGAAATGGATAAGAAGACATCCAAGATTTTAGATAAGATAAGTGCATTAAATACAGAGAAAGGGAGAGTAGTGGAAATATTTGATTTGCTAAAGAGTTGAATCACTCCTAAACTTTCAATTCTTGAAGCTCACCTCATAGAGATGGAGAAGATAGAAGGATCAATGACAAAATTTGTACCCACTAAGGTGAAGGCAGTAGAGACTGCATATTATGCAAAAAATGGATTGATCCATGTCAGTGAACTTCTGATCAAGTCATGGGATGATGAAGTGAAGACCTTGGAAGACTCCTTCTAAGACATTCTGAATCTGGTGAGTAAGCACTAAAGTCTCATATGCTTAAAATTTTGAAATTTTGTAAGTACCTTTTCCATTGATGTCAAAGGGAGAGGAAGAGAAGAAAAAAATGAGAAGAGGAAAAAGAATTAAATAAAAGAAGGAGAGAGAGAAAAAGAAAAAGAAAAAAAAAAGTATTAAAAAAAAAAATAAAAAATTATAGAGCAGTACAAGGAAGTTAGTATTTTGACACTTAGTCATTTTTATCTAAGTGTTGCCATCAATGCCAAAGAGAGAGATTGTTGGAAAGTGATGATTGGAGAGCACTAGGGATCACTTAAGGGTTGTCATTTATGGAAACACTTATTTTGGAGTGATCACATGAAGTGAGTATAAGTATTAAAGACACAGTCATGTAAATGACTAAGTACAGAATCAAAATAACATTATTTTGCAGTAGGGTTTTGGTTAGCAAAGATAATGTATGATGTATTATGGCTTGAAAAATTAGAGGAAGAAATTTTGGGATATGTGTGACCTTCAGTTAAGGTCGCACATGTTTTTGTGTTGATATCAATAAGATACAGTGATATGAAAGTATGCGAAGATAGAGAAATAGTAAAACGGGGTATATGAACAATCACAATGATTAAGGGAAGGTTAGACAGAATGGTAACATGCTAAGTCAGATGAAAGTTGTATATTGTTGACACTTTGGTAATACAAGATCACTGACTCTACATTTATCATTTGTATAAGTAATTGTTATGTTTTATATTATATTTTAAAGCAGATTGGATGGCAGAATTGATATAAGTATAGAGTGTTTTGTGGAAGCGATAAGTGTGATAGAGATGTATATGTGATGAATGTGAATTTGGGATATTAGTAAAGGCAGATAGTAGATGCAAGATCAAATATTGACAGAGCTATAATTAGAACTATCAAAGCATAGCATATGCTTGTGCAGTTCACTTACTGAAGAACACTTTTGTAACAGAATTTTGATTGTAAGAGTTGTAAGCTCACCATACCTTTAACCAGGTTTTTGTATACCCCTAATAAGGTTTTATATTCCTCTAACAAGGAAATGTACTATGTAATACTCAGCTCCTAACTGGGCCTGATCTCCTAACAGGGATTCAATATTTTAGTGCATAGTTGTGGGTACCATCCCCACCAGGGTTTTCCCTTGGCCAAGGTTTCCTCAAAAACAAATAATGGTGTTATGAGTTATGTGTTTATGTTATTTTCATTTCAAAATTGATATGGTTTATTTACAAGTGGTTTAAGTTTAAGTTGAATTGTTGTAATACTGATTCACCACCCCTCTCAGTATTACTTAATCCTAACAAGAATCTCCTCACAAGGATTTAAATTCTCCTAACAGGGACTGATATGTACTGAATATATTTCATAAGACTCCTAACAGATTCCATCCTCTCACAAGGAATTTTAATATTAGTACATCTTTTCTGGGTGCCATCCCCACCGGGGTTTACTCTCGGATCAAGAAGTTCCCTAGTTAACAAATCTGGTGTCATTATGTATGATTATATTTATATGGTTGTTGTTTATGTTGATTACATGTTTCAGATATAATAAGGTTATTAAAAGATGTTTTTATCAAATAACTAATTCACCCCCCCCCCCCCGCCCCTCAGTTATCTTGGTGGACTTTACTTTAAAAGATATTTCTCCAAAGATCATTAGTGTTATTCTACACTTCTTCTAGCTTATCGACCATAATGCTTAGTGCTATTCTTTTTACTTGGAATCTTTTTGAATATTCTAGTAGTGTGTCTTTGATTCCTTTCTTTATTAGGTTCACAACAGTAATAGCTAGGGACCTCTCTCTCATTTCCTTCTCCGTTGCTAGAGCATACTTCCATCTAGCATCAGTTTTCTGATAATGTTCATCTTCAATATTCGGTGCCACCTCAACAGGTGTTGTTCTAAACTTGTGAAAATTAGATATGAAAACCTTTTCAATTTTATTTTTCTCTTCATCATTCCTCTTTTCATACTTTAATTGTTCCAATGCCGAATAACCTCCATATTTTTCAAGTGTCTTGAGTAATTCATCAAGACTTTTCACTTTAGGTACTTGACTTTGTACAACCTTAAATTGAGAAGTGTCCTTAGACTTAGTGTCACTCTCTTTTTGCATCTTTAATTTCCTTCTAGGCCTTCCAGTAGCCGTATTCTCTCTAATGTAAGTTTTTTCCTTTACCGGTTCTACCCTTTCTTTCTTATTTTCTCTTAGTGTGAAGGAAGACCATGTTGATGGTCTAACATCAATTGGACTAGGGGTCTATTTCTTTAATTTTTTATTCTTCCCCTTAACCTCTGATGGTTAAGAAATCTCTTCATCAGTAGAAGTTCCTAGATTCTTAGATAAAGTGTTTATCATTCTACTACATCAATATAGATCAAAAGTACCAGACCGAGTTGTACTCCTGTCAACTGGTTTCTCTAAAATACCTTTAATCTATATTGGTGCAGCATCAATATCCATTTCATATCCCATGGGTGGAATCCATATGGTTCTTGGCTCCATAACTCTTATTATGCATGTATCAGTGTCAACTTCAAAACACAACTCATCCTTATACTTTTCCACAAACTGGGGTGGAATCCATAATCTCTTATGCATTTTAATTTGAAATTTACTAAAATAGTCATTCATGATGACATCAAAATTATCTCCTATTATTTGAATATAATCATTAATCTGATAAACAATCATTTTGTCTTCTTTCCAAACTACTTCACCGACTTTAGGAAAGAAGTTCTAAAAATAGAAGAAAATACATACTAGTAGTGGTCTAAACTTCAAAGTATTGGAATTTTCTTTCCTACTTATGTTCATGTTGTCATCCATTTTCTTCAAAAATACCTCACTTAAGTCTATCTTCATATCATTTTTAACAATTTTGTATGTAATATCAACAGCTCCACATGGTAAACTGTCTACCCAAGATGACTGAAAGATTTTGTATGACATGATATTACTTGAAAATCTCAACTTAGGGTCATCAATAGTAGATAACTTCAAACCTCTACCATCCCATTTTGCTTGTGTGAGCTCACAAAGCTTATTTTTGCCAGTTTTCTTGTATGCACTTGGTCTATCACTAACCAAAAATCCTATGAATATGTACAAAACATCCTTGGTGATCTTTATTGGTCCATCAAGCCACATGAACTGATCATGTACTTGACTAAGTACCATCCTCATCCATTCATGCTTAAATAATGTCAGCACATGCATAGCATGGACCAAACCCTTGGTTTCCAAATGTGTGTAGTCATCTTTTAGTTTTCTATTGATACACAGATTCATGTATGATGTGTTAATTTTTGCTTGGCGTATATCTCCAATTTTATAGTGAATGAAGGTGTGAACATCTTAAATTAGTATAACCCTTGGCAGGATCAATGACAAGACTCTAGAGACTTATCATTTTCTATAGCAATGACGGGAGGTAGATTTTACTTAGGATTGACAGGGTCAATCTTCTCAACAATGACTAGTTTTTGAACTTTTGGTGCCATATTGATCTCAAAAATAGTCATTCATGATGACATCAAAATTATCTCCTATTATTTGAATATAATCATTAATCTGATAAATAATCATTTTGTCTTCTTTCCAGACTACTTCACTGACTTTAGGAAAGAAGTTCTAAAAATAGAAGAAAATACATACTAGTAGTGGTCTGAACTTCAAAGTATTGAATTTTCTTTCCTTCTTATGTTCATGTTGTCATCCAGTTTATTCAAAAATATCTCACTTAAGTCTATCTTCATATCATTTTTAACAATTTTGTACGCATTATCAACAGCTCCACATGGTAAACTGTCTACCCAAGATGACTGAAAGATTTTGTATGACATGATATTACTTGCAAATATCAACTTAGGGTCATCAATAGTAGATAACTTCAAACCTCTACCATCCCATTTTGCTTGTGTGAGCTCACAAAGCTTATTTTTGTCAGTTTTCTTGTATGCCCTTGGTCTATCACCAACCAAAAATCCTATGAATATGTACAAAACATCCTTGGTGATCTTTACTGGTCCATCGAGCCACATGAACTAATCATGTACTCAAATAAGTACCATCCTCATCTATTCATGCTTAAATATTGTTAGCGCATGCATAGAATGGACCAAACCCTTGGTTTCCAAATGTGTGTGGTCATCTTTTAGTTTTCCATTGATACACATATTCATGTATGATGTGTTAATTTTTGGTTGGCATATATCTTCAATTTTACAGTGAATGAAGGTGTGAACATCTTCAATTAGTATAACCCTTGGTGGGATCGATGACAAGGCTCTAGAGACTTATCATTTTCCATAGCAACGGTAGGAGGTAGATTTTACTTAGGATTGACAAGGTCAATCTTCTCAACAATGACTAGTTTTTAAAATTTCAGTGCCATATTGATCTCAAAAATAATCTTTAAACAAGTAGGGTTTCACTTAAGTAGCAATTGGAATTCATGAACTCAGCTCGGTAAACACTAGAAATACCTTGAATGCTCTTAATACTATTTGGAATGCTCGACATATCACTTGAATTCATTTGGTGATATCTTCTGTGTCAAATGCTTCAAATGCTCATGAAAGTGTAAGGTAAAATGAAATAGCATGACCTCTATTTATAGTTTTTCTTGGGTTAAGGATTCCAAAGACTATAAAATTTGCATTAAATTCTTCTTACCTACTTCATTTCACTGATAATCAAAATACACTTTCCTTCACCGAATGGAACAAAATAACTCATACACTTTACTGATCAACATTTGAAATATTAACTTCACAACTTATATCCAAATGCATCTTAGTATGCTAGTATGGATCTTTGCACTTATTCTAGGAATTGATTTAAGATATAATTTAGGTTATTATCTCTTACACAAACCTTTGACCGATTAAGTGAATATAGGTGCACTCGATCCAATGGATGTGGTGCCATCAGTTATTCCAAGTTCTATTCCATAATCTTGATACTTCCTTCTCCTAGTCCTATTCATCTGACCTCTTATTTCATTAATATTAACTGGATTCTTTTCACTTGGTTGTTCCTCGGTTGGGGCTTTACCTTTGTACCTATAGTCTTTAGGTAGGTGACCAACCTTGTAGAAATTTGTAGTAATGTGCCCAAATATTCTACATGTAGTACAAGTGATTCTTGTATTATAGTCCCATGGTATAGTTGGTCCTTGTCAGTTGTTTGCAACATTCTGTCTCTTAGGGACCCATTTCTCATTCCTTATTTATGAATAACATTCTTTAGATTTGTGACCATGTCTATTGCATTTATTACAGTATTCCTCAAACCTTGGCTTCTTTGGATTTTTAGCAACTCTTTCTCTACAATCAAATGCCTTATCACCAAACTTATTGCAATTGTAATAGTGACCATTAAACTTAGGTGTACTCAGTGGATTACCTCTTTTGCTTATGCAGACATTTTTTGTGTGTCCTAGTTTCCCACATTGATATCATGTAGGCTTCTTTGTCTTTGGTGGGGTAGAAGCATTATCTCAGTTGGCTACTTGATTGGTGGACTCACCCTTCTTGGTAGTGTTTTTTGCATTGTATCCAAGTCCAGTAGTATCTCTCACTTGTCTCTTATTTCTTAGTTGTTCATCCAATATTTTTTAGTGCTTCTTCATTTCTTGTCAAGACTTCATTAGCATCTTTCTCAAATTTTAGATGTTCATTCTCATATCTTAGGTCATTAATCTCTCCAACTTTCCTTACAACATCTTGATTTACACTAACTAGTTGGTATGCCAAGTTGTAGTGAATTTGTGTCAACCTTGATATTTTCCTATCTTTCTCATCCAGTCTTGTGTTCATTTTTCTTCATTTATCTTCCACCATTCTTTTTTCATCTTCATATTTTCCTTTTTGTTCTAGGATTTCAAACATCCTTACCGATTGGGCTTCTTGTTCTCTTTTTAGTGCTTTCACCTAATCAGCTAGTTTTCTTTTCTTTTTAGACAATTCTAATATTATAGTATCAAATTCATCAGACATGTTTCCCTCTGATTATTATTCAAGTTCTTCAACCTGATCATGAGTGTCTTTCAATTGATGTGCTAACTCCTTCCTCTTGTTGATTGAATGCATTAGTTTTCTCCTTAATTCATCAATTTTCTCATTGGTCATTCTCAGTTCCATTTTCGTGTTATCAATCACCCTTTCATACCTATATGTCTCCATTCCTCTAGATCTTTCCTCTCAAGTGATTAAACTTCTTAATAAGAAATTAAGCTCTGATATCAATTGTTGGATTAGGTAAGGAAAGGTGAGTACTAAGAGGGGAGGGATCAATTAGTACGGTAAAATACTTTTAAACTATTTGAATTTTCTTCCTTAATCATTTACTAATTCGATATCTTTTTCATGCATCATATAAAGTATAAAACATAATACATAACTCATAACACATCCATTTTGGTATCACATAAATCCTTGTTAGATGATAAAAACTATGGCGGGGATGACACCCAAAAAACTTCACTACTACAGTAAAAAGTTTGCTTGGTTAGAGCTACACTATTAGCTATTTCTTATAGCTTACCTTGTTAAGAGTATTAACCTGGTTAAGAGTCTTAAGACCTATTAATTCTACCTTGTAAGAGGATTTTACAATTCTAATCTAAGAATTGTACATGGTTAAAGGATTTACAATATAAGATCTATTAGGATCTTCTCATTTAAGAGACTTTACAATTTTGATTACTCTTTAATCAGTAACACAAACTTGTCTATTAAACTTGCATCAATCATATGCATATGAGACTCTTTATGCTGAATTAACTCATTACCTCATATTGTGTACTACTCACAAGATCGATTCAGTGCTCGGTAGATTCAATTCTAAATCACAATCACTTTCTACTCTTTACTACTTTGTACTCAGTGTCTTCTATTCTCATCACCTTATCTACAATCTCTACTTCACACATGCAATCTACCTTCATGCATGCATATTGATCTTCACACTCTGATCCATTTATATACAATTCTAGAAGCAGTGTTAGATATTCTAGAATCATCTCTACAAGAAGTTATAACATTGGTTACTCCTCCAATGCATATATCATACTTTATTCTCATTAGAAAATCTCACCTTGTAATCATGTGTAATCATTATGTTTCACATCTCCAATGTTATGACATACAATCTCCTCGATATTTGTAAACCTTTTTCTGTTTGGTGTCTAGATTCAATGTACTTAAAGATTCTCCTTGTGTTAGCTAGCTATGCTCGATAACACATTTTCCTCTAGCTCAGTAGTTGTCTCATCTTCCTTGTTCGATTGATGTTGTAGCTCAGTATAACTCATTCCACGATGCTCGATGCCTAAACTTTATTTTCCTTAACCAAAATTACCTATTCCCTTATTTCCTTTTATTGATTATCTTTTACTACTTTACCGACTTGTCTTTCCTTCTTTATTGAATGACTTTGAAAATCATTATGACTTCCTTATAAATAATGGCAACCAAATAACTCTTAGTAATATCATCATTTGGTGCAATAAAAAGAACTTGAATGCACAAACAACACCTCACACTTTTAATTTGGTCTTAAAATGAACAAAAGGCTAAAATTAACAATCAAACACTTCAAATTTGGGCTTAAAATAACAAAATAAAATCTTGAGTGCCTAAGGGATAAAAAAAATTCAATAAACATTTCACTTTGGTGCTTAAAAATAAACAAAATCAAATCTTGAGTGCTTAAAGGAGTAACACATTTGCAAAGATTTATCTTTCAAGTACTTTATTTTCAAAAGAACCTTGTATGCTAAAAATGAGTGTTTGAAGTTCTAGGATAACAAACACTTAGTCTCACTTACGTTCAATTTGGAATGAAGACTTCTTGGTGTCTTTGAAGGAGTATTTTTCAACACTTCCTTATAGCTCTTTTTAATTTTTGCAAACCTTGTTAAAGTAAGCGACGTGAAAATAATTAGCTTGTATCTATATCCTCTCCCCTTGCCTTTATGGAACTCAGGTGAAGAGAAAGATCAAGCTTAATTTTTTTTACTTGTAGTGAGGTCTATCTAGATAGAAGCGCTTCCTCTTTAGAGAATGACCTCAAATCGGTAATTCCTTGATTAGTATATAAACAAGGTGTTGAGAAAACTCTATCCTTATCCTCTCAATATCACACGATGCATGTTGATGGTAGTCCAAGATAGGTGAATATCCCCCTGATTTTGGCATGGTCAACTAGGCTCTTAAGTGATTCATGCACGTACAAATTGATTGGGAGGATGCCATGAATCTTACTAGATTCTATTAATTTAGAGACCTACCTAATCTACTCCTGAAGGCTTGATAATCTTTGTGCAAGGAGGATAGTAACCTCCCCCAAGACACTCACCATATTGTGCCATCCTTAAATGTTTGGATTTGGCTAATGCAGCATTGTTGATTCATTGTGTGGTCAATAGTGGTCATATTTTGATTATCTCTTGGGTGTGTGCCTAAGTTTGTGAGCAATTTTTTTCAAGTTGAGCCGATCCTTGAAGATAGAAAGTGCTTGTGTGTGTCTTCGATGTTATAATCCTATGAAAAAAAAATTTCAAACATACACAAATGAAGTTACAAGTCCTTTTTCCAAAGAGAAAAAATTTGTTGCATTATTCCCAGAATATTTCCTTGTCTCTTATGGGATTGTTTTCCCATGATTCCCAAACAAATTAGAGATTACTCAAGACCAAGTCAAGGTACACTTACCATAGTCATTAAATATCTTGGTGAGATTCCAAACTCTATGCTCATCATCACTCCTAGAGATTGGAAAACTTGGACTTATGATTGATTTAACAAAGTACAAGAAAGGAAAGTTACCAACAAATCGTGTATATCAACAGAAGAAAGTCATAGAACTCAAACTCAAGAATCATCAACCTACCCTAACTGCAATCAAGGAAGAGACCAAGTATCAAGATAAACTTGATAACATAACATACAATGCCAAATTCATGCATTTTGGAGAACGCTTTCAGATCAACCACCTCTTTGTTACCCTTGAAAGAGAGGACTAGTTGGCATATCACACATCATATCCTATTAATTCTTGTAAAATTGTCTCAGACTCCCATCATCTTAGATCATCCCCTAGGTACATTTACATCATCATGTAAGTAGCCTCACTTAGATCAACCCAAAATCATCCTTATCAAAAAATCCAAGAATCCAAATCATCCAATCATCCACTTAGTGTCACATCCCCCTTGAGTTGCTTAAATCCTTACCAAAAATCATCTTGTAGCCCCACCCATTTTGACTAAGTGTTGTCTAGGGTAGTTAGTAATTGTCTTTCTAGGTGTCATCATCTTGATCCAAATATTGGCTTACATTGATAAGGATCATATCTACTAAAGATCATAAGTCCATCTAAGGTTGACAAATCACACCATCTTGATCCAACATCAGAAAAAACAACTCATTTTGACACTTAGTAATCTTTAGGTTTTTAGGACATCGTCATCATCCAAGGAAACCACCATCCACACATCTTTTAGGTTCAGCCTAGGTCTTGCATTCATCCATCACATCCCCAACATTTTAGTCTCATCCTAGAACCACATCACACTCATCCCTTTGTTGCACCTTGATTTCTCCCATCTTAGGACTTGCATTTCATTCCTGTCATGACATGATCAAAGAAGAGAAGATATATGGATCCTAATCTTGCCATTAGTTCATTTAATCCCAATGGTCCTAATAGTGTCATGGTAATATACAATTCATAACCACCTCAAGTCAAGAATATAAGGGCGGATCCAATTGAAGCATGCACCACAGGTTCTATGGAAGCATTAATGAGTCATCCTGGCCATGCACAAATGGTTAGTGTGATCATAGCCCAAAATCATCTCACCATCTTGGCTAACTACACGCAGGAGGGTACTCCCATTCCACCAGAACTCCAACCTTTCAACCCTATAAACCCCACCAACACCTTCCACACTATTGTACAAAAAATCATCAATCCTAGCCATCAAGTGACCTAAGTGGCCTTTCGTATCCTCCATCTTTTTCAATCTAGTGCCACCTTCCCCATAGTGCAAACAATGACATAATTTTCTCATTTTGCTATCATGAGACCACCACCTCCTCCTATAACATCTCAAACTACCATGCAAGTGCAGAGCTCTACACAAGTGCCACCCCCACTTCCTATGCAAAATTCCACACAAGTATTACCCCCCTCATTTATGGCCCAAAGCTCCATGTCAATGTCACATTTTTAGGGAGCCATCCAGATGCCACTATCCACTACACATCAAGCCATCGCTCAAGCATATGTTCCACCTATCACTTAACTTGCCTCTACAAAAGTGTCCCTCCCATCTTTCATCACCAATACACAAGCCCAACAACCTTCTTTCAGGATAGGGATACCATTTATGGGATCTCAAAAATAGCCATCCACATTAAAAAAATCCCACCATCATTCCCACATTTCCATATTTTTCCACTTCCCAACCCGCCATAGGAATGAGTTCTTCTTGGGGCCTTACACATGCATAGATGCATTCTTTGGGGATACAAACTCAATCACATATATCCAATCCCACAAACCCACAAATAATTTTTCCATTCATAGCAGAACCCCCACTGCAACCTCCTCAAGCTGCATCTCTCCCCACATTCACCAACTAATTATCCATGCTAGTAGCCATCTCTCAAACTGTTCCACCACCGGAGTATAAAATATCCTCTCATTTTTCTATCTATCTCGCACAACCACCTCCTATCACCAGCATCCAAGGACCCATTCCACTTCTCAGCAATGTAGGAATGTACCCTACCTACATTGGCCAAACACAAAGCAAAACACACTAGCAATCCACACCATTTCACCAACCTCCTCCAAAATAATAGTACTTACTTGCACAACAAAAACATCCCCTTGTTCCCTAGAAACAACAAACAACACCTTACCCCACACAATAGTACACTTTCACACTCTAGCAACAATATCTTCCCCCAACATCCATCGTAAAATCCACTCCAAACTACCTACATAGTAGGGAAATCTCCTTTCCAAATCCCCCACTATCCACCCCAAAACCATCCATATTCATGTGCAACCTCTGACCCCTTCCTAATGGGACTACCTGCTCCAACACTTGCTAACTCAGAGTTGGAAGAGATGAAGAACGATCTCAAGGAGCTCAGGGCTGGTATAGAAAGAAAGACCTTAAATTTCAAAGAGGTTTGTCCTTATCCCTTCGACAGGTTCATCGCAATATTCCCCTTCCCCAAACACTTTGAGATGCCCAAGTTTGGCAAATATCAAGGGAAGGGAGATCCAGTCATCCATGTCAAGGAATTTCACATGGCCTGCCAAGAGGTTGCTTACAATGACAATTTCCTCATACACCTCTTTCCCAAAAGCCTAGGGGGAACTGATATTGAGTGGTTATACAAGATACCCTATGGGTCTGTATCAACCTTTGTAGAATTATCTAAGAAGTTTGTAGTACAATACGCACACAACATAAAAAAAATGAACTATCTCTTTTGGACCTATACAATTTAAAACAAAAGGGAGGTGATAACATGGCTGACTATCTAGAAAGATGGTAAAACCTTATAACAAGGTTGTCATACCAAACACCAAACAAATAACTCATAAAGATCTTCATTGATAATCTACACCTGAATTTATGCCACTTCATGTGTATGAATTTCATACAAACCTATCAAGATATTAAGGGAAAAGGAATGGATATTGAAAAAGGCCTCTTGGATGACGATACCATTAGGCACTAAAAGGAGAATCAAAAAGACTGACCCAATAATGATCAACTGTGATACTGAAATAAGAACAAGAATGTAGTCATAGATGAAGCCACTAACACCAAGCACATTCAAGTTATCATAGCTGGTCCTAACCCACCTACACCTATATGTCAGCAACAAGAACCTACCTACCAACAACCCATGCAACATTTCCAAAACAAAGAAAATATTGCCAATGCCATATCAGTCACCCAAGGTCAAAATAAGCTGCACATCCAAAATAATGAGAAGTGCACATTCACCCCCCTCGGTGAACCTTTGAACGTGATGTTTCATCAAATGGCTAGCACCAACTTTATCATTTACCCTTGAACCCATCCATTTGATGAATCAACCCCCAAGCTAGCATGGTATGAGGACAATTAGTATTGCGATTATCACCGTGTTAAGAGACACACCACTGTGAAATGTATGAAGCTCAAGCATTATTTTCAAGATCATAATTGATGCACCTACCCAAACGTCACCCAACGCCAATCGCCAGATATATCAAAATGTGTTTCCTCAACACAACGTTGGAAAAAATGTAGTCAATGCCAATCCACCAACCCAGAATCAAGGAAAAGGAAAGCAAGGTGACCATGCTGATGGAAAAGACTATACTACTACCCATATCAATTACAA
This sequence comes from Chamaecyparis obtusa, assembly GCA_027943335.1. Taxonomy (NCBI): domain Eukaryota; kingdom Viridiplantae; phylum Streptophyta; class Pinopsida; order Cupressales; family Cupressaceae; genus Chamaecyparis; species Chamaecyparis obtusa. Next base: position 27,658 of record BSBK01005372.1, on the reverse strand, counting down.
AAAGTTTTTTGGTTGCATCTCCTAGGTTGAACCCATTATAAACATCATACATGTCAAAGGTCCAGAAAGTCAGTGTCTTGTCACCACCCATAGGGGTATAATATATGTTTCTAGTGCTTGTACAATTCCCACATCTAATGCATAGTATAACCTCTTGGAACATGTTAAGAATAACCCTTCCCAAATCTCCATCCTCGACCTTCTCCGTACCTCACCCATTCACTAGGAAATTTTTAATAAATCCCTCTAAGAGGCATGTGTCCTCATGGAAATTAACACCATCCAGTTTGAGAACCTCATGGTACATTTATCTACATCTTGTGCCCTCTCCTTTAAACCATTCGACATGCCCTCCATTGAACTTGATCACAATCTCCCTCTTTGCATCATCTTCATGTTAAATGGCGTTATTGTCAAATGGGTCATAATAGATAATGGTTTGGCCCTTAACTTGTTCACACTAAAATTCATCCAGCAAGTGGGATACACAAAGGTTGATATATCACATGAGGTCATCACCATCAAGTCCTATGATAACTTGGAATGTACCTTAGAAGGTACCATTTTGTTTCCTATCAAGCTTGGCCTAGCAATTCAATAAATTATCTATCATGTTGTTGGTCTTGATCTCCCCTACAACATCCTCCTCAGTCAACCTTGGATTCACTCCATCAAAGTTGTCCCATCCACCTACCATCAATGGATTAAATTTCCACATCAAGACACTGAAGTCACCATCCACATTGATCCCCAACCCTTTTCATATTGTCATGCATTGGAAGCATCATTTCCTCATTACACCCATTGTCCTAGAATTGATATTGGCACTTCGGTCCCCAACTCATCTTGATCCCACTATGATCCAAAGACGATCCTATCCTCCATTCTTTTCACTATCAAGATCAACAACAGGGATTTTGATGAATATAATTTGATTGATTCCTTGATTCCTTCATAGTAGGGGTCCTACCACTTGATCCACATACCCAAGGGCATCCATGTCACTAAATAAAACCTCCTCAAGAAGAGCCTGAAGTAAAGCAAATTGGACCATCCACATTCATCTCCCATAGCATTCTAAATAATTAATAGATGGACCCTAATATCAACAGATGGTTGTATAAAGATCCTCCACCTCCTAACACTGAACTCCTTGGGTACTCCAAAGATAAATACCCTGCATCACACAAATGGGCTATAGAACAATGGAACTATCAAGGTGGTAGTCTATGACTCAAAGAAGGTGGCATAAAATACCCACTAGAATCCTCACAGAACCCAAGACATTGAGGCCTTGGATTTAACACCCCTTTCCTACATATAAAAGGCCCTAATACCATGACTAGGGGCACCAATTTTCCCAACATTACTCTCCTAAATATCTAGGATGAAATCATAGAAATCAAAGACATCCCTGAAGCGAAAGTGAAGAAATCTTATAATGATATATTCAATGATGAAACCTGTACACACTAAAATGGTGCACTTCTATGGATCATTACATGCAAGGAAGCTCAAGAATGAGCCCTCACAAATCGATCCATAGCTCCCTAGGCATGGAGTGCAAGGGTTTTTAAGAATGCTCTCAGCTAGAGCTATTTAGCCAATAACCTTGCTAGTAAACCATGCAATGGGAGATTCAATGAAGACAAGGGCAAGAATGCCAATATCCTCAAGAATCAAGAATGAAAATGCAATGCAATGCTATGCTAGAATGGAAATGCAAGCTAAACTATGGAAATGAAAGATGCAAGTATTACAAAGCCTCCTAGTTAAACTAGATGAATTAATCTAAAGCATAAAGGAAATCTAAGCTAAGAATGCCATGAAAATGAAGCTACTATGCAAGAAATGAAATCTAACTATGAAGCAAGAAAGCCATGATGATGCAAGAATGAAGACAAGAAGATAGAGTGTTGATGAAGATCCAAGATGAATGCCAACAATGCTCCAAATCTTCAAACCCTAGATGCAAGAATGTCTCCAAAAGCTCCAAGATGACCTAGAAAACCTGTAGCATAACAATAGCATAAAAAGTTTGTGGATGCAAATGAGGAAGAGAGCTCTCCTTTTATAGGGAATGAAAAAGGAATGGGCCATGGAGATTAAGAGGCAAAAGATTTAATCAACGGTGGAGCTTGAAAGAGGAGCAATCCATGTGCACAAGTATCCTCCAATAGGAAAATAGGAGTTGACTTTTGTGTCCATATGAGACAAAAAGTGCTTTTTCCCTTTTTATAAAATAAGAATAATGCTTTATTTGTGCAACTTAGGATAAGAGGAAAAGTGGGGGCTTTTTATTTATTAAAAGGGGAGGAAATATTCCTTTTAATAAATAAAGACTTAGGATAAGATGGTTAGCCCATAGAAAATAATCGAATAAATGATAGAACTAGGATTTGATCAAGAATAAGCAATTGATGATTTAGCAAAAGGGGCTAATAGTCTAGATGACCATTTTTAGGTGTATACATTTGCCCCTCTTTGACTAATGTGTGATCGATCTGGGAACACATTTAGTCAAAGAATAGATCAGCCAAGAAGGCAAGCAGACAACTAAGAAAGCAAGCAATAGCGATTTTGACAGATGTGAGATCGATTTGGGATCACATGCAGTCAAAGAATAAAATAGCCAAGAAGGCAAGCAAGTAGCCAAGAAGGCAAGAAGATAGTGATCTGACTCCAAAGAATCAAGTACAGAGAGATAGCAAATCCTGCATGGTCAGCCTGGTAGCGACAGTACTGAACACTTATGAAAGAGATAGTCAATAAGATATGATGTGTCTGCCCCCTCGGGATCGAAAGTGAAATCAAGTAGAGGGAATGCAGAAGCAAGAGCAACATGATCAAATCACTAAAAATCATAATCGAAGAAAGAGAATAGAACAACCATCAAGCAGTGAAGATATGCCCCCCACATGGGACCCGGGGCACGAACCAAGCGGTCCCTCAACCCGGAAACACCACGGAGGGGGATTTGAACTTGGGATTTGAATGAAAGACTAGAAGGTTGAAAGAGATGGGGATGAAGAGGTTATGATGCCCCAGCGAAGATCAAAGGATCAGGCCTCAAAAGGTTAGCCAACTGTGCGGAAAAAAAAGAAAGGGTCAAGGTGAATGTGGATTTCGGTTTGGATCCCGAAATGAAGAGAAAATGATGTGATATGAAAGACCAGAAAGTGAAAGACATGATCGGGAAGAAGTGAAAGGTGAGCGCAGTTGATTAACAAGTCTGTGAAAAATAAAGGAGAGCTCTCTCCATATGCAAGATGCAAAACTAAACTAACATGAACTTAAAGAATGCAAGCTACATGAAAAGTGGTTTACTTGCAAGGTCACAAAGCCAATAGACATCTAATATTCATCATCGAGCGTTATTGGTAGCATCGCAAGATCATACAATACACACTAGCATAACTATGTGGATCTGAATATGATCTATATCAGATAGAAATGTGGAAATCTCACCTAGGCATCAAAGACATGTAGGTCAAGATGACTAGTGTAGTGAGATTACCTAAGTTTGATATAGCAAGATTATACTCGCATCGAGACACAAGGAAAGTCAAGATGGCTACAAGTATGCACTTGCACAAAAATAGTCAAGGATAATACCCTGTCAAGCCACAGTGTCAAGTAAGACCAGCATAAATGCTCATGACAGTGAGGACCAACAAAATATACCCACAAGCAGAAAAATAAAACATGTTCTCATTCCCTCAGTCTTCTAGCTATGCATCATCGAAAACAATCATAGGGGGAGAACACTCAGCAAATAAATCATCATAGATAGCACACAAAGAAAATAAAGCCAAGCAAGTCTCAACGAGTGAAGTGCGTGTGTGTAGGTCATAGAGTCAAACTTTGAGTATTGCATCTGCAAATGAGAAATATCGCATCATACTAGACTGCAGGTAGGACATCTGATAAGTGTTGAGAAACACTTGACGCAAGGGTAGTGTTGAAAAACACAGTTGGGGTGGTGTTGAAAAACACCATTTGCGAGGTGCCTAAGAAACCCAGACGTACAAAGAGACCCAAGATAAGCTTAAAGCAACATATGCCCCCTAGACTAAGACAAGAATCAATTCCAGGCTAGGAGAGGCAAAGCAAAAAGTGGAGCGAAAGAGCACCACGCAAGACTGATAGACATAGGTGCAGAGGGTCTCAAGCAGCGCCTGTTTCCAGGTTTTCACCACTTGATAGATTTTTTAGGACTTTTTTATAATTTTTTTGTATTTTTGCTACCAAGGCGCCTGTTTCCAGGTTTTCACCAAGGCACTTTTTCAATTTTTTTTTTGAATTTTTGAATTTTTTGATTTTTTTTGGTGAGACATCAAAGCGCCTATTGCTAGGTTTTCACTAGGATGCTCATTTTTTCAGTACTTTATATGCTTTTTAGGATTTTTTCAGCATCATATATGATTTTTTTTTGGAATTTTTTCAGGATCATAAAGTATGTACAAAGGATGCCCCAGACAGAAACGGGCATCAAGAATCTGCTTCCTCTGATGTAGAGAACTGATAGGCCCCAGGCCCAAATGCTGCAACTGTGACAATAGGAGGTCTCAACCAGTTCGACCAATAATAACCAGCCCTAAGCAATGTCTGAGTTAGTGGAGGATCGTTAGAATGTGATCCACATATGCCATCGTGGATTTCAGCTAGCACTTTTTCTGACTCCTCTATTTCTAGACACTTAAGGAGAGTTCCATCTAGACCCTTCCTATACAAGTCACCAGAGACAAAGGCAAAGTGTAAGGGATGGCGGAAGGAATGGCGTGGTGGATTTGCAAGAGGAATATGAGGTGGAAGATATGAAAAGATGGTAGGATTGTAAGATTTGTGAGCAGGATAGCGTAATTCATCCACCAGGAACTTGAAGCAAAATTTATGCTTTTTCATTTGTAAGATGGATGTCGAAGCAACCAAGGCATTAGCAACTTTGTTCTCAGCTCTAGGAATGGGCTGAAGTATAACATATATGAGATCATGCTTGAAGTAGTGCACCATTTTTCTGTAGAGAATCAACTTCTCATCTTTTATTTTGGAGTCATTATTTTTGAGCAAATTTTTATCTTTACTTTTCTTAGGTTCGGATACCGCCACAATGTGGTTTTCGCCATTCGACCATTGCTCTTTTCTTTTGACTTGATGACTGTGATGCTTGATTTCTGATTCAATCTTTTTTGTTGCTAGTTCGCTAGTGGAAGAAGTAACAGGTGTTGATGCGAGATGAAATGGAGTGACTGGTTCAATAGCATTTATGTGAGGGGTTTCATCTCTGGTAACAAGAGAGGTTGAGCCTATAGGGTAAGCTCCAAAAGTAGCTAGTTCTAGATTTGTCATAGAAGGACCAACATAGTCGACTAAGGCAATATGGGGAACAAACTCATCAGACCCTACACGAGACTCATCAACTACGTCGGGTGGATTACAAGAGGTATGAACCACATCAACATCCATATCTATCATGGGAGGATCTTCTGGAAGAGGCTTAAGATGCCGAGAAGTAGAGATACTCATGTCATTATGTGAGAGATCACCTCTTTGTAGCAGTCGTGCAATGTTGCGACGTTGTCTATCATAGTGCAATGATTCTTTAGGCACATAGGCTCTAGACATAGAGGCCTCAGCCATATCATCAGTAGATATACATTCTTCTCCCCAAAGGAGTGAAGTAGAAGGAAGATCATCTCCCATGTGAGCCATAGTGTGCAGTGGTGACTCATCTATATCTGTGTCTGAATTACTGAGCATGGGAGTATTTCTCAAATCATCTCTATAGATCCACTCTTGGATAGCTTGTTCTTCTCTGTCTGCTTCTAAAGGAACAGATGAAGGAACAAAAGTATCAAAGATCACCATAGCAGAAGTGGAAGGCTTCATGTGATCAGAAGGTCTCCCATATGACCTAGGAGAAACAGGTATAGAAGCAAAGGAACCCAGTTTATATTCACCCATACCAAGGCTCATCATCTTAAGTGATTTCTCAGCAGCAGCTAGAGATGTACTAGGATCAACAAAAGGTTCATTATGAGGAACAAATTTTTCAGTAGCAGCAAGAGCATTGATAGCAATAGTATGGTCTCCAGGAATCACAACCTCAGTGCCATTGTATGGAAATTTGACGCACTGATGATAAGTGGAAGGAATAGCCTGCATGTCATGGATCCAAGGACGACCCAAAAGAATGTTATATGCGAGTGGGATGTCCAATACTTGGAAGCTAATATCTTTCGTGATAGGGCCCACTCGGACAGGCAGCGTGACAAGACCTTTGGAAGATCTTTCCACTTCATCATAAGCTTTTATAGTAATCTTCTTCTTGGAATCCACAGCCAATTCTGACAAACCCAATTGTTGTATGACATTGAAAGAAACAATATTTAACCCTGCACCATTGTCTATCAGGACTCGGCGGACTCGGGTATTGTAGACTAGAACTTCAATGTGTAAAGCTAGATTATGTGGGTGAGCAATAGATATGTCATCTTCTGCAGAAAAGGAGAGAGATAGCGGAGATGAAATGTGGTTGACCATAGCCTGAAATTGATCTGGATCAATGTCATTGGGAACACATGTTGTACGTAGAGCTTTATCAAGAATCTCTCTATGCGAAGGGGATAACTGAAGCAACTCAAGGATAGATATCTGTGTTGGTGTCTTTTGTAAATGTTGGACAAGATCATAGCTAGGGGTGGCTAAAGGAGCCACTTGTTTGGAAGGCAAAGCTTGCTTGGGATCTTGCGCAGTTTTAAGGACAATCTTGGCTTGCCCCCTAGTAACAGCATTCAGTGTCTCACTTTGGGAAGGTGAACTACCACGTGTTTGCAAGACTAACTTTGGCTTACCATGATTGGCTTTATTATCATCTTGAGACCTCATCATTAGAACGCTCTCAACGGGCTCTACCATGTTAATCACAGGTGCATTAGAAGGATATGTATAATTGATCTTTGCATCATGATTCTTCTTATGTGTTTGAGAGGTTTCCCCCTTATCATGCTTAGGTAGAGGATCTTTGAAAGCTGTGTGATCAGAATTTTTAGTTAAGCCATCAGTGGAGATTGTGCCGTTCTCAATAAGATCTTGAATATCATCCTTAAGCCTAAAACAATTATCTGTTGGATGTCCCTTGTTTCTATGATAATGGCAGTAATGATCCTCTCTCCACCAATCGGGCTTATTTATCGGATCCCAGTTACCAGGTTTATCAGGAAGCGTAAGATATCCATTGTCAACCAAAGTCTTAAGGATCACATCGTAAGGTTCTGCCAACTTGGTATAGACTCGCTTTCGAAATGACTTCTTAGGTTTATCTACATATTGAGGTTTAGGAGCATTGTGAGTGTTTCTAGCTTCTTGTTGTTTTGCTGCATAGATAGCATTGGAGAGATTGAAAGCAGGCTCTTTAACTTTAGGAGCATCAGCAACCCCATCATTAACAACATACTTGTTCTTATTCCAAGGTTTGTTCTTGTCTTTACCATTGCCTTTAGCATCTTTATTAATAACAATATCCCCTTTTCTTATAGCTACATCCTCAATTCGATATGCACTTTCAACCATGTCATGGAAGGAGGAGAACAGTTGCTTCCTTAGATCATAAAATAGCTCAGGCACAAGTGTGTTGACGAAAATGTCAATCTTTTCTCTTTCGGGTAGCTGACGAGGATATCGAGAATACAATGACCTCCAACGTTGTAAGTAAGTTGCAAATGGCTCACCTTGATGTTGTCTTAGATTACCGAGATCTATCACAGTGACAGGTTGTTGGATGTTGTAAGAGTACTGCTGGGTAAACCGCTGAGCTAACTCATCAAAAGTCTTAAGAGGTGGTGTCAATTTCGCAAACCATTCCAAAGCTTGGCCTCTTAAGCTTCGAGGGAATAAGCGTAGGAAATATGTGTCTTCATGAAGAAAGTCCATACTAAGAGCATAAAAATGACGCACATGGTCATGAGGGTCACCATTTCCATCATACTTGTCATATTTAGGAACCTCAATATCCTTAGGAAATGGGACCATGTATAGACTTTTATCAAAAGGAAGAGCACAAATTGATTCTACAAAAGAGACCTTTGGAGTCTCTCTTTCTAATGCCATTTGGGTAAGGCGTTGATTTGTCCGACGTAATTCTTCTTGAAGGACTTCCAATTCAGTTGGTACTCTTTGTTGGACAATTTGTCTGACATCATAGCCGGGAGGAAGCTTGTATCCTCTAGAAGTCATATATTGAAAATATTGATCGCCATTACGCTCTAAAAGCTTATGCATCATTCATTGGAAATCCACATCTTGTTCACATCTCATAAGATCCTCACTAGAAATCTCATCATTAGCCTCTGCCTCATGTTGAGAGGGAGGAGGTCTAGGAGGTGAAGAAGGCATAGCAAAATTTGGCCTTGGAGGAGATCTTGGTGGCGTGTTGTTGTCATTGTTGCCATTGGTAAAAAGAGGTCTATGCTCATGATTATTAGTCTCAGGTTGCTCATGAAATGTCCCTCTATAAGCCATGCGCCTAGTAGCATCCATCCTTTTTTGATTGTGTTCTTTATCTAAGCGCGCTTGGTTATCCTTACGCTCAAAGTGTTCTTGCAAGAGTTGAAACTTTTCTTGTTCAGTCAAAGTGAGTGAGACACTATCTGTGTTTTTGGGGGTCTTGAATGTAGAAAAGAGGAAACCTCCTTTATACCATGGTGTAGCCTTAGAATTCTCAGATTGGTCAGAACTAGAACTGTTGTTGCTAATGGGTGCTTTTGAACGTCTAGTTGGAGAAGGTAACTGTGTATAATTGAATGGAGGATGACTCTCCTGCTCAAATTGAGACCGAGTTGTAACCGGCATGAAAAGAGATGTTGGTTGACTAATAGAATGAGACAAATTTTCTTAGATTTGAGATAAGAAAAGCTAATAAAGATCACTTGTCAAAGTAGAACAATAGAGAGATGGCTCGTCAAAAGTGCTCAAGCACTTACAGCAATCAATTGACTAAAGCCGAGCAACGAGCAAGAAGCTCAATAAGCAAGTAGCTAGAGAGGTAACCGTGATGCGACAAGTGATCAAGAGTAGCATTCGTTAAACTCAAATCCAATAGTTTTAACTCATTTGTTTCAGTCTAGAACAAATCTAAACATGTAGATAACAGACCAGTTTCAGGTAAGAACAGAAAAAGACACTCTACGACAGGTTAAAGTGCAAGTTTAGCAACTCTGAATTGTAGCAATGACAGGACAGTAGAAATGACTCAGGATTCTTGGTTGAGGGTATGCAAGGATACTTCAATATCATATGACTCTTGACCAGTGAATGTGAAAAACTTAGTTTTGAAGCGCTTTGACTAAATTTGTAGATTGAACAGTGTAATTTCTCAGTTTGACAAGCAGTAGCAATAGCTAAAAGACAGGTTTGCAAATAGTATGGGATCAAACATGTCATAGAACACTTGAAACAAGGGCAAAAGCAACCTTGCCAAGACAAGCACTTGTGATATCAAAATAGAAAACCTTATGAATGCTACCGTTTGTTTGAATGTTAAGAACGTTTACACGGGCATAGCACAATCGAAGACAATTCAAACAATTACTACCTAGAAGGACAAGGCTCATTACTTAACAACGTGGCCCACAACTTGATGCTCCCTTGCCTCACACCAAGTGGTTGCCCACAAGAGATATTGGCGTTGTCATGGAAGTGTCAAAAACACAACCAAAGGAGCACATATGGTGAGTATCTTGGGGTGATCCGGGTAAGTCCACTTGGATCAATCCTTGCACCAAGAAGCTAAGCGGATAAAATAAGGTGGCCTCTATCTAATGGTTCATAGTAAGGATTTCCGTTCATAGCACCCCTCTTGCTCCTCATAAAGGACTAGGACCTCACGGCCTCAAGAGTACCTTAAGCATTCTTGCTTAATGCTTTCCTCATGGTCACAATCCCACAAGTTACTCACATCAAGCGAAGATAAGTACTATGTCTACCAAGGTTTTGTGTCCTCGATAGCCTTGAGATTATAGTGAGTTGGAATCACTTGCCACCAAGGAAAATGATGACAAGGTTGTCCCCACTTGGGTCGTTCCTCTTGATTGCTCAAGAGCAGGCCCGCTAAAGGATCCTAAGCTAAACAAAGAGTGGATTAATTCTTGAGGTTCAAGGTTTTTGATTCACCACAAGGGTGAAGAGCATACTCCCCTATCTCAAAAACTTCTCCCAAACACACCAAACAAGATCCAATTACCCCTTTGCTTCCAAAACCTCAAGATGGGTCAAGATTTTCTGATTCACCTAAAGGTGAAGAGCATACTTCTCCTACCACCCCAAGATTCCTTTCACAAAGTATTAAGTGCCTATGAAATGAAACAACTAGTATATGCCGCACTTAATAAAAAAAGCAATTAAACAAGCACTTAATTTAGTTTTTATGCTTAGGGCAGCCCTGCAAAAACCATTAGTAGCCCTCTTTGACATGCGTTCTTTTGGCAAAATATCTCAAGCAAGTGCACCTACAACCACAACTTGTTAGACCCACAATGGTTAGCACATGAAAAATCTGATAATCTACAAAAATACTTGATCAAATAATAAAATCTGAAAATGAAACCATCATGGTTGGATTGGGCTCGGAAAGACCTTTCCAACGATATATCACACTTAAACTTTTGATACCATTTGCAAAATTTCAAAAAAAATGGGCACCCGTTTTCTAGAGTGGCACGGATTTGAAAACGCTGGAAATTTCAAAAAATTTCAAAAAGATAGCTAAGAACCTGAAACTTGCAAGATAGATAAAATAGCCTAAAAATAGCTCACTGCCAGGTTCAGACACAGTATCGCGCGATACTTCGCCCGACACCAAGCGATACTTTTCAGTCCGTGCGATATTTCGCCCAACACCAGGCGATACTTCGCCCGAGACCAGGCGATATACCTCAATACTGCCGTGCGATTCTTCTCTGGCGCGAAGTATCGCACGCATATAGTAAGGTATATCGCGCGATATACCTGAGAAGTATCGCGCGATATTCTGAGACAAAAAACCAGAGAACAAAAATTACACTAAAAACTTGCCGAAAAATTGACGGAAAATGACGAAAATGCAGAAAAAGAAGGGACAAAGCTAGTCTACTCTGCCCCACGGTGGGCGCCAAAAATGTACACACTAAAATGGTGCACTTCTATGGATCATTACATGCAAGGAAGCTCAAGAATGAGCCCTCACAAATCGATCCATAGCTCCCTAGGCATGGAGTGCAAGGGTTTTTAAGAATGCTCTCAGCTAGAGCTATTTAGCCAATAACCTTGCTAGTAAACCATGCAATGGGAGATTCAATGAAGACAAGGGCAAGAATGCCAATATCCTCAAGAATCAAGAATGAAAATGAAATGCAATGCTATGCTAGAATGGAAATGCAAGCTAAACTATGGAAATGAAAGATGCAAGTATTACAAAGCCTCCTAGTTAAACTAGATGAATTAATCTAAAGCATAAAGGAAATCTAAGCTAAGAATGCCATGAAAATGAAGCTACTATGCAAGAAATGAAATCTAACTATGAAGCAAGAAAGCCATGATGATGCAAGAATGAAGACAAGAAGATAGAGTGTTGATGAAGATCCAAGATGAATGCCAACAATGCTCCAAATCTTCAAACCCTAGATGCAAGAATGTCTCCAAAAGCTCCAAGATGACCTAGAAAACCTGTAGCATAACAATAGCATAAAAAGTTTGTGGATGCAAATGAGGAAGAGAGCTCTCCTTTTATAGGGAATGAAAAAGGAATGGGCCATGGAGATTAAGAGGCAAAAGATTTAATCAACGGTGGAGCTTGAAAGAGGAGCAATCCATGTGCACAAGTATCCTCCAATAGGAAAATAGGAGTTGACTTTTGTGTCCATATGAGACAAAAAGTGCTTTTTCCCTTTTTATAAAATAAGAATAATGCTTTATTTGTGCAACTTAGGATAAGAGGAAAAGTGGGGGCTTTTTATTTATTAAAAGGGGAGGAAATATTCCTTTTAATAAATAAAGACTTAGGATAAGATGGTTAGCCCATAGAAAATAATCGAATAAATGATAGAACTAGGATTTGATCAAGAATAAGCAATTGATGATTTAGCAAAAGGGGCTAATAGTCTAGATGACCATTTTTAGGTGTATACAAAACCTTCCTAGGCAACTTTGTCCTTTGCCAACTCGCCATCAACCTTATCAAACTCCCCCCATCCATCCCAAACTCATAGACTAGGACCAACCAAGCATTGCACACATCGATGAGTTCTTAAGCAAAGAAGTGCTCCTAAGATTCATAGGTGCATCAAATCAACAACAAGACTAGGGGCACAAATCAACATATTTCTATAAGCTAGACCCCAAGGGATACTTTGGGGAAGAGGAAGTCTTTAGCCACAAAATAAAAAATGAAAAAGAAAAGAATGAATCTTTTTGTGAAAACCCCTCTGGGGCACGTTCTGACTCTAAAAAATTAAAAACAAAGTGCATATCTTCTAATGAAAACCTCTCTAAGGTGCTAGAAGATGAAGACTTGCATCTTCCTCCTATCCATGTTTACAAACTAGAGTAGTCCTCCATTCTCATCAAATAAATCAAGGCTATCAACTTGGGAACTGAGGAATGTCCAAGAATAACATACATCACAACATCCCTAACTGAAGGCAAAGAGAAAGCTTTCATGACACTTCTCCAAGAGGCAACCATAAATTCCTCATGGTCATACACTCACATGTCTTGGTTGGATCCCAACCTATTCATTCATCACCTTGTAGTGGACCCAAGTGCAAAATTAGTCAAGGAGAAGCTTGGAAGGATGCATCCCAAGGTAGCCCTATTGGTTAAATTAGAACTTAAAAAAATCCTGCAAGCAAAAATCATTCGAGCTATTGATTATTTAGAATGGATCTCTAACATGGTACTAGTAACCAAGCCATCAGGGGAAATCAAGATCTACACAAACTTCATAGACCTTAATAAAACATTCCCAAAAGATGACTTCCCCCCACCAAACATAGATATGATTGTTGACCTCATAGCTAACCATGAGATTTTTTCACTCATGGACAGGTTATCAGAGTATAATCAGACCCACATAGTAGAATAAAACTAACATAAGACAACATTTACAACACCATGGGGCACTTTTTTTATAATATGATGTCATTTAGGTTAAAGAATGCATGAGCTACCTATTAGAGAGAAATTCCAACCATATTCCATGACATGATACACAAGATACTCAAAGACTATGTGGATGTCATTATAGCCAAATCAATGACATGGTTGAAATACCTTGATATTATTGAGCATGTTTTCAATCTCCTACATCATTATGGCTTAAAACTCAACCCAAAGAAGTGTATCTTTTGTGTAACAATGGATAAGCTATTGGGGTTCATTATATCATGGTGAGGCATCAAGATTGATCCCAAGAAATTAAAGGCCATAATAGACATGCCTTCACCCCCACACTCAAGAAGCTAAGGAGCTTACAAGGAAAATTATAGTCCATCCATAGATTCATATCACAGCTGGTCGATAAATGTCAACCGTTCACACACTTGCTTTGCAAAGATACTAGCTTCAAGTGGGACCCAATATGCTAATAGAGTTTTGAGAAACTCAAAGAATACCTAGCCAACTCACCCATTCTTGTGCCACTGATGCCAAGATTCCCTATCATCTTGTACATTTTAGTGACCACTAAAACACTGGGGGAAATGTTGATGTAGCTTGATGATAATGGAAAGGAAAGAGCCATCTACTACATCATTCGCACACTTGTCGGCTATGAGTTGAACTATTCACCTATGGAGAAGGCATGTGTTACAGTGGTTTTTTCCACTCAAAAACTTTGGCTTTACATGTTAATCCACACTGTAAAGCTTATTTCCAAAGTAGATCCACTTAAGTACCTTCTCTCATGAACAACACTTATAGGCTGAATGGAAAAGTAGGTTATGCTCCTAAGTCAACTTGACATCCATTATATAGATAGAAAAGCAATAAAGGGGCAGGTCATTGTAGATCAGCTAGCTGAGGTACCACTAATAGATGTGTATCCATTGGTAATGGAGTACCCTAATGAACATCTTTGCATGCTCAAAGAAAAGCTGGCATGGAAGCTATACTTCGATGGCTCCTACACATATCATGGATCAGGAGTAGGAATCCTCTTTGTCACTCCCCAAGGTGGTTACATCACCAAATCATTCAAGTTGGGATTCCCCTACACTAACAATATTACAAAATATGATGCACTTATCTCAGGCCTCAAAATAATTATCCAATGGAACATCACAGAGTTGCAAGTGTTCGGAGATTTGTAACTCATCATCAAGAAGGTCCTAGATGAATTACAAACAAAGGATGACAAATTGTTACCATACAAAGAGTTAGTGGATAGATTGAAAGAGAAATTCATTAGCTTATAGTTCACACAAGTACCCAAGCTACAAAACAAATTTTCAAACATGATGGCAACCATCAGGTCTTTACTAGAGATCCCTTAATATTTTACACAGTATGAATTTTTAGTAGAGTAGCTAGATACACCTGCTTACAAGAATGTCGATTATGAAATGGTGTGCATTTTGGTTGCTCCCCAATCCCCATGGTACCATGACATCCATGCTTATCTAAAAAATGGTATCATATCTCCTCACCTCACAAACACCTAGCATTAGAACCTTATCTGGAGAGCTTCCCACTACACTCTCATAGCTAACACCCTATATCATTGTGGATATCATAACATCCTCTCTTAGTTTTTAGATTCAAATGAGGCCATCCTAGCTTTACAAGAGGTTCATGCTAGAATCTGGGGTTCCCACATGAGTGGCATGGTCCTAGCAAAGCAACAACTCAGATTCAGGTACTATTGGACAACAATGGAACATGATGCATGTAATTTTGTAAAGAAATGTCTACCATATTAGTAGCATGATAATTTGATCCATGCTCTAGCACAATACTTGCATCCCATTACGCCACCTTGGCCTTTCTCATGTTGAGACTTTGACCTCATTAGTAAGATAACTCCCCTCTCCTTGGATAGATATAAGTATATCATAACCACCACTAAATACTTCATGAAATGGGTCAAAGAAATTTCACTCACCCTCACTACCAGTATTCAAATATCTAAGTTCATCCTATATCACATCATCTTCCACTATGACATCCCCTCCACCATTTTCACTGATCACAGCACACCATTTGAGAGCCAAAACATTCAAGATCTATGTGCCCAATTTCATATCCACCATCCCTTCTCTAGTTCATACTTTCTCCAAGGGAATGGCCAACCTGAGGCAACCATTAAAATCATTTTGAAGATTCTCAAAAAAAATTTCAATGATTCTAGTCACGACTGGCACCTTCAAATCAATCTTTCCCTCTGAGCCTACCATACATCATTTTGCACCTCCATATGCACTATTCCATACTCTCTGGTATATGGTGTCAAGGTCATCTTACCAATTGAGGTTGAGCTTCCTTTATTGTGCATGTTTATGAAAAATTATACCACTGATGAAGACTATCATGTGGCACGCCTCACCCAACTGGACCTGTTAGACAAGAAGAGGTAGTGAGCTTATGATCACCTAGTTGTATACCAAAACTGGCTTAAAAGAAGCTACAACAAAAAGGTCCACCATAGATACTTCCAAGTGGGCGATATGGTCCTTAAAGAGAATCAGAAAGTACAAGTGGATTGAGAAAAGAAAGGAAAGTTTAAACCTACTTGGTTGGGTACTTATATTGTCACAACATATTCTAGCTTAGGATCCTACCAATTATCTACACCGGAAGGGGAGCCTCTGAATGAATTCATAAATATCATCCACTTGAAGCGGTTCTATGATTGAACTATCCCCTATGTATCTGGAAAAAAAAAAAAAGTGCAAAATGTCCTAAAAAATCTTTGTCTTGGTGAAAAACTGGTAAACAGGTGCCTTGATAATATAAAAAACATCCAAAAAATGTAGAAATAATACAAAAAAAATAAAAATATCAAAAAATAAAAAAGTAAAGAGAAATCATCATCCAATGGTGAAAACTTGGCAATCAAGCACCTCAAACAATTATGTTGGTGAAAACTAGAAACATATGCCATACATAGTGGACTGTATCATTATCTATCAAAATCGCACTCCACCACCAAGCGCACCTTCACCCATCATTTCCCCACCTAAACTTCTTTTGCAAATCCCTATTCTTGAATGTTCCCGTTATCACATCGAAAAGATTGAATTACTATCTAGTATCCTGAGCTCCTTGTACATTAAGGCATGTCCTATCCTTAAATCTTGAGTTGTATTATCATTTGGTGACCTATCCTAATTCCTAAGCTTTATAAAATACCCATTGTATATAGTGTCCTATCTCTCGCTTGTACTATATTTTTGGGTCTCTTTGTAAATATCTCCATTTGTCCCATAGAAGCATGGTTAATTGTGTTTCCCTACTAAGTCTCATATCTCAGCAAGTACCTCAACAAGTAATTCTTAGTTATCGTGGTTGTTTTAAAGTCATCTTTCACCATCAAGACCCAATTTACAACCAACCCTGACAAACAGGTCCTTGTAGGATGCATCCTGCCTCATGTCTGACCTAATCATACCATCTCTCAGTCCGTCGATCTCTCTTGGAAAAGGACATCTTTTGGATTTATCACTTTGGTTGTCAAATTTATTCTTTGGTTCTTGTTTAGTCTTTTATAGCTTCTCATTTTTCCTCTCCTCAAGGTTGCCATGATCCTTTACATCATGGTGTGCTACAATTAGGGGAAATCTGGAGCAAGATCTCTTTATGTTTTTTTGTTTTTTGCCTGTGAGTCAGTCAAATATGACCCTTGCATCATGTAATCCCTTGGGATCTCATGGTGCACTTGGGAAATGTCATTTTTTTGGGGGGTTCTCTGGCATCATTTCTACCATGGCTCCACTTAGGTCCCTGTGTGATGTTGGGGCAACCCTTGCATGTCTTTTTGTGTCATTCCTACCCAACATTGGTGACAAGCCCTTGAATTCCTAGTAACCTTGGAAGGTATCTAAATGTTTTCATATCAAACTAAGTGCTCAAACTACATTTTGGTATTCCATCTTGGAATACCTCGCACTCAAGCTTCAAGAAAAATCTGCCTATCAAATCCATAGCTCAAATCCCATCATGAATCCAAAATTCATCCTAAAAATTCACAAAGTATTCAAAACCCTAGCTAAAATCCTCATTGATCTAAATCATCTCTTATGTACCTATCTCCATCATCCATCCTCTACCCACAAACAACCCCTCATCCTAATGCAAATATAAAACATGCTCATTCTATTCTGACCCCTAATCCATGGATTCTAATTGTGCAAACACAACCCCCCTATCCAAATTCACCTCTCAATGTGATGGTTCAGTTAAGTCATGATATGCTGCATATACCATCTTTTCTACCTCTGCACTCATTCACTTTCATTCCATCTTGTGTGCATTCAAATTTCAAGTGCATCTAGTTGCATTAGCATTTAAATTTCAATTGCATTTAGTTGCATTATCATTCACATCAAAGTTGCATTTAGTTGCATTATCCATTCCATTTTAAGTTAAATCATTTAATTGCATCCATTTTAGTGGCAGCATAAAATCATTTAGATGCATTTTAAATCTTGCATGTTAAAACATTTAGATTCGTTTTAAATCTTTCATGTTAAAACATTTAGATTCATTTTAAATCTTGCATGGTTAAACATTTAGATTTGTTTTAGTCTTGCATTGTTAAATCATTTAGATTCATTTTAAATCTCACATTGTTACATCATTTAGATTTTTATTTTTTTTGCATTCTTAAATCATTTAGTTTCATTTTAGTTTGCATCACCTAAAGGTCATTTAGCTTAGCTCTAATCCATTTAATTGCATCCATTGTTAGTTAAATCATTTAATTACATCCATTTTAGTTTCATTTATTAAACATCATTCAAATGCATCCATTTTTTGTTAAATCCATCTAATTGCATCTATTTTTAATCATTTAAAATTGTATTCATTTAAGTTGCATAGTTAAAATTGCATTCATTTAAGTTCCATAGTTAAAATTGCATTCATTTTAAGTTGCATAGTTAAAATTGCATTCATTTTAAGTTGCATAGTTAAAATCACATTCATTTTATCTTGCATTTTTAATCTAATTTCAATCATCTAGGTTCATTTTATTTTTGCATTTTTAAAATCATCGAGTTCATTTTTATCTTGCATTAATAAGTCATTTTAGTTTGCATTCATTAACTTGCATTGTTAAAACATGGTAAAATAAATCATACATCCATACATAAGTAAACATCATTAATAGAAACTACATCCATCACATACATAAATATCATAAACCATATCCACCCTATATCCATAAAAGCGTCAGTAGCTACATCCTACATAAAACATTAATCAAACAAATCACATATATATAGAATCATAAATAAGCACATCACATCCTACATCACAAATGTGTCAATCACATCTCATAATCATAATCATCACATCCTGCATCACATGTCAGTATAGCATAAATCATACATTTTCATCAAAAAATAGGCTCATAACACATAAAATCTCGCCCAACTTAGCATCACATGTATATATCTCACAAAGAGTAAATGAATGTCCCTATCACCCATAATAAATGATAAATCAAAAATGTCTGAGAGTCTCATGAGTGTCCATCAAAAGAAAAAATATACAATATTTGGGACACTGCCCTCAAAAAAATAATATACATATACATCAAAACTATTGTAGCCTATCACTTCCTATTTTCCTCTCTTGAGGGAGGTTTCATATTAGTATCTAGAGGTGGTGCAACTTGTGGTGGAGCTTATGACTGTACAGTCTCCACTCTACTAAGTAATATTACACCATGTACCTATGAAGGTCCCTGCACTAGTCTTGTTACCTCCTGACCTCTACCATCCACCTCCATACCTACCCCTGACCCCTTTGCATCTTCCATCTACATCAACCCACCAATTGACTATTTTTGGCTTTGTATATGACCAAGCCGGTGGCTCTCTAGACCTATAATCTAAGATGACCCAACCCCAAAACTACTTTCACCTTTCCTCCTCCTGCTCCTAACCCCTACCCTAGTACCTATCCCTGTAGCCCCTGATTGGTGAGCACGCATGTCATTCTCTCTCCTATCTAGTGGTACAGTGGCATGATACATAGCCCTATACCATCACACCTACTCTTTAAAGTCTGACATGTTCCTTTGTACTCTCACCATCTCCTATGACCCCCCAACCAGACTCCCTCCCCCTCCCGCCTACACCATGACTAACTATCACAACGCTAGATCCCTCTCCCCCTATAGCATGTCTCTCTTAGACTTTAGTCCATCTCTCTACTCCTACAGCCTATCTCTCTTAGACTGCAACCCATCCCTCTCCCTTTGTGGCTGCTCTCTCTCATAAACAGTCTCCATCCCATCTTGTAGAGCCTGCGCTAGCTGTATAATTAGAGAATGTCTATGTAGCTATACATCTCACAACATCTAGTTGGTCATATCATGGGAAACATGTAGAGATGTCAATTGGGTTGCTAAGTCCACTCCTCCTCCCTCTATTGATGGTCCAACCCCTGGGGGCCCTGATGGTACTACTATTGGTGGTGGGCCTGGTGGTACCTGTGCTCCCCCTCCTCCTTCATCTCCTCCCCTATCTCCCCCTCCTCCACTTCCTCCATCTCCTCCTTCCCAATCCACCTCCATGGCATCCCCTTCTCCATCCCTCCTACTTTCCCTCCTTAGGATCAACCTCTCTCCTATCCTCACTCTGGGTGCTACTACAGTTATTTGCCCCCTCCCCCTAGAAACCTTTGTTGTCACTGCCCACACCCTCTCTACCTAAGATGGAAAACCTTCCCTCCCAACTACATATAGCCTCCCAAACCATGCACATTACTCCACCATTCTGCCTCGATCTTTTAGTCCCCCACCTAATCCCAGTGGATGGCCTAGATGGCCTGCCACGCCGCCACCAAGCCATATCTATCTATGGGTCTCCTAAACTCTAATTACCTCTCCCGAGTGGTATGTTGGTACCAGTGCTTAGCATCTGGTAGTCCATGTGTATATCCAAACTATTTGGCCACCTGGTATGGCCTATCCTACTCAACTATATAGTCCCATTGCCCTATCAGGTACGTGGGTGTCATGGTGAATGGTAGATGCAGTTGATCCTCTGGTCAGGCTGACAATCCAATATACAGTCTCTAGGTGATGTTGTATCAAATACCATCTAAAGTATCCCTCCAATAGTCAATGTCATTGACATCATGATATGTCAATAGCTCCCCCTATCTATAAACCATAGGTTGGTTGGCATGTTGGTCCCTCTGTCCAATCAACCTCAACACAATAATGTGCTCCCACCCCCAAACCTATAATAAGGTGGAAAAGCCTATGCTCTTACCTTACATCTCCCCACCATGATATATGATCTAATGGAGGTCATTGTATAGCTCTTCTAGCATCAGTGTACCCCAAGTGGCAGTTACCCCAACATCCATGATCTGTACAATCATTAGGATGAGCGTTAGTGTCACACTCGTCCCTCCTATATTAGGGGCAATGTACCCTAAAGAAAATCCACACACGTACAAGTAAACATGTTGTGTTGGAGGCATCATTTCTAAGTGCCTTAATAGTGATAATTGTCCATGTTGAAGCATCAGTATCACTCTCAGCCTCACCAGTGCTATTACCACCTGCTGCTGGGTCGTATCACCTGCAAGCGCCTTCGTACTCTGGATGGGCAACGAAAAATCCTATATACATCCTCAAGTGTGATGGTCATCTCCCTTATTGGGAGATGGAAAGTGGCCATCTCAGAATGCCACTACTCATAGAATGCAGTCACCGTGACCATTTTTTTTTCCTATGGGGCATCCACACTAGATACCCTATAGTCCAATTACCTCCACTCACGCCCAGTCTACTGGTGTGAACTACTCTTTCACTCGTAGTACTCTAGCCTGCCTCTCCTAACTTGTCAGCTGGTCCATGAACCACTACAATCAATCCAAGTCAGCTGCATCATTTTTTTTCCTACCAAATTCTATTCATTCTAGCCCCACTATTCTCCCCTGGCCATGTCCTTCCTAATTTCTTTTCTAAACCCTCCACTCGCGATCCTGCAGGTTTTACCCGTGATCCCGCAAAACCATCATTCACATGATCTCGCAAGTGCAGGAATGTGAACCTTTTTCCTATCCATACATCCATGGGAATGTAGTATCATGCCCACCTTTTCTACCCTCTGTGATCCCTTGTAGGATCATAATGCTTTCCCTCCCTCCGCCCATTTGGTCTGGGATCATGATACTGCAAAAAATTCATCACAGGATCGTGATCCCACCAAAAATCTCAAGAAGTCCCAAGATTTGGTGATCCTACCAAAAATCCCTCATTCCCCCTCTCAACCCCCTATCCTAACAACTTCTTGTGGGATCATGATCCCACAAGTCTTGATGACGATCCCACCAATCTTGAGCCTATGGGATCGCAAACTTGTAGTGTGAATCTTGAAATAAAACAAAAAAAAATCAAAGACAAAGGAAAAAAATTTTATCCTACCTATCTATCAGGCACCTGATGTTGTCGAACACTCCTCACATGTCAACCATGTGCCTCAGTCTACCACCTCTCACCATCTCTATATGCAATATCAGAGCTCAAAAAATCAATATCTCAAGAAGGTCAAATATGTGCAAATGACCCCTTTCTAGCCCTCCTGGCCCTTATGAAGGGTCTCCCATGCCTCCTTTTACCTTCTCATAGCCCCTATCCTCCCCATTCTTCTCATCTTCCCTCTCACCCTTATTTTCTTACCCGTTTAACCATATTTTCACCCATTCATTCCCTTTCTAAGCCCCCTTCGCCAAACTCCTTCCTTTTGAGACACTGTCTGGGCCCCCTTTTGTTTCCCTACCACCCTCTCATGGATGCATCACCCAGTCTAAACCTCTCTACCTATACTCTGGGGCAACCACATTGCCTTGTAAATTTTTCTCTTTGTTTATTATTTTAGAACATCTTCGAA
Organism: Chamaecyparis obtusa; assembly: GCA_027943335.1. Lineage (NCBI taxonomy): Eukaryota > Viridiplantae > Streptophyta > Pinopsida > Cupressales > Cupressaceae > Chamaecyparis > Chamaecyparis obtusa. Next base: position 5,555 of record BSBK01005372.1, on the reverse strand, counting down.
ATAATATTATTTTAACACTGTCGAAGAGGGGCAAAATGTAGACACCTAAATCTGATTACATAATTAAGTAATCTTATTTATCTCTCTCATAGGACACTGATTAATAAAATAGTAATTATTTAATTAATTTATATCATCCCCTAGTTAATTAATTTAATTAATTAACTATAGTCTAATGTAATCACCGAAAAGTGGACAAGATCATTCATGTGAGTAATCAAGGCAAAACTAAGGAGAAATTAAGGCAATTGAATCAAAACAAGCATTTAGCCAATTAAAATTCAAATCAAGCTTTAATTCAATTTTATTAAAAATCAAAGCCATAAATTCAAGATAAATCGATCAAATCAAGATAAATTAAATCAATGTGCAATTAATCAAATTAATTGTATAGTTCAATTTAAAATCAAATCAACCCATTCAAGGGGTACACATGGTTAAACAAATTAATTAAATTCAATTAATTAAGTCCTATTTTCTCTCAACACCACATGGGAGGAAAAAAATCCTCAACAAATAGGATTTAAGGAAAGAGCTCACATGGATCAAGCCAAAATGAATCTCAATCACTCAATTGGAGAGAACATCTTGTCCACCCATCTTGTCTTCTTGTCCCAAGCTTTGAGGACAATCCATTTAAATTGTCTCCAAAGGGTGGAACCAAGGACTTAACCCCAACTCAACCTTGATCAAATTCAACTCCTACCCTTGCCAAATCCTATAAAAGCAAGGCATAATTCACTCATAATTCATCCACAAAATCTGAGAATTGCATCTAACCTCTTAAGATTTTGAGCTAGAAAGGCAAATATAGAAGTTAATTAGCATTTCAATTTGGAATTAAACATTTTAGCTTGCTTTATCATTTATTCTCATTAATGGAGGCTTGTTGAGAGCTTCATCATTAACATCCCTAGCTAGAGATCCATAGAGTACTTAATTGCTCTTTATTTGTTAAAATAGCTCTTCCTTTGTGGTAATTTAGTTATTTTATTCAATTGTTTGCAATACTAACCCTATGAAGGTACAAATTCTAGTACACAAAATGGCACCCACTGTGGGGCGTTAGGCTTCACTTTTCTAAAAATTTGCAAAATTTTATATTTTCAATTTTGTTTGCATGTTTAACTCACTGTTTTGTAGGTGAAATAGCGTGTATGATCATTTTTGCAGTGCTTTTGACAAATTCTCCAACACGTTTGATACCTGAAACAGTGCCTTGACGATAATTTGTTGTGCCTTTACACAGAGTTTTAGCACGTTTGATTCCTTCCATTTTCTATCTTCATTCTCTCAGTGCTTTTGCCCTGACTAGCTAGCGCATTTGATCCATTATCCAGCACTTTTGCGGTGTTTTTGACACCTTTACATAGGATTTCAGTGCTTCTTCTCTCTGTTTCTATGCTTTTAACTATTTTCTTTAGCGCTTTTAAATTGATCCTTAGCGTGTTTGAGCATTCAAATAGCGCTTTCAATAGATTCAGTAGCACTTTTGCTTAAATTTTAAAAAAATAGAATCTGACTATCGGAAAATATTTTCTCTCTATCTGCAGGATGACTAATCATAAAAGAGTAAAAAAACCAGAGAGCAGATTCAATCAAGAAGGCAAAGATTTAACAAAGAAGATCAAAGAGGAGAACATTGCTCACATTAAGCTGGTTCTTGAGGATTCTCAGCAAGAAAGCAAGGTACATGAAATTATCTAAAAGTTGTACAAGCATATAAAGCCAAATTTGTTTCCTTGAATTGGATTTATTCACCTTAAACAAGTTTTTCTTAAATTTGATAAATAAGGCTTTAGATTCAATTTTATCTTGTTTTCTTCATTTTTGTTGGTTGTGTTGACTAACTTGTTGGAGGAAAATCACATTGGAAAGGAATGATCGCCACTAGGTGAGCATTAAAAATGAAAAATCAATCAAAAATGCCCCTAGCCTTTGCTAGCTTCATTTGAAGGTAAGCCTAAACTTAGTCATTTTTTTAATTAAATTGTGGCTTTGTTGTTTTCAAAACCTAGTAATTACAAAAATAGCCTATTATTGTTTGAGGAATTAGACATTAGGCCTATGCTCTTCACTTTCTAAGTGAATCAAAATGCCAAAATTGTTGAACTCCTTGATTAAAAGAAAGGCTAGGTAAATCAAACACTAAATTTGAACAACCCCTTGTTTGTAGAAAAGAGTAGAAATACTTGATTCTCATTAGTTAGTGGGTTTGGTAAATGAACCTTACTAAAAGTGTTTGGGAATTTAGAAGTAGATAGGGATATGCTCTTCACCTTTTTGGTGAATCAAACTCCACAACCTATCTCTTTATTCCACTTTATTTCTTTCAAATGAACATGCTAGATCAATAGTTGGGCTCACCTCCCGAGATTTTCCTTAATGAGGCCGGTGAGAGGGACATCCCAAAGTGGGATATAATCACATTTTTTGTGATCATCCAAGCCACTATAAAACAAAATGCATGTACCCTTAATGGGGTGTGTGACAAAAGGGTGTTAAATTTTCAAACGTCCTCGAGTAGTTCTTCGGGCTTGCGCAAAACTCCGACATACCGGTGGTGGGAAGCCTCTTAATATACTTGGAGGATGAAAGTTTAATATCCATTTTGAATAGAATATTGATTAAAACCTTGTTAACTTAGCAAAAACTACCTTATAGAGCCATGTTTACCAACCAAATCTTGAGCTAGGTAGATTTGCTTGAAGTGTCTTTTTGTGCAAAAACCCATGATAACATCCTACAAATTCAAACACTTTTTGTGTAGAGGGTCAAAAAGAACAAGTGTACTTGTGGTTTTTGTGTTTGAAAAATACATAGAACAAGTGAAAGAGATATCCATTACAATGCTCATCTTATATTTTTAATCTCTTCAATAAAAATCAACAATTACCAACTTGAGGATCAATTCGAAATCAAACTTTTTTGAATGTCAGTTTCTACACGTTCTCACAAACTCAAAATATCTTTAAGAGAAGATGGAACTTGCATTTCAAATGAGGTCATTGAATTTTAACATCAAAGTCTTTTCAATGATCATGACCAAGGGGATAGTCTCCCAAATTTATTTGAAAAAAAAGACTTGAATCAATGGATCAAAACTTCATGTTTCACGATTAAAACCAAGGAGGAAATAATGAAAACATCAATAATGCTAATCATGAGCCTAAAGAAACCATTGAAGAAAGGGCTAATAGAGTGACTCAAGATAACCGATTTTCTTGAAGTCATGGACAAACTCATAGATAGAGATAGGGAGAAATTTTTCCTAAATCTAGCCCAAGAAGGGGTAAAGCTCCCACATGACTATGATGTGGATCAACTCAAGAAAAGAAAAGAGAGGAAAACCCAATGTATGCTATGACTCAACAACTAAAAAAATTTCAAATGCAAATAGACTTAATGAAGAAGGCCACTGAGCCTAAACCTTTCTCTATTGAAGCTTTGTGTCCATTCACATTCAACAAAAGCTTAGTCATGGCACCTTTTCCTATCAATACAATTTTTCCTAAATATGATAAATACATGGGTAAATCAGACCCACGAGATCACCTTAGAGAGTTTTGCACTCTAAGTATTGAATTTATGCATAACCCCATGTACTTAATGAGACTTTTTCCAAGAAGTTTGGGAGGGAAAGCCATGGAATGGTTCTCTAAACTTTTGCAAGGGATCAAGACTTTTGAGGAATTAGCCTCTAAATTTGTAACTCATTACTCCTATAACATCGAACATGAGATTACCATGCTAAAACTATGTGATACAAAAAAAAAAGATGGTGAATCTTTCATAGGGTTCCTTCAAAGGTGAAGGACCATTTTCACAAGGTACCCACGAACTATCCCTAAAAAGGAGAAGATGGAGATATTTATGAATAATTTAAATATGGAGATGAACTATAGACTCCAACTTCAATGTCCCCCTACATTTGAAAAACTTATTGAGAATGGGATTAAGATTGAAGATGTATTGGTCAAAAGGGGTGAAATCAAATTGTTCAAAGACAACTAACCCTACACCAATACTAGTAATAATCATTATATATATAATTATACCAACAATAAAGGAGCCAACAATCACAACAACAAACCTAAGCTATGGTTGAAGAATAATAACAAAAATCTTGTGAATGATGGGTTGTGGAAGCCCACACCTTGAAGGCTACCCCATTTAACTTATCAAGTGGAGTGAATTCAACATACAATGTGAATCAAATGAATAAAGCTCCTTTTAATAATGCCAATTCCAAAAAAAACAATAATAATGCTAATAATAATCCTTCAATAATGCTAATGGAAACAAACCTAAACCCTTCTCTTCCACTTATCAAAAGAGAAAATTCACCTTCTTAGGTGAACCATTGGAGAATGCGTTAAGGACTTTGGTGGCCAACAAGATCATTATTCTACCCAATTTAAGGCCCTATGAACCCCAAATTAAACCAAATTGGTGGAATGATTCTCACCATTGTGAGTATCATCGAAATAAGGGTCATAAGACCAATGAATGAATGAAGTTAAAACATTTGGTGCAAGACCTAATTTATGATGGGACAATCAAAGTTGAAGGGCCCCAAAACAATGAAGATCATATGGCCTTCAAAAACCCCTTTCTAAACCATGAGAAGGGTGAGTCATCAAACACTAACCAAAATAATAAAAAGGGGTAATGAGAAAGTCAACTTTTCTCATACCTATGATAACACAATTAATGCTTTAAGTGGTGATGAAAGCACCATAAATGTTATTATGGTAAAAGAGAAGCAAGAGAAGCAACATCTAATGTTGTAACTAGGGGGCAAGCTTCAAAGATTACTCTACCTATAATGCTCCAAGAATTGTTCTACCAACTCAAGCCTCATCTTCATCATCAAAATAGTATAATTTGGTGGATCAATTACAAAGAACCCCTGCCCAAATGTCTATTTTGGAATTGCTCATACTCTCACCAACTCACAAGGAAATTCTAGAAAAGGCCTTGGTGGAGACAAATATACCTCTAAATTTGGAGGCAGATAATTTCAAAATATGGTGGGACATCTTATTGTGCCTCATTGCCTATCTTTCTCTGAGCAAGATGACATGTCATTGAATCACCCACAAAAATTGTCTTTGCATATAGAGGTTCTAATTCATAAGCATAGGGTAAAAAGAGTCCTTATTGATGGAGGGGTCGGCCTAAATATTTGTACCCTAAACTTGGTGAAAGCTTTAGGATTTTTCGAGGAGGCTATTGACCCAAAGAAAAAGATAACTATAAAAGCCTACGATGATGAAGAAAGAGCTTCTAAGGGTGTCATAGTACTTCTCATTAGAGTTGGCCCAATGCAAAAAGAAACCATTTGTCAATTCCTAGACCTAAATTTAACTTACAATATCTTACTAGGGAGATCGTGGATTCATTAAATGCAAGTTGTGCCTTCTACCTATCACCAATATCTTAAATTCCCTTATCTAGGGCAGGAAATCATTGTAAGTGGGGACTCAAACCCCTTCCAATATTGTAATAACTTAAAGCCTATCAATGATTATCTAGTCCCACATAATGCACAA